>CM059838.1:27726477-28241121 GCA_030444775.1 Atalantia buxifolia
AGGAGAAAATCGTCATTTTGTACTTCAAGTTTTACTAACATCTTTAATTTTCTTAATTTAAGTCTCTTATTATTTAATTATGTGTGTTCTGTTTTAATTAAGTATTTTGTGTATTTTAGGGGTATTATGGTCATTTCACAATGAACGAGATTTCGGATAGCAAAACGGACGTCACTTTTGAACTCGTGGAATCGAAAACCTTAAGAGGAGCATAAAAGGAAAATGGCACTGTTCACACGCACGCACTATTCACATGTATGCATCGTTCATGGATCTTGTTCACGACATCGTTCAGACAGCGTTCATTGTTCAAACCGTGTGCAAACGTGTTACTGTTCAAACCGCGTGGTCAAACCCGTGGTCAAACCGTATTCATTGTTCACCGATGACGTGGCGCAATCTTGTGCATCCAAACTATTTTTAATCCGATGGCCATGATTCACTCAATGTATCTATAAAAAGGGCCTCCCAATTTGATACCCCTGAATCCATTTTTGAGCTTAGTTTTCTGTAATTCCTTCTCCATCTTGTATTTTCTACGTATTTTAATAAAATTCCCATTTTACCCCTAGTTCAATAATGAGTAGCTAATTTTCTTTCAAGCTTGGGTTGAAGGTGAAGTCTCAACATGTGTCATGGGCTTTATTTGGTAAATTTATTTTTCTCTTCCTCTAATTTCTGTGGAGGTTTTGACTTTTTTTGTCGACAAATAATAATAATCTTGTCTAGTTCCGCCCGGTTTTCTGGCACCTAGTACAAGGTTATTATTATTTGGCACGATAAGCCCTTGACACCATATTGATTAGAGCGTGGTTCATGAGGTGTGGATTTCCCCCTCATGATTTAATTGGTATTAATAAGGAATATTTAGCCCATGGTGCATGTTGATACGGATCCAGATACCCAAGCACTTTATTTCAATAGTTCCCAATTCAATTTAATTCCGCTATTCCAATTTAAATTCTAGCATCCTTTAAATCAATTTCCCCATTCTAGCATCCTTTAAATCAATTTCCCCATAAATTCAACCACCCATTTACTTAATTAATTCTACATATAATTAAAATCCACCTCCTCGTGGGATCGACACTCGTCACCGTTAATCTATTCTACAATAGATTCGTGCGCTTGCGAGTTCAACAAAATTTGCACAACAGTAGTGAGCATAGCAAAATCATGGCCTTGTCTTCATCCTCAATCTTTACATTTATGTCTTCGAGATCAAGAATGATCTTGTTGAAGGCATCAATGTGATCTGAGATTGAAGATCCTTCCTCCATTTGCAGAGTGTACAACTTCTTCTTAGTAGCTAATCTCTTAGCCATTGATTTCTTGGTATACAAATCTTCAAGTTTCTTCCATAGCCTTGCAGCTGTTTTCTCACCACCAACTTCCCTGAGTACCCCATCACCAAGGCTAAAACTTATGGCACTATGGGCTCTGTCTAATACATCAGGTAGATCCTCATCAGAAACCTTTCTTGGTTTCTTTGAAGATGATTCCTCACCGAGAGCTTCATCCAAACCTTGATGAACTAACAAGGCCCTCATCTTGAGCCTCCACAGGTGAAAGTCATTTTCACCTGTGAATTTCTCCACCTCAAGCTTAGCTGATCCCATCTCCAAGATTAAAAGAAAATGGTGAAGGCTCTGATACCAATTTGTTGGACCAAAACCAGAAAGATTCCAATCTTGGTCCCCCAAGATCCACCCAAATTCTGTATAATCCTAAGAGTGACTAACAATCAACCCACGTCTTTTCTTGAATTACAAAACAGATGTTAAAGCAATTCGAAAACCAAATCGAGATAAAGAATTGAGAAACACACACAAATGGCACAGAAGAATTATAGTGATTCAGCCACACATGTGACCTACATCCACTGTGAAAAGGATAGGAAAGCTTTTACTGATTTTTGGCCTTTTCAGAATACAAGATGTTAAGAAACGGTCACACACTCTATATCTTCTAATAATAGCTCATAAGGTTTTATATACAACACGAAATAGCTTCCAGAATCACCACCAGAAACCAGCTCAACGTTACTGCATTTGTTAGCAAGAAACCCAGAAATTTCCCGCGTCTTTCAATAACTTTACAAGATGTTTAACCAACTCTGGGATACGTGTTGCAAACTCATGAGAAACGCTGTTTTCAGATGCCGTTTTGAATAAGTACCGCACATGTTGATTCACGTGCTTAACTTCTTCTTCCTGCTGACATAACAGTCCTGTCATCCAGCTCTTTTATTCGAGCCAACCGACAGATCATCTGACTCTAAGTTGTATATCCGACATGTCACACATAGTCACAACTTCAGATTTGCGGTTCATTTCTCAACAAATGGCTTGGGTATGGTCGGTGGCGTGTGGGCGTTCCAGCGTGAGGATGAACCAAGTTATTAGAAAATATTGTGTTGGATGACAAATTAAGTAAAGTATTAAAAGCAGCTTGGCCAAAACCTATTTCTTTACCCGCAGGGCAATTTTCTTCAACATAAGCGAGAGGGTCATTGATTTTCTTGCGCCGGACGTCTTGATCGAAAGACTTTCTACAGTGGTTGGACTGGTAGTCTATCCAAACTAAATTCTTGTTGTTGGTAAGATTTGGACAAGACTGCTTCAAGGACCTTTCAATCATAGAAAAATGAATCACAATTTTTAAGGATACCTCTGGCCATGCTTGGAGAAGAAACAACTACTGTCGTCATCTGGCCAAGTCTTAGACTTATTATGCGGCCATGAATCTTGGTAAGATTGGTCAGTGACTTGTGAGGTTTACCACCCTGCTCCAGGAGGTTTCCGATCACCGGATATGGCTTTGGTCCCCGTGGAACCTGTTTGCGTCGTCTTCTAGAAATGAAACTTAAAGCCATCACCCAAACGAATGTAAATACGAGCCATAGTAAGCAACTAATTAATAAATCCATCTTTATGCTTAATTTAAGTTCTTTTTATTTCAAACTCTCAATATTAACAACATTCTCGATCAGCTTCTTTTAAAGACGCTGGAAGTTGCTTTCACATCTTTATATGAAAGATTTGCTTAATAACATTCAAAAGGCGAGCTTGTGTCACTTGTCATCCACCCAGGCGGCTGCTTCGGGCCATATGTTAGGAAGGCACATTTATTTTGATATTTCATAATACCTGAATTAATAATTTTTTTATGAGCTTATTTTTTAGGCCTCTTTTAATAGGATCAAGATTCTCTCTCGATGTGATCATGTACTTAGTAAATAACTCTCAACTATTGATTACTAGTTGATAAATAATTTTAAAAAGTTAAATTTTATCTATACTCTATCACTAAAAGACACATGGCAGAAGATCTTTAAAAGTTTAATAGAATTTATGATACGTTTACTTCATGAAATAAGAATGAGATGAAATAGGAATGGCATGAGAATAAGAATGAGCTGGAATGAGAATGACAATCAATTTATCAAAATACCTATAGTATTAAATAATGTAATTTTCATTAATTCGATACATGTATAAATATTATTATAAAAATGATATTAATTAAAAAATAAAATTAATAATAATAATAAATGTTAATAATGATACTATTAATAAAAATAATAATAACAATAATTAATAATAACTAAAATAATAAAGTTAATAAAATTTAATAATAATAATAATGACATTTAAAATAATAAAATTAATTGTGATTTGAACGAGGGTAATTCGGAAAATATGAAAAAATTAGGGAGATACAAAAGTCAATTCAAGAAATGTGGATCCTCATTCCCAACCCTCCCATGGGAATGAGATTCCAATTCCTTATTCCCAAATTGTGTGAGACCCATATATTTTATTCACATTCCCAAATTACATTTTACTGAGTAAACATGGGTTTCATTCCCATTCCCTAAACCCTCAAGTAAACACACCATTAGATTAGGGGAGAATATTATTTCTTTTCTATAATAATCCTGAAATTACAAATTTATATGCAAAATTTATATTTGTTATCGCTAATGTTAAAGAGCTATAACTGCTAATTTATTACTAATTTTTCTTAGAAGAAAATTAATTTTTTATCTTTCTAGGTTTAAAAATACTTAATTATTTAACATTAAAAAATTTATTGTGCTCATCTCTACAAAAGAGTTTGTTATATTTACTGACTCACTTTTGAAGTTAAAAGAAAAATAGCTTCTTCAAATAATTGTTTTAAAAGAAGTTAAAAAGATATCTTTTTTAACTTTTTTTCTTCTCTAAAATTTCATAATATCTTGTTGATTATTGTTGAAGTTCAATGTGTAGTTAAAAACTGATTGAATTTTGAAGTATTTTATGTTTCTTTATTATTGACTGTAATCTCATAAAAAAAAATTTCTCGTAAGGCCCTTGTACCTTGATGTTTGCCCCAATCACTTGAGTAATCCGTTCTTTCGAAAACATAAGCATTTATTTATTGTAGTGGGAAATGTTGGGATAGGATTTTAATAGTAGTGGGTAAGGTTCGATATATAAAATATCATAAAATTTATAACATAACACATAAATCTAAATAAAACATTAAGTAGAGACCAACGCCCGTGTTCATAAGTCCTTACTAGGACTTAGATCTTGGGTTTGAGTCTCCTATAGTGAGCGCGTGTTTTTAATCAATAAAATTTTAAAGAATAAACTATAATACAAAGTAATAAGTATGTTTGGTAACATGACATTTTAAGGTTATAATTTATATAGTAGAGGTTATAGAAAAACAAACATTTTTTGTGGTAAAAGCAAGAAGGTTGGAATAGGAAATTTAAAAGTACGTAGTAGCCTATGTTATAGGCTCCTAAAAAAATCAACTTTCAAAATAAAACATCCTATGTACAGAAATAATTTTAAATAGTTACCAAGCACCTTTTTAAATAAAAAATTATTATTAGTAGTAATAGTAGGAAAAAGGACACTTACACTCCCAAGATTTAAGGAAATTAATGATCATTAAGACCCCTAAATTTTTTAAAAGGGACACGAGAGCTCCTTTTTTACCACAATATCCTTTTAGTACAAATTTAATATTAATAGTATAATCTATCTAGCAGGCTAATAATATTAAATTATTTTTAATATTTAAAATAATATTAAATTATTATATTTATTTTAGTAATATATTTGTGTTTATTATAAAGATTTTAAATAAATCTTTGTGTTAAATAGGTTTTACAATTAACAAAATATTTCCCGATTAATAATATTAATATTATTTTTTAATAATATTCCAAATAATTTTAATGTTAATTTATTTATTTTTAATGTTATGTTTCTATTTATTATTAAATATTACTTTCATATAATAAAATAGATCTAATAGATTGTAAAATAAAAAAATATTTTTTAAATATTTAAATTATTTTAAAATGTATATTGCTTTTATTTTAATGCCATATTTCTATTTATTATAAAATTTTGGCATCAAATTATTTAGGTTAAAAATTCAAAGGGTATTATAGTAAAAAAAGTTTTGATATCCTTTATTAAAAACTTAGGGTATAGTTATCCTTTGTCCTTCTTCTTATTATTATCAGGGATAATAAAGTCAAACCAAGGAATGAAATCTCATTCTCAACCCCATAAGAATGGGATTCTCATTTCTTATTCCTAAATTTGGTGGGTTCCACAATTTTCATTTTGTTCTTTGATTCAATTTTTACAAGTAGACGCACAAAATAGAAATTATATCTCATCCTGATTTTCTAATCCAAGATTTAACATGCCCTTATAGAGTGTTTACTTCTCGGATTGAAGTGTGAATCCTAGTATTGAGAGTGCAGAGTAACAATGGGAGTAGGATGTTTACTTACTCTAGATTGAGAGAGTGGATTGACAATCAGAATTCCAATTAGGTGTTTATTTTGTCTTAGATTGTGAGTGAATTGTTGTAAATTATTGTTTTACCCGTATATAAAGAATGTGTAGCTTTCAATTAGAAAATAAATAAGAAAATATATTTGTACAATAACCTATTTATTTTATTATTAATTTTAATTATAAAAAATAATTATTAATATTTTTAATGATATAAGTTAATTTTTAATTTTATTTTAATTGTTCAAACTAAAAATTATTGATAATGTCATCTGTATAAATTGAGCAGTGATTTTGGAATTTCAGTAGGCTAAGGTTTGATAAAATTTGAAATTTGATATTTTGGCCCATTTTATATATGGTAATTTTTTTGGATTTGTTAAGAGTATTTTTGAAATTGAAATGAGTGAGAGTGAGATTCTCACCTCACCCACAAGAGTGGGAATCCCACTCCTCACAATGAAAATGAGTAAGGCCCATGGAGTTGCATTCCCACTCCGCCCATTACAATGGGAAATAAACAATTGATTCTAAGGATAAAAATTTTTGGAATTAAAAGGAATGAGAGTTAGACTCCCACCTCACCCATGCGAGTGGAAATCCCACTCCTTACAATAAAAATGGGTAGTGCCATGTAGTTAGACTTCCGCTCCACCTACTTTGAAGGAAAGTAAACAATTGATTTTAAAGACTTCCCACTCTAGAATCCAAATTCAAAATGTAAACACAACATTAAGAGTTTTCCCTAATACATATGGGGTAAATTTTCGGTTACCCTCTACTAGTTAGGCTCCTGCTCCACCTACTTTGAAGGAAAGTAAACAATTGATTCTAAAGACTTCCCACTCCAGAATCCGAATCCAAAACGTAAACTCAGCATTAGAGTTTTCCTTACTACATATGAGGTAAATTCTAGGTTACCCCAACTTAGAGTAATTATCTTCAATTCCTCCTAAAAGTACAAAAGAATCAATTTATCCACCAAATACCATTGATTACCATTGACTTATCAAATCATGCAATTGTTGGGAAAATATGCTCTTTAAAATCATATGTGTTTATTTAATTGTAATAAATAATTTTTCTGATTAATAAAATAAATGATGTATTTTATTCAAGTATATTAACTGCATTAATATTTTGAGTAGAGTTCATTTAATCATATTATATGTATTTATGTGATCACCATGTGGATTTATAGAAGACATAAATACAAGTTATCTTATGATTAAATAAATTAAGTTCGCAGTTGATAAATAAAGTTAGGCACTTTCTTTAGGTACTTTATTTAGTTATAGACTATAATAAATTCATTGAATGATTTATCTTAATCATGTATGAATTTATTGATGCAGTACGACTACATTGAACAGGATCACATATGAGATTTAATTAACTTTGTAATAACTATCAGACTTATTAAATCTCATAGGCATTGATTTTACTGTAATCTTAATCTTGAGTTAGTTATAATTTCATGATTGTAATTGTTATTCCATTTGAGTTACCAATGGGCACGACACACACTTATAGTCAAGATTATCTAGTATCTTAGTGGGAGCAATTATGAAGTATTGAAGTTATAGATTAATAATATAGATTTTATACAACACATCTCTTGATGAGTTTTCGGCACTTGATCATAGAATTCTCTGGCTAGAGTGTGTCAATATATTTAGTATGTTGAAAATGATCATTAAAGAAAACCAGTAAGTTTCAAGGAACAAGATGTAATTAAATTGATTGGACAGTTTAGATATCGATTTAATTAATGATGTGGTATAAAGGATTATGCAGTAAAGATATCAATGTGGCTTGGGACGAATTATTATTCGAGCATACAATTATGAAGGTCAGTTCCAATCTTATGGTGGAGTAGAGTTGATGAATTATTATTTGAGCATACAATTATAGAGGTCAATTCCAATCTTATAGTTGAGTAGTGTTCGAATTAAATAATTAAGCTTGTTCATTTATAGGCTTAATTGTTGTAACCACTATTGTATGTTCCCAAATGATCCTCGGGTTAGCTCATTTAATTGATTGTGCCGCTATTGGATTGATAAGCAAGATAACTAGCCATTTTGGTTAAAAGCCTAAATATATTATTTAGTGGGAGGCTCCATTTAATTTGTTTGTGTGTAAGGGGCCTTATATTATTTTACAAGGTAGGCCCCTATAACACAAGAAGAAGTAACGCCACTTTTGGTTTTATTATTTTTTAATTTAAATCAAATGTGATTTAATAGAATAAAAAAATATATAAATATGGAGCCTAGGGTTTCCAACAAATAGAGATATAAAAGGGCTTGTTTTCTAAAAAAGAAGAGAGAGACAGACACATTATACATATCAGAGAAAAAGATTTTTTCTCTCTAATTTTGAGAGAAATATTTTCTCTTGCTAGTTGCTTTTAGTGGTGATAAAGGCACCCACACGTCAAGTGCAGATCGAACTTGAGTCATAACCTAAAAGATCATTGGTGACGGATCGTGATCTAACAAGATTGGTGGTGAAAAGTTGTGATCTAACAAGAGTGGTGGTGATGAATCGTGATCTGGGAACCTAGATTAATTCAGCGAAAAAGCCAAAATCAGATTGTCAAGGTATGATTTTCTAGATTACGAATTCCTATGTATTGTATGAAATCGATCCTGAAAATTTTTTTAAGAAAAAATGATTTTTAACTAACCGCAACTACCAAATTAGCTTGATGACCTAGACCGATAATGTCCACAAGGACATTTACATTAATAGCCCACGCAAATAAGGCGAAATTCTAGAATACACTAGCATTATCATATCAGTCATATAATAAATAAATAATGTTATGACGTCACTACTAGAAAAGTGGTCTTTACTGATAATTGTCTTCTGACACTTTATTTAAAAGTATCAGCATGTACATATATTTGGACCATTTTCCGTGTTTAACAGATAGGTATCACTAATTACTAATACTGAAGTATCAATAGCTTTAGTAATAGCGATCAATGACACTTAGGTATCAGCAATTAAAAATTATCATTTTAATTTTGTTTTAGTCCGAATTCAAACCCAAGACCTTTTAAACCTAAAGCTTCTACATTGAATCAAAAGACCACTAGGCTACAAATTATTTTTAATTTTTTTAGAGCAATGCTTTTTGAGTGGATAAAAACAAAACAAATGGACAAGTCTTATCTTATCCAAAATATAACAAAAACTTTTCAACTCCCTCTACCAAAGCTTTCGTTCCCTCCTAAGCTCCCCAGATCTAAAAAATCCCTAACGTCTAAATTTTCAAAAAGTGCTCGGCCATGATCCTGTCAAACCGGTGGCACAGGTTCACCATTTGCCTTCAAAATCCTAACTTATTCTTTCTTTTCTTATTTTATGATTTCAGGTCTCTCTTATTGTCATTAGATCTTGAGTTTTTTTTTGTTTTAATTGTTCTTTTAGGTTTAAATAAGTGATTTGGAGAAGAGCTTCTATGTTTCTTTGGCTACTTGGAAGAAATTCGAAGGTAATGTTTCTTTGACTACTTGGAAGAAACTAGAAGGTAAAGATTTAGCTTTTATTGTGTTTTTTTCTTTGCTACTTTCTTTTCTTTTATTGGCACCAAATAGCCTTCATTATATCTACTTTGGAAAATATTGTGTTTAGGGTGATCATCACTATAAGGTTAACTTTATTTCGCTGATGGACGATATTAAATGTTTTTTACACTAAAACCCTAAAATTTTCTAATTTGGGAATTCTTGAGAGGAGCATGATTATGCTAAAATTGATGGTTTGTATTGGTTCATAGCGATTCTATGCTGATATAACTGATTGCTTATTAACCATTTGTTCATGTGTTATTAGTTTTTTTTTTTCAAAAGCAATCGTTTAATTTTTTTTCAGTTGTTATTTTTGGGTTTTGTTCATATCGAATAGATTTCAATTTTTATTCGCTATAAATAGTCTCATTGGATGATTACTTATTACAAACTATCAAATAGATGCTTTTACAAAGGAAAAGTTTGAAGTATGTGGCTTGGGTTGAGAAATAGGGTGTTGTTATCATTTCTTTAATGGATTTGTTTACAGGGCAAAACAAAAATTTGTTTCTTCAGTTCATTGCTAAGGCAATATTAGATTTGTCTTATTTATATTTATGATCATAATAAGGCAATATCTACTTCAGTTGTTTAATTTTTCTTATTTATATTTATATGATTCATGGCCAAAATCATAAGACTTGTTTATAAGTAATGATTTTGGAATAAACTCTTATTATTGAAATATTTTGTCCAAACTTTACCATATGTTTGAAATAATTAAAGTTAAAAGTGTATGTTTCAGTTCTGGAAATTTTGGAATTAATTGGGTCTATAACTGATTTGTAATCGATTTTTCAAAATGGTTGGTTGCTGTCCAATCTTTCATAAATTACTCATGTATCATGTTTGGTGGTGCAAAACAATAGTCTAAACATGTCTGAATGAGCTGAAATTCGAAGAAACTAAAGTTCTATATGCATACTTCAAATCTGAAAATTTTTACTTTGATTGAACTTGCAGGTTATTTTTAATGATTTTTTAAACAAATTCCTCGTCAAAAAGTCCCTTGCCAAACATATAATAAGAAGGAAACTTTACAAAATCGTTTTGTGGCTAGAATCAACATACCTGACAAGATTTAGCATGGCTAGAAACAAGCATCTGCTAAAGAAAAACACATTTAGTCATGAAATTTTTTCGTTATCAGTAAACTTATTTAGGACAAACGTTGTGAAGGCAAACAACCGCGATTTCGATAACAATGCCAATTCGAGTTTCTCCACTTAATCAAAATTTTGACCAAAAAATTTATGTTTTGACTAAAAAACTCGTGACAAAAAACACCATTTCCTTTGTTATTCAAAGTGTTACATATTGTTTGCTTACAATATTGATCATTTCCTTTGTTATTCAAAGTGTAAAATATTGTTTGCTTACAATATTGATCCACTCATAAATGTGGATTAAGGTGATCATTTAGATAATTGCTAATAAATAATAAGAACAATAGATAAACAACAATGATGAATAAATACTAACGACTAAGTGCTTTATTGGCTACAACTGAGTGCACTCCGACGGGATGGAAAATTAACTATACTGAGGACTAAATGGCAACAGGGACAACACGAAGGGGTTGAGCCTTCTGTATAGTGAGGCCAAATTTCTCTTCCATGTCCATGTTCCCATCTTCAAGCTTCCAATCAAAAGAATTAATAAGTGAACCGAGCATTAGATGTAACATTCTGATTGCCAATGGCAAACCTGGACAAATGCGCCGCCCACCTCCGAAGGGAATTAGCTCAAAATTTTGGCCTTTGTAAAAAATATCTGACCCCAAAAATCTTTCGGGTATAAAAGAGTGAGGATTGTCCCATGTGTTTTCATCTCTGCCAATAGCCCATACGTTGACAAAAACTTGCGCACCTTTCGGCACTGTGAAGCTTGCAATTTCAACATCTTCTGAGACTTTGCGGGCGATTAATAAAGGAACTGCCGGGTGCAACCTAAAAGTTTCTTTAACAACTGCTTGCAGATAAGGTAACCGAGTGATGTCAGATTCTTCAATTGGGTTGCCTCTGCCAACCAGTTGTTCTAACTCCAATTTTGCTTTCGATAATACCTCAGGATGGTGGAGTAGTTCTGCCATTGCCCATTCCATTGTAATTGAAGTTGTGTCATTCCCAGCAATAAACAAATCCTGTTACATGAACTCTGTTAATTAACCTGTAATTTGTACGAGAAATTAAGGAAAAGAAAAAGAAACATTTACCGCAAACAAATGCTTGATATTTTTTCTGTCAATCTCTACACTCTTGTCTTGTATAATATTGAGAAGAATATCTAATATATCTTTATATTCAGTGCTAGTACTGCAACCATGTTCTTGTCTTCCCTTCAATCGTTGATCAATCAAACGATCCAACACCTCGAACATCTTGCCAGCATAAAGTGTGTTGCGGCGCCTTATCCCCTGCAGGTCAAGCATTTTTAGTAGAGGAAAATGGTCGGACAAGTTAGGCTTTCCTGCCTCTTCCATGATACCCCAAACGGTATCCTTAAACTCTCGCTCACTGGGATCAACCAAATCAATAGAAAAAATTGTGTTGGATAACAAATTAAGTGAAGTATTAAAAGCAGCTTGGCCAAAATCTATTGCTTTGCCCATACGGCAATTTTCATCAACATAAGCAAGAAGGTCTTTGATTTTCTTGCGTCGGAGGTCTTGATTGGCATCGAGTTTCTGACTAGTGAAAATATGCATGTTGCATATTTTTCGAAGATTTTTCCATAGTGGTGAGACTGGCAGCCAGACCAAGCTGAATTCAGGGTGCCGGTTAGGCAGGGACAAGACTGCTTCAGGGACCTTTCGATCTGTGAATGATGAATCATGATCTTTAAGTATAGCTTTGGCCATGCTTGGAGAAGAAACCACTACTGTGGTCACCTGGCCAAGTCTTAGACTCATTATGGGGCCATGAATCTTGGCAAGCTTGGCCAGTGATTTGTGAGGTTTACCACCCAGCTCCAGGAGGTTTCCGATCACCGGATATGGCCTCGGTCCCGGTGGAAGCTGTTTGCGTTTTCCTCTTGAAAAGGAACTTAAAGCCATCGCGCAAACCAATGTGAATACAAGCCATAGTATGCAGCTAATGAACAAATCCATCTTTGAGCTTATTTTAAGTTCTCTTTATTTCGAACCCTCAATATTAGAACACCGTCCTTGATCACCTTCTTTTAAAGAAGTTGGAAGTTGCTTTCAGAACTTTGCATCGAAGACATGACTAACGTTATTCAAAAGGTGATCAAATGCTTGTGGGCCAGCTTGGCGGCCGTTTAGGGCCGCCGCCTATAGTTGGGAAGATTTTATTTATTTTGGTATTTCATAATACTCAAATTAATAGATTTTTTTTTTGTAAGTCTGTATTTTTTGTTTATATTTTTTGTAAGCCTATATTTTAATTCATCTTTATCCTAGGGATGGCAATGGATTGGATTTGACCTAAGATCCACGTGATCCAAATCCAATTGAATCGGATTTAAGTCGGTTTAAAATG
This sequence comes from Atalantia buxifolia, assembly GCA_030444775.1. Classification (NCBI taxonomy): domain Eukaryota; kingdom Viridiplantae; phylum Streptophyta; class Magnoliopsida; order Sapindales; family Rutaceae; genus Atalantia; species Atalantia buxifolia. The sequence continues at coordinate 27,739,372 of CM059838.1, forward strand.
AATTTGGATCGGATTTAGATATCGATGTACGGATCTAAGACGGATTTGAAGTAGGTTTGGATCTATCTTAATATCTAAATCCATATCCACCCATCTTTTAATTTTATTTTATTTTAAAAGTTTCTTAACAATTGTGTAATTATAATGATAATAAATTTTATTCATAGTATATTAATAGTATTTACCATGCATTTAAACTCTTAAAACTTAAAGGTTAGTTTTGTAAATTTAAAGAGCAGCCCCAAAGCATGTACATGCAATATTCAAATTGCAAGCCAAGCAATAAAACCTAGCAATTTATTTTATTATATTGACCAAATAATTTTTAAGGAATATAGTTATTCATATATTTAGTCAAATATGGTCATAGTAAAAATAATAAATCACTGAATATAAATCATATTTAATTTATATGTCATTATCTAATGTTGTAGGAATGAGGGTGGGTGTATCATGGATATTAGAATGATGAAGGAGACAATAAAATATTAGATTGATCTTACTCCTGTAATTATTTTTTAAGGATATTTTATTATCTTTCTTATTTGTTGTTTTGGTGTAAAAGTATAAGCTTACAATATTTATTATATTTTTAAGAAAAATTGTATAATTTATTTGTTATCAATACATTTTAGCCTTAAATTTTCATTCTAAAAAATTATTATTTTTTATTACTGAGTTTTAGAATTCATGACAGATCTAGAACAGACTTGGATTTAAAATTTTTTTTTTGGATTTGGAGCAGATATAGATATTTATTTCTTTTTTGGATCTGGATATGAAGTGAAAAATATGGATTCATGACGGATCTGGAGCAGATACGGATCTTGATTTTTATTATGGATCTGGATCTGGAGCAGAGTAGATCCAACCCATATCTACCCCATTGCCATCCCTACTTTATCCTACTATTAATTTTTTTAAATGACTTCTATATTTAATAACTTTAATAATAAAGAGCACTATCTCTTAATTTATTATTATTTTTTAAGAAAAAAATTATATTTTTGGGTTTTGAAAAATTATATTATTTAACATTACAAAATTTCTTGCTTTCATCTCTACAAAAAAATTTATTATATTTATTGGCTCACTTTTTAAGTAAAAAGTAAATAGTTGTTGGAAATAATAATTCTAAAAGAAATAAAAAAATGTATTCTTAACTATTTTTCCTTTTTAAAATTTCATTGTATCTTGTTGATTATTGTTGAAATTTAAGATATAGTTAAATTATTAATTAAATTTTCAGCTCTTTCATGTTTTTTTAAGTGTTGAAGTCATTAAATATAAGGATGTTCATAAAAGAATTTCTGCTAAGACCCCGGTACTCTAATGTCGGCTCTTGTCACTTAGTAATTTTTTCTTTAGAAAACATAAGCATTTATATATTGTAATAAAAAACTGCTGGAACGGGTTTTAATCGTAGTGGGCAAGGTTTGATATATAAAAGATCATAAAATTTATAACATAATATAGAAATTTAAGTAAACTATAAAGTAGAGACTAAGACGTAATTTCGCTGATTAGTTGGTAATTACCAAGACCTGGATCTTGGGTTGGAGTCTTATATAGTGTGCATGAGCTTTTAATTAATAATATTTTAAAAATAAAATACAATACAAAGTAATATGCACATGTGGTATATATTACGATATTTTAAGGTTCTAATTTACATAGTAGGGTTATAGAAAAATAAATATAGTAATTTTCTTTTAAAAATAATAAGGTTATGTAGAAAATTAAAAAGTATGTGGTGGCTTATGTTATAGACTACTAAAAAAGTCAACTGTCAAAATGAACAAAAAATTATGAAAATAATTTTCAATAAGTTACCAAGAACTTTTTTATAATAAATTATTATTATTATATGTGGGGGTATAAATAAACTTTTCATTTTTTATTAGGGACAATAAAGTCACTCCAAAGAAAGGAACCTCATTCCTAACCCTATGAGAATGAGATTTTTATTTCTTCTTTCTAAATTGATGGGTCCCAATATTTCCATTCCATTCTTTGATTTAATTTTTATAAATAATCAAAAAGGATGGAAATAAATCCTCGTTCTTATTCTCTTGTCCAATAACTAACACACCCTTAGAGTAATTATATTCAATTCCTCCCTAAAAGTGCATAAAAATCAATTAATCCCCTAAGTAAGGCTGGGGTTATTTGACCTCACCAAATTCACCTCTACGCCCATTTAAAAAATAAATTCATTGCAAAAAATTAAATTCTCAAAATCTCAAGATTATCCTTCACTAATCTTTTTCTCTTTCTACCGCAGCTCACAATTGTATAGTCTCTTTCTATTCTCATATTCTGTAAAGTAAGCTTTAGTTTTATTCTCTTTTGGCTTTTTTCCCCCTTTCTTAATAAACCATAATTTTTCTTTGTGATATTCACTAATTTTTGTGGTTGATAAAATTAATTTCTTGATATCCATTAATTTTCATGAAAAGGAATTGGTGATTTTCATTTTTAAATGATGGATTTTGATCTTTTAATTTATGATAGCTGTAACGAAACTAATTATTTCTAGTTTGCAGATAAAAGAAAATATATGAAGGAATTGAAAAGAATTGAGGAATTGAGAATGAAAAGAGAAGAAATAATTAATTAAAAGAATTGTGGTATCAAGAATGAAAAGAGAAGAATACTTAATTAGGTAATTTTCAAAAATTATTTTAATAATAAAATTCTTAATTAAATATAGTGTGTAAAATGAAAATTGGTAGGTTCAAATAGCCTCACCCTCAAATAATTGCCGTTGACTTATTAATTACAAAAATACCCCTTCCTAAAATATATTATGTCAACTAACAATTTTAAAGCCCAAAAATACTATTCATGTTAACTTAATCAAATATGAAATGACTTCCTATCTAGCGGTGAGTTTGTATTGTGAGAAAGAAGTTGAGAATTTCAGAATGATATTAAATAAAATAATTTCAAAATTGAAGAAGATAAAGGTCAAGAAGAAAAAGTAAAAAAAAAAAAAAAAGGGATAGATTTCGTTATTTTTTTTTCTTTTTCCCTTAAAACTAATAAATTAATTGTTTTTGTTTGTTTTGTTAAATTTTAATTAACTATATTGTTTTAGTTTATATTTTAAATTATTTTTTATCACCAAGGTTTTTATCAATTTGTTAATCCCAGTTGTGTGTTTATAACTTTTATCTTTAATTTAATAATTTTCTAAAAAAAATAATTATGAAAACAAAAGTTAGTGATTTGGGAGTAAAGTAAAATTGATTAGGGTGCATTTGGCAGCTCATTACATTAAAACACTATTCGTGTATAAACCCATGTTTGGTAGCAATTTGTAGTCACAATGCACTGTATTAACGAGGTGGCTAATAAAATTACGGGTGGCAAATAACCCAAACCCAAAAAGTTTAGGTTTAAATCAGATGCAAATGAAGATTCCAACCTGATCGGATTGGATCGTGATAACACCATGCACGCACAAATCATGTATGACATTAATTTTCTATCCAAACTCTTATTTTTTGATATTTAATATTATTAAATATTATAAAGCAATAATAGGAGTGGTTTTTTATAAATTATTTATAATTATTCTTGAGGTAGATAACTTTTCTTTTGTTCCTAAATAGCTTCTTGCAAACCATTGGCCCAGTGCTCCAATGGCTAGGACTCTATACTCACAACTGTGAGGGCAGCGGTTCGAGCCCCCACGACGCATGTAGAGGCTTATTTCCTTTTTAATTATAATATATAATTAAGTGAAGACAATATTCTCCCTTTCGAAATGTGAGTGGAATAGATATCCCTCGAATATTAGAGAGGATAAAATCTGGACAGTGCTACATAAGAATTAATGTAAACTATTTCCAGTAATTATCTGATTTTAAATATTAATTTTAAATCTCATATAATATAAGTTATAATATGAGTATTGGCCTTATGTAATTCAAAATAAATAAAAAATAGCTTCTTGCAAAAAGCCTTCTATGTGCGCCTTTTCCATACCCATACAAATAGGCCCCACCTCTCAATACAATTAAAGGAGTATAAAATAATCCTACGGAGATTATGGTTTAGGCTGTGTTGCATTAAGACCTAATGCATATTTTAAATTTAATGATTTTATTGTCATTATTTCAATAATTTATAATCAATATAAATTTATTAAATATAAAATTTTATTTAAATAATAATATAAAATAAAATATTAATAAACCTAAAAATTTAATTAATAAATGATAATGCATTATTTTACTTTCATTACTAAAATTAATTTAATTATTTTACTTTAAATATGTAAAGATTATTTTAATTATTTAATCATTTTTATTCACTAAAATACTAAATTTAAAAATAAATTTAATTGAATAATTCTATTCGGCATTAATAAATAAAAATTAATCTATAATTAAATTCTAAAATTAAATATTTTATTATATTGTATGATATTATATTATATTACAATATATATTTTATTTTATTTATATTAATAATATTATATTATTTGATAATAGTTTATTATTAAAGAGGCTAGAAGTTGCTTTCACAACTTTTGTATGGAAGACGTAAGTAATTATATTCAAAAGTAAGCACGTACTTGTAGGCCACCTAGGCGGCCGGTTACGCCATGTATTTGGAAGACTTTGGCTAGGATAGCATGAAATAAGTTGTTTTTATTGTACAAATAAAATAAGTTATTGATTAAAAAAATAATTTGATGTTTGGTAAACTGTACTGTTGAGGTTGCTATGAGTTTCAAAGTAGACTAAATACGTTTGGTAAATTTTATTATAAAAATACTGTTGTATTATATAATGACTAAAATAGACATACGTTTTAATTTTTTATTTAATATTTAATAAATTATTTAGACATATTTTTTTCTTAAATATGTAAAATTAATTAAAAAAACTCAATTAAGAAAAATCTGAAGAACTTCATAATTTATTACCTAAAATATGATAAAATGTATACTTTTATATAATCTAAATAAAATAAAAAATAATATGTATTATATTCACAATAATTTTTTACAATAAAATTGTGGCAGTAATATAATATCTAATGATTTATCTATTAAGGTTTATGGATAGGTACGAAGTCTTTTTATCAAAATATTAAGGTTATAATAGGTATTTTAAAAAGGTGTAGTAGCTTATTGAATAAGCTGCTTATGAAAAGCAACTCTCTACTTACTTTTAAAAGTTACTGACGAAATGGAAAAAATTATGAAATAAGCTACTTTTACAAAATTTATCAAACACTATTTTTATCAAAAATTATAAAATAAACAACTTATTGAGTTTCAACCTCAATTCTATAAAGAGCCTTTATTTATTTTGGTGTTTCTAATTCTCAGATTAATAGAATGTTTAGCCTCTTTTAGTTAATCTTTATCCTACAATTAATTTTTTATATAAATTCTATATTTGATAGCCTTAACAGTAAAGAACTATAACTCTTAATTTGTTATTATTTTTCTAAGAAAAAATTAAATTTTATTATCTCTTTTTAACATTACATGATTTCTTGTGCTCGTCTCTGTAAAGAAAATTGTTATATTTATGGGCTCATTTTTAAAGTAAAAGAAAAAAATTTCTTGAAAAATAGTTCCTTTTGTTTCTTTGAGTGTTGAAGTTATAAGTGTAAGGCCCCCCTATAAAAAATTTTTTTCTTAAGGCCTCAGTACTCCAAAGTCAATTTTGGTCACTTGAATAATTTGTTCCATGGAAAACATAAGCTTTTATATATTGTAATAGAAAATGATGGGGTGGATTTTAATGGTTGTGGATAAGGTTTGATATATATATATATATATATCATAAAATTTATGTCATAATACATAAATCGAAATAAAATATAACGTAGGGACCAAGAAGTTGTTCCACACATTAGTTGGCAGCCTTGCGAAGGCCTAGATCTTTGAGTCTCATGTAGTGTGCGTGAGTTTTTAATTAATAATATTGCAGAAAATAACATAAAATATAGAGTAATATGTGCATGTGGTAATATGATATTTTGAGGTTATAATTTATATAGTCGGGCTTTATAGAAAAATAAATATAATTATTTTTATTAAAATAATAAGATTATAATAGAAAATTTAAAAATAGATGGTGACTTATATTTTAGGCTGCTGAAAAAATCAACTATCAAAATGAAAAAAAAAAACTTATGTAAATATAATTTTAAAAAAGTTACTAGGCACCTCTTTTTATAATAAATTATTCTTATTACTATTATTATTATTTTCATTGTTGTTGTTGTTATTATTATTATTATTATTATATATGAGACATAAAGAAAATTTTATGTTTTATTAAGAGTAATAAAGTCACTACAAGAAATGAGAATCTCACTTCTAATTCCATGAAAATAGGATTTTCATTTCTTGTTCTCACTATTTCTATCCTATTTCTTATTTTCACTTCTAATAATTCCTGGTTCTTATTCTCACTATTTCTATCCTATTTCTTATTCTCACTTCTAATAATTCCTCGTTCTCACTCTCTAGCCCAATAACTAACACCTTAGAGCATCTCTAAAATACTCTTCAAATAAAATTCTACTACTTATTTGAAGAGCCATATCAATATTAAATACTCCAAAAGACACGTTAATTTAAATTATTCAAATAAGATTTGTTTCTCACTTTTCAATATTTTCGAGTGAGTTTCTCCCTTTTCTATTAATATTTTATTATTATTTATTGAAAAGATAAGACTGCAATAATTATTATTTAAGTTTTCTTTAAAAAACAAACAATAATTCAATTTGATAGTGGGAAAGATTTAAATAAAATAATGTTAACTTATTCTTATTTGATGAGTCTTTTGGAGGAGATTGTATTTTTTCATACACTTATTTACCACATCAGCAAGTAAATTAAAATTTGAAGAATAAAATTTAAAGAGACTTTTGGAGATGCTCTTAGACTTATTATTTTCAATTTCCCCTCAAAATTAAAAAAATAATTTGTCCCCAAATAATGCCGCTGACGTATTAAATTATAAAAGTACCCCTGCCTACAATATATTCTGTCAACAAACCATTTTATAGCCAAAAATTCTGTTCATGTTAATTCAATCAAATACAAAATAAGTTAATTTTTAAATATTAAAAATAAAGCATTATTTATAAATAAAAAAATTAATAAGAAGCAAAATTATTCATGATCAAATCATCTTCACCAATTGGAATTCGATCATTCAAATTCCTAATCTAATTCCACTTCACTACATCACTCGCTGGATGAAATTCAAACTCCTCAATCCAAGCCATTCAAATTCCTTATCCATCTCCATAAATTTTAAAATCGAAGTAAAACCCTAATCTAACATAGACACCCAATTCAATAACAGCCACCATTGAGTGTTCCAAAACCCTAATACAATGATTGACTGATTGGTGGCTGCTGGGTTTGATTGTTATCGGTGGGGCGAATACATTAACGATGGCGGCAAAGCCCAATTCTCAGTGGAAGATGGCAAATCGACGGTAAAGCTACGCGTGGGTTTGAATATGACGGTGCGTTTGTGTTGTGAGAAAGAAGTTCAGAATGATATGGGATAAAATAATTTCAGAATTGATGAAGAAGACGAAGAACAAAGAAGAAAGAGTAAGAAGCAGCAGAACTGATTTTGTTATTTTTTTTTCTTTTTCTTTTTCCCTTAAAACCAATAAATTAATTATTTTTGTTTGTTTTGTTAAATTGTAATTAAGTATATTGGTTTTTAATTCATATTTCAAATATTATTTTTCTTTATTACTCGGGTTTTTATCAATTTTGTTAATCCCAATCGGGTGTTTATCACTTTTATCTTTAAATTAAGTATTAAAATAAAAAGACAATTATGAAAACAAAAATTAGTGGTTCGGGTGTAAGGGAAAATTTAATAAGACATTTGGCGAATGTTAAAATTTATTGAAACAATTGGGAGTGGCTTGAAAATAAGCAGTAAAAAAACTGAGTGCTGAGATCTTTTCAGTTTTTCACCCCACAATTTTTTTAAACCAACCCCACTTCTGCAGTTTGGAAACGGTGTATATTTTAAAATAATTGCTCTGAGATATTTTTGTTTTCAGAAGTACTATAAATTTTAAAAACAGTTATAGACGTTTGATAAATTATTGAGAGAAAACAAATGATTAAAATGTATATAATGTAAGATAAAATTTACTTATACATATAAAAACAAGTACATATAATATTTTCAATTGTGTATTAAAATAATTTTCACTAAAAATAAAATTTATAATATATTGATTTTATTTTATATCTTAAAATAATTAATAATTAAATTTATAATATAGTGAAATAAATTTAATAATAATTCAACTAGCAAATTGATATTGATGAATTATAATAAAAATTTATTAAAATATTAATTTTATTTCTTATTTGAATAAGAATAATTTTGGATTTAGGTAATAATTTTAAGGATATTTGTAAAATTATATTAAAGGATAAAATTGATTCTCAAAATCAGAATTTAAAAGATACTCCTTCCTTGTTTTTCAAAATGAGCCATAAGAGGGCTGATTTTGACAAAATTGATTTTGATTTTTTTTAATCAAACACTAAAATTAGCTTTTAGATTTTCAAAATTATTTTTAAATCTCTCAAAAGCAATCTCAAATGGGCACTAAGAAATAATTATGTTAAGTTTACGTTATTTTTAAAATTTTCTAAACAAACTATTAGATATAAGAGCTATGCTTCTCGGGTCAATTTGATCATTTTATATTATAAGAGTAAAATAATTAAATAAAATCATTTTAAGGCAACTTTAATGGTCGAAAATATATAAATAAAAAAGGTAAAATAAAGGTAGAAAAGATAGAGAATTGGCTTATTTCTATTGGATGGCCATTATATGGTTGTATAAATACAATTTTACCCTTTTAATTGTTAAATTTTACTAAGAAATAATAGCATTTGGGAGATAAATTACCCTTCCATGTAAGCAGGAGATATTTCCACTCCATTATCTTTATAAATCCACCCAATCTTTAAAAAAAAATTATAATAAGTTCTCCTTATTTTTAGAATATACAAATTAGCAAAATATTTTGATAATTAATTAATTAAATCCTTTTTATAACTTTTTTCCTTAGATATATTTGACCATCAACGTTACTTTGAGGTAAGTTTTACTATATTATTAGACTATTTTACCCTAATAATAGAAAATTATCAAATTACCTAAAAAAGAAAAAAAAATTAGTCTAAGTATTTAATTTTATTTGAAAAAATTTTTAAATTTTTTTTCGTTGAATTTTTTAAAATAATGTGAATCTATTGTAATTATCTATTAGGAATGGAGCTAATTTATAAAAATTATAAGGTGAAAATATTACCACCTAGGATATTAAACGAAGTCCATATCGCCGTCTAAAAAAATCAACTTAGGATTTTCATGAACGTGCACAAGTCAATATCGCCTGCAAAATTAGAATTTAGTTATTTTAAAAAGTGTTTCTTTTGCTGTGTTCTCAGCGAAGTGATTGTTATTTTGTCAACTAAGGCTTATTATTAGAATTGCATTTTGATTGTTATTTTAGACAACTTAGTGCCTAGTCTATGCACTTAACATAAAAAGTTTAGTGGTGCATACCACTCCAGCATAATCAAGACTTGCAAAATGGTAGGTTTGATGTTTCCTCCCAGTGGGACCTACAAAGACTAAATGTTTTAGGACTGTCAGCATTTAATATGGAGTTCTGCCACACGGATAGAAACAAGAGAGAGTAAAGACAGATACTTCTTTGAACACTTTTTTTTTTAAATTCTTTTGTTTACCCTTTATATTTTAGACTTCTCCTATTAATCTTTTAATTACTTGAATTTGGATTTCAATAATTGGGATTCTTCTATGCATTACTCTCTATTTATCTTTAAGATAATCAAATACTTTTACTAACTCACATCTAGTAACCTCAGAACAACAGAATATAAATAATTTTAGAGATGACCTGTTTATAATACTTCTAATTATAATTTTTTTTTATATTAATTATTATCGATTGGTGTTTCCTAACCCTATATTATATTCCTGGTTAAAGTCCACTTCTATTTTCCTATTAGTAATAATTACAAGTTTAATATTATAGTCTATATGACTTTCTATTACAGCTGGTCTTTCTAAATTATTCACTTATTTGATGTACTCACTAAATACTTTAATAGAATAATACTGGAAAGTAAAATAAGTATAATTATCCAAAGGCATGCAAATAACTTTTTTTTTTAAAAAGTTATTATAAACAGTTGTTCTTCTCTTCTAGATATTTCCTTACTCTTTATCAAGTGTTTCGATGTAAATACTAACCAAAATCGGTATCTTTTTTTTAAAATAAATGATCAAATTACCTAAAAGAATAAGTTTTTGTATCCAATAGTTCAAGTACTTCATTTTATTTGAACAAATTTTTACAATTTTTCTTTTGTCCTATTTTTTAAGCTAATGTGAATTTATTGCAGTTATGTTTTAGGAATGGGGCAAGTTTACAAAAACTATAGCGTGAAAATATTACCCTTACATATTATACATGAAGTCTATATCGCCTTCTAGAAAAATCAACTTAGAATTTTCATGAACATGCACAAGTCCATGTCGCCTACAAAATTAGAATTTAGTTATTTTAAAAAGTGGTTTTTTTGAAAAAAATTAGAATTTAGTTCTTTTAGAAAATGTCTCTTTTGCCCTTTTTTTAAGGAAATGTTTGTTATTTCGTCAACTTAGGTTTATTGTTAGAATTGCATTTAGATTGTTATTTTAGACTGATATTTTGTCAACTTAGGTTTAATATTATCTTAGACTTTTCATATTAACTCTTTAATTAATTGAATCTGGATTCAACTAATTGGGTTTCATCTATGCATTACTCTCTATTTATTTTTAAGATAATCTAATACTTTTACCAATTGACATCTACTAAGTTGAGAATAGCATAATGTGAATAATGCTACAGATGGATTGTTTATAATACCTCTAATTATAGTTTCTTCTACATTAGTCGTTCCATATTGTTGTTTGCTAATCCTATATTATATCCCTGGTTAAATGCAACTTCTATTCTCCTATCAGCAATAATTCTAAGTTTAATATTATAGTTGAAATAACTTCATATTACTGATAGTCTTTTTAAATTATTAATTTGTTTGATGTACTCACTAAATGCTTCAATAGAATAATGAGATAAAATAAAACAAGTATAATTATCTAAAGGCATGCAAATAACTTTTGATTAAAGAAATTCTTATAAACAATTGTTCTTCTCTTCTAGATACTTCTTTACTCTTTCACAAGCTCCTATAAAACGTAATTGAAAAAGAGTGATGATACAGTCACAAACTCTTGTATAAACTTATCTTGTATAAACTGATGTGGCATTAATTTATTGGTTGAATGAAAATATAAAATAATAAAAATAAATCATGTGGACCAAGAGATATTTAATTCAACTAATTTTATCATGACACATCAGTTTGCACAAAATAAGTTTGTACAAGAGTTTGTAGCTATATCATTACTCATTGAAAAATCAAGTGTTTTGTTGCTGATACTAACTACAATCATCATTCTTTTTGAAAATTTCTAAAAATTGTTTCCCAAAAGTTCAGAATATGAAATCAAACTTTTCAATTAAAACCAAAGTTTTTCAAAAGCCTTCTTCTTCTTAGGGGCATGGAATCCAATACAAAGCCTCCTTTTTTTCCTACAATGCCTATCCTTCGGCTAAAATGGTATTAAGAGTAAGATTGGGCACTCAGAGGTCTTTCTTAAAAGCTTTAGGTTTTTCTAAAAACTTAAGTTATGCTCTAGAGTCTGGTTTTACTCTTTAGAAATAGAAAACATTCATTATGAATAAATAAAGAGATACTTGATTAATAATGAGAGATCTGCAACATAAAAACTTGTTCATTTATAAACAAAAGATTGAGTTTCTCTGTTAGAGAAGAACTAAGTAACTTAGTTATCATACATGTTGAATAAAACGGGAAATTGGACAAGAGCTTAAGAGCTTTTACAAATTGAAGTTTGATATGTGATGAATTTCTATATTTTGTGATGATTTTCTGATGTGCTAATTTTTCCTTTTGGTCCACAAAAGAAGTGGACCACTATTAAGTCATGCTTCTAGCATGCTGTCAAGATTGTGTTAATACGACTTAAAGGTAATTTATAACTTCTAAGTATAAGAGTGTCTTATTATAATATAATTTAATGAGTCCAAGGTCGATCCATAAAGAAAATATTTAATTTGTTAATTTCCTTTAATTATCTAAAAACTTAAAGTATAATTTGAGGACACTATTTAATTAAAGTAAAACTATAGAAATAAATTAGCTGGGGTTGTGGATCCACTGTTGGTAGTAATAAGTTAAGATAAATATATCTTACCAAACTCTGTTGTTTATCTATAATAAGTTAAGATAAATATAAAATACGGATAAATTAAATAAAAAATAATTTAATTTATGTAATTAAAAATAGAATTTTGATTAAATCATATTTTTCTACTACGATTTCACCTTACTCTAACAATTATCATTTAGCTATACGTAATTGAAATAAAAATAATTGTTAAAATTAAATTACACATGATTAAAAATAAAATAACAACAATTAAAAATAAAACTAAATTTATTATGAAAATTCTTTTACAAAATATTAAAAAGACTATTTACGAGAGATGAGGAGAAGAATTTGGGGAAGATGAAGTGAAAAAAGGAGTAGAGAAAAGAGTAAAATAATACTTTCATACTTAAAATACTTAGAAATATAAGATAGAGTGAAAATTACACAAAATGAAGGTGAAAATCAGATTTAGCACATCTAAATTAAGGGGAAGCCTATATTTATAAATACAATAGGTAAATCATGGTTATCGATTGAAAATAATTCGGATGCACAGGATTGTGACACATGGCACTCTCAGATGGGATGAAATACGTCATTACGCCTGTCATTTCATTTATGTGCATGTATGGTACGCTTGTTTTTCGGTCAACTAATACGTTGCCACGTCATTGGTGAAATGCAAGGTCAACGGATGTTGTTTCAGTGTGCGTCGGTCTACAGCAAGCGAATTGAACAGTCAAATAGAATGTTGCCATATCATCAGTCGATGCAACGTCAGCTGGGATCAACCAAAATTAGCATACATCCTATCACAATAGATTCAAAACTTTACAAGTCTTGTTTCATGCAATTAGAGTCTGTTTTAACCGTAGTTTTTGACGTTCCTTAGGTTTTTAGGGTTTTTAAATTTGTTTATGATATTGATGGTGCCTTCCAGGTCTTTGAACATGAGTAAAATTACAATTTTTTTTTCTTTTATACCCTTCATAAGGTTTTTATCTATTTTAAGCTAAAAATATTGTTTGTTTCACTGTTCGATTTCTTGTAATCATGAAATAACTAAATACCTCTGAAATACATAAAATATTCAAATTATAATAAAACATATACAATCAAACTTTAAAAGACTTAAATACATAAAAGTAGAGATGTTAGGGAAATTTAGAGTGTAAAGTGATGATTCACTATTTATAAATATACACTTTCTAGCACTCATCATACCCTTCAATTAGATTATTGTTAGTCCATAGCAAATTAAGTGATAATATCTAGAAAAATTTAAAGGCAAATTGAATTTTTTTAGAGCAATTTTGTTTACTTTAATCAAATTAACGACAACAATCAAATAAAAATATAAGCATTATATTTGCCCTAAAGAAAAAATATTACTGTCACATCAACCATTCACACAAATAAGTAAAGTATACTCATGCATAATGGTCATTTACCAATACTACATTAATCAAGTCACTTTCAAGAATAACATATCAAATCTCAAAATCTCACGGATAAGAATGACACTCTCAAAAGAAAATAAATCTAATAAAAATAGTTATTCAGAGGAATGGTAGATTGAGAGAAAATAATTTCACAAACTTTGAGAAAGATGAAAGAATAAAATCCATAGTTTGGAAAAAAAATATGATCTCAAATTAATCAAATTACTAGTCAAACCAATAGCATTATTTGTATTCATTTTTATGGCTAATAAAAAAGGGATAATAGGAAAAACAATATTTATGTTTGAGAAAAAATAGAGATCATTTGAAAATTACAAGGTGCTTTTAACTTTCTTTCATTATTTATTTATTTATTTTTCTCCTTTTTTATATAATTTTTAAATGCACTAATTTTCTAAAAAAAATTATCTATATTTTTCTCAAACATGAATAGGTGATGGAAAATATAAAATATAGGGTAATACTCCAAATTGAAGTGGGATAGGATAATAAGTTAACAAAGAAAATATTTTTTCTTTAATTATTGTTTGATAGGCTCAAAAGGGGTAAAACTTCACAACGGTGATATCTACAAAAGGCTTAAACTGATTAAAGATTACCCTTTGTCATTTTTTAGACCTCTAAATAGTATTTCATATCTACTATTCAATGGGTTTTCAGATGCAGTTACACAATCTTTTTTTTAATTGAATGGTTGACTCAAAGGAAAATATAGAAATCATATATAAAAAAATAAAATGCTGAGTGTGTGTGTTATATATATATATATAGTCTTAAAAATTTACTTAGAGCTTACTATGATATGTACATTCCTTTAAATAACTCAATCAATTTACTCATCAAATCTCTCAATTCACGCTTGTCACTAACATCAACATGCAACATGGCAAACATGGTGTAACATAATTCAAAGCCAAAGATAATACTAATACTAAAATTTAGAACTTATCGTGTCATCCAATGTCGAAAGATTTCACAAATGCCTTAAAAATTAACTTTTTTTGTACAATAAATAAAACAAATACTACTCCAACCCCCAAATATATTCTGAACCTTGTCCATAGCATTTCAGACCCTAAGGATATGCATGCAAAAAGGAAAAAAGGATAAAGAAAGCATAATAAAAGAAGAAATTGACACAAATGAACTGACTATAGAAACATAAAAGAGGACAATAAGAAAGAAGAAAATGTTAAAAAACATTTTTTTTTAGAGGTAACTACACTCTCAGATTAAGAAGACGTGTTTCTAAAGTCACTACATTCTATATTCAGTCACCTTCGACTCAAATTTATTCAAAGTTAGTTTTTATAACAAAAAATAAGTAAATCATCACTAACAAATACAACTATTAGTTATTTCATAATTGTCAACTATTCCTTCTCTCCAATGAAACCGAGACATTATGCTTAATGTCATGAAGGAAAAAAAGTAGAGTTTAGAAGACATTACCTAAGCATTGCAAGAAAATATTTACAAATGGAGAGCAAAATCTGATTTGTGCTTCTTACTTGGGTTATTGCTATCATCTCCAGTTGGTGGGCCCGGCAGGCATCCCAGAGGTTTTAGGGCTTTTGGGATCATGCTTAGCATTTGGTCCCTATTGAGTGTTAGAAAGTGTATATTTATAAAAGAGAAAATCGTCATTTTACACTCCAAGTTTCACTAACATCCCCACTTTTATGTATTTAAGTTTCTTACGATTTAATTATGTGTGTTGTACTATAATTAAGTATTGGGATATTATCATTTTACTACCAAAGTTTTACTGACATATCATGTCAGTACCAAGGTTTGCCGAAAAGTGTATTTTACTACTAAAATTTTGCGCCATTATCAATTCACTACCATTTCGTTAACAACGTTAAAAATTTACTAATGTCATAAGGGCATCAAAGACATTTCTAGTTGTAAGAGTAAAATTGTCTATTAATTTGATAGATAAATTATCATTTTACTACCGAACTTTGAAGGGAATTATCATTTTACTACCGAACTTTTAGGGGAATTATCATTTTACTACTAAACTCTTGAGGATAAAATCGACTTTTAACTCAATTTTCGTTAAACATTAACTTTTTAGTAACGGAGTGATAGTTAATTGATAACGGCGCAAATCTTTGGTAGTAAAATGCACTTTTCGGCAAACCTTGGTACTGACATGATATGTCAGTAAAACTTTGGTAGTGAAATGATAATTTCCCTTAAGTATTTTAGATATTTTAGGGGCATCATGGTCATTTCACAATGAACAAGAGATTAGACAGTAAAACGGACATCACTTTTGAACTAAGGACAGTCGAAAACTATAGGAGGAGCATAAAAAGAAAAATGGCACTGTTCACATGTACGGTACTATTCACGTATACGGTACTGTCTATGTTACTGTTTACGATACTGTTCACATAAATGAAATGATGATGTGGCATTGACTGATGATGTGACATTGACTAATGAGGTGTCACGATCCTATTGGACTAAAATTCTTATACACTGTTAATCGGTGACGTGGCAGCATATTAGTGGACTGAACATCGTGCGTACGGTGCATGCATATACACGAAATTATTTGTACCCAAACCGCGTCACTGTTCATACTACGTGGTCAAACCGCGTATTGTTGACGCGTGGCGCAATCCTGAGCATCCAAATTATTTTTAATTCGATGACCATGATTTACTCTATGTATATATAAAAAGGGGGCTCTTCCCCCCTAATTTGATACCTCTGAATTCATTTTTTAGCTCTATTTTCTATAATTCGTTCTCTATCTTGTATTTTCTACGTATTTTAATAAATTCTCATTTTACCTCTAGTCTAATTATGAGTAGCTAATTTTTTTTCAAGCTTGGGTTGAAGGTGAAGTCTCAACATATTCCATAGACTTTATTTGTAAATTTACTTTCTCTTCCCCTCTGATTTTTGTGGATGTTTTGATTTTTCGACGATAGATAGTAATAATCCTGTCTAGATACTGCACTGGTTAACCAGCTCCCTAATGCAAGATTATTACTATTTGGCACGATAAGCCCTTAGCACCATATTGATTAGAGTGTGGTTCATGAGGAGTGGAAACCCTCCTTATGATTTAGTTGGCAATGATAAAGAATATTTAGCCCATGGTGCATGTTAATGCAGATCTAGATACCCAAGTGCTTCATTTCAATAGGATTCGCTTTAATTTATTTCCGTCATTCTAATTTAACTTTTAGGATATTCCAAATTATTTTCACCACAAATCCAACCACCCTAATAGAAAATTAACTCTACAAATAATTAAAATCCACCTCCTCGTGGGATCGACAATCGTCACCATTGATTTATTCTACAATAGATTCGTGCACTTGCGAGTTCAATAAAATTTGCACAATAGTTCCCTAATAAAAGCAGCTTCCTAGACAAGCTTTGATAACCCCTTAATCATCTCCTTCATATACTAGATGTAGTTTTCTCTCGGCTATGACATGACCAAAATTTATAACTACTTGAATGAACTTTTTATATTTCTATAGTGAAACCCAAAAAGCACACAAATGTTCTTGAGTTATCTACTTGAAGTTGCTACCATTGGGATAATCTTCAAAAATAATTTGTGATTGTACAAAGAAGCTCATATTTAAAGACCGTGGTGGTAGACACAATCTTACACATATATAGTCAAGTGACACACGAAGCTTGTGTTTCAAGATTCAAGAGCAAAAAGAAAACAGTAAAGAGAAAAGAAACAATGATTAGATATAAAAGCACAACATTAAAAGCAATAACGTAAATGATAAAAAAGAACAGTAAAATAAAATGATATTTATTGGTAGTTGTGATTATAACTCACATCTTTCTCTGGTTTTACGTCTAGTGATAACTATATGAAATGAGAGTTATCATGGCACTTTTGGGCTTAAATCACAATTACTTAGAAAGTAAATGATGAGTTTTTATTACAGTTTAGTTGTATTTTTCATAAACATCTATCTTAATTTATTTTTAATTAATTTTGTTTGATTTAGAAAAACTTGTGTGTTTAGATCATATGCATAATTTTAGGTGACCGGAGCTCAAATTTTAAAGGAAGGAATGCTACTGCAATAGGCCTGCAAAAATAAGGAAAGACCTTGACTACAAAAGAATTGAAGCAAATTTGGAACAGTGCAGTTATTGTAGCCATTGTTGTAGCATCCGTTGCTATAGCAATCCTGGAGCATTGACAGAGAAGATTTCGCTTGAGATACTTAGAGGATTATGATCTGGAGTTTCCTAATCTGGAAGATACGCTCCCTAGACTTCTGTTTACCCTAATTTTCAGATATAAAAGAAGCATATATGCAAAGAAAAAGAGAGACCCGTCACCTAAGGAGAAAAACCGCAAAGAAACAAAAGAAAAGTATAATTCAATAGAGAGATTAAAGGCTGCACCAGAGGAAAAAAATGCAGAGATTCATTGAAAATCAGTCCTTCTTGTTTTTTTCTTGTTTTCTATTTATTCATGGGGATGTACTCAATGGCTAAAACTCTTTTCTTTATTTCTCTTTCACAAACCATGCACTAAATTTAGTTGCAGTTGAGTGACAGACAATCTTAATGGTTCATTGACTGATTATATGTATTGTTGCATGTTTGCTATAGGGCTTTGTTTTGATAATACTTATTTCTATTCATTATTTTGGCTGATCACTCATTTAATGATACTAGCTAAGAAAAAGATAAAAGGGCATATCTTAGTGGAACATATAAGAGCAATACTTAGTTTTTAGAATGAATTTTTTGAGTTGAGTTTTACTTGATTCTAAAAGGCCTATGCTTAATCTAAAATTAGTAATGAAATAGACATAGGGATTCACCTTATAGGGTAATTAGAACCTAAGCGTGTAATGCTATATCTTATGTTGGCATAACAACTGATCACTGTTAGGTTGCATATAGATATAAGATATCCAACATGCGACAGCTGATGATACATAAGGATTCTGCCCAGTGCTGTAGCAACCGAGCCAAACATTAGAAAAATATTCAGAACCATTAAGTGAGTTTAATCACTCAACTACTCATTTCTTATTGATTGCATTTTCGTGTTTGATTTAAGATTTCCTTTATTGCATTTTTAATTTAGTTAGTTTATTAGTTTCTTTAATTATTTTATTTTAATTTAATATAAACTGCACTGTTAGAATTGCTGTAGCAAATCTGATAACATCAATCCCTGTGGAGACGATCTTGAATACTCATAATTATATTACTTATTATGTATACTTGAATATTGACACCCATAGCATTAGAAATTATACAACATCTAGTAATGGCTTTCACATCCACACCTCTATAGGTCGAGAATGGGCTTCCCATATAGTTTTCTTATAAACTAGCAAACGTTGTTGTTTATAGTTAGATTCCAAAGACTGTATCATATCTATTCTTTCTAAAATAATAGACATAATTAGGAAATGGCATGTTGTACATATCCACTATGATGAATTTCAATAGTCAAAAGGATGTCATCTGATGTCTTTTTATTTAAATCATCCTTAATGAGTTGAATCTTGTTTCCTTATTGTCGGACACCATTCTAAAAAATGTATAACGACGTCCATTGCAATTTGTTCGAGCACATTTATGACAAGAAACTTAAAGCCGCTTAGCTCTTCATTTTCTTAAATAGTTTTCTTTCCCATAACTAGGCATGTAATTAGTGAATTTGAGAGAACTAACCCCCTAGCTGCACTTTTGCTTCGATTAACCAACTAATGTCAGAAGGGATTTTAAACTCATAAGCAATCGCAAGCATTCAAATTGGACTTTATAAATTATGAGGAGAGCAGTCTGAAGGATTGAAGAAATCGCTTGTGAAGCTTTGCAAGTGCATTAGTGAATTTGAGAGAACTAACCTGCTAGCTGCACTTTTGCTTTGATTAACCAACTAATGTCAGAAGGGATTTTAAACTCATAAGCAATCGCAAGCATTCAAATTGGACTTTATAAATTATGAGGAGAGCATTCTGAAGGATTGAAGAAATCGCTTGTGAAGCTTTGCAAGTGCTACGTTCTTACACATACCTTAGCTAAGAATGTCAGTTATTATGGGCAACTTAAAAGATCGACTCAATAGTTAAAGAGTACCATTATTTGCCACTTTAACGGGTTAACAAATTATAACACACCAAAAATTTAATTTTAGAAAATCAAATTAATTGTGAAAGCACACAATGTAAAAAGAAATGGATAAAATTAAATACTTAACTTACCATCATCCTCTAATTGCATTAACCTCAAATTTCAATTGGATGTAATATATCCCACCTTCTATTTCCTTGGCTTGTCTTTTTAGATCGTCAATATGGGATACTAACATTGGTGGTTATGAATTCCAAACAAGATGTGATTTACAAAATTGAATCAGCCTTTTAGGTGAAATTTCTCACGTAGGAGTTCTCTAAAATGGTTTAAGAGGGTTTGTCTCATCGAGGTACTCATGACATACATCAAAGTAAACACAATTGTCAAACAATCACACTTAAATGAGAAACAACATAATACCCATCATTCAAGACATAAAATAGAACAATCAAGTAATTCGAATGGCGAAGTGACAGTAAAACAAAATAAAAAATTAAATCAGCAATTAAAGACGAAAAAGACTCAATTAAGATTTGATGGATCACTCAAATTTATTTCAATGTCTTCTTCATGTGGCTGTTATTTCACACATGGTTTTAATCTTTGACCATTAACTTTAAACTTGTCATCATTCTTTGGATCCTCAATTTTAATAGCCCCATATGAAAAAAATAGTGTGAGAAATAAATGGATCAGACCATTGATAGCTTAATTATGTGTAAATAGATACAAGTGAGAGTTGAATAAAAACACTTTACATTCCAATACAAGATTTTCTTATGATATGCCTGTCATGAAGGACTTTCATTTACCACTATTAATTCTTGGCATTTCCATTTACCACTATTAATTCTCAGCATTTTCATACACATCATTGCGAATCTCTTCAAGTTCATTCAATTGTAATTACGCACATTACCAGCATCATCGAGATTTGAATTAAAACCTTTAATAGCCCAAAATGATTTATGCCCCAGCTGAATCATAATTGGCAAGGTTTATCATAAATCAGCTGATAAGATGACATATTTAAAGATGTTTTAAATGCAGTATGATATGTCTGAAGTGCACTAGTAAGTTGAAAAGACCAATTTTTGCAGTTTGAAGTAACCCAAGTTATGGCAGCTCTCGATAAAAGGAGAATAAGGTTATTAACAAAAGAGATTTCCCAAGGTCTTTTCCAAAATTTTGTTTTATCTCTCTATTTGCTAACTTATCTAGACCACTTGTTTGAGGCTGATAACATATAGTTACTTTATGTACGATTTTATATTTCTTTTTTAAAGACCTAAATGACTTGTTACAAAAATGCTTACCTCCATCATTGTTGATGGCTCAAGGAATTCCAAATCCTGCTTAACGGATTTTTATTTTAAAAAGTAGGTCATATTTTTATGATCGTTGTGCTGATGAGGAATTACTTCAATCTATTTTGAAATATAGTCAACAACGACTAAAATATGTACAAATCCAATGATGATAAAAAGGAACCCAAAAATTAATTCTCCAACAATAAAATATTCCAATGATTAGAATGGGGTTTAAAGGTGTCATGTTTTCACTTTTAGATGGACACTAGAATTTGATAATTCTTTCACATTTTACAAAATGCATGTAAATCTTTAAATAATGTAGACTAATAAAATCCACACTACAATATTTTTACAGCTGTCTTGTTTGAATAAAAATGGCTAATACATGCTTCAGAATGACAAAATTAAATGACATTACTTACCTCATCATTTGGTATGCATCTCAAAAAATTTGTATCAGAATAATACTTGAGCAAGTAAAGATCATCCCAGTAAAAGCTTTTCACTTTTGTTAAGAATTTCTTCTTATCTTGAGAGTTCTAATTAGATGACATTCCACCTATTGCAAGATAATTAACAATGTTAACATAACAATGCATATTATGTATAAAAAATAAAAATTCATCAAGAAAATAATCGTTGATAGGTATTATATCAATTGAAGACTCATTTGTAAATCATGAAAAATAGTCTACAACAACATCTTCCACACCCTTTTGCCTTTGATTATAAGGTTGAATTCTTGGAGTAACAAAATCCATCATATTGATCTTTGTATGGCATCCTGTTTAGACATTAAATATCTAAGAGAAACATTATCAGAATAAACAATAGTAGATGAACCAATTAAAAATAATTGAAATTTGTCCAATGCAAATATTATAGCAAGTAATTCTTTTTCTCAGGGGTAGTGTAATTCATTTGGTCATTGTTCAAAGTTCTACTTGCATAATAAATAACAAAGAGCATACATTCTTTTCTTTGTTCCAAGACAGCTGTAATGGCCTAATTCCTAGCATCATATATTAACTCAAAAGGTAAAGACCAATCAGGAAGTTGCATTATAGGGGCTGATGTTAAAAGATTAATTATCTTTCCAAAGGCTTTCTAACAATCTTTAATCCATTCAAATAGTGTGTCTTTCATCAAGAGGTTACAAAGTAGTCTAGATATGACATTAAAGTCTTTTATAAACCCCATATAAAATTTGGCATGTCCTAAAAAAAAGGGACTTCCCTAACTGTCTTTGATAAAGGTAAATTTGAGATGACTTTAACTTTACCTTTACAACTTCAATTCCATTGGAAGACACCACATGGCAAGATAATTCTTGAAATGGTCATGAAATGACATTTTTCCTAATTTAAAGCAAGTTTTTTTTCATCTTTCCAGGACTCGTTCTACTTAACAATGACCAATTGTTATGCTAACATCAGATACAACATTACACGTTTTAGATTCTAATTACCCTACAAGGTGAATCCCTATATCTAGCTCATCACTAATTTTAGATTAAGCATGGTCATTTTTTAATCAAGTTAAACCTAACTCAGGAAACCCAATCTAAAACCAAGTATTATTTTGATTTGTTCCACTAAGACAAGCCTTTTTGAAGCTCTTTCTTAACTAATATCACTAAATGGGTGGTCAGCCAAAATAGTGAATTGAAATAAGCATTATCAAAATAACATGCTATAGCAAACATGCAGCAACGCAAAATATTAGTCAATTAGCCATCGGGTTTGTTTATCACTCAACTACAAATAAAGTTAGTTCATAATTCGCGATAAAATAAGAATCAAAATAACTTCAGCCATCAAACAATTCATCATAGCAAGATTAAAACAAGAGAACAAGAAGTGATGCAGGGCAAAAAATTGAAGAAATCTTAATTAGATTGAAATTTCTAATATTTAGGAATATTATAATTAATTTGTATTCTACATTAATTTGGTTTCCTATTTAGAGTCTTATTGTTTAGGCATAGCTTATTTGAGCAATATTCCTAATTTAGGTATAAGTCTTATTAAAATATGTTTTCTAATTAAATTATGATAAGTCTCTTAGTTAGTGTAAATAAGTGGCTTTTGTATCTTTTAGAGAAGAGAGATGTTCGATTTCAATAATATTTTCAATTTTCAAATATCTTTGTGAGTATTTGAGTTCAATTAATTCTCGGTATTCTGCGGAATCAACGAGTCTTAACCCCTAAATTCGCTGTATTCTTTTGAATCAACGTGAATTTAGTTGTTCTTTTATTTCGGTATTCTCTAGAATCAATGGAATATTTTGAATATTAAACTTCAGCTACATCAAGAAGTAAGAGTGAGATCCCCTTGATGTTCTTCTTGAATCCTTTTTTAATGTCTTCATTTCTCTCTCTTGATCTTTTTTTTCTCTATTCTTTTTCTAATGACGGCCTCCTCTTTTTCTCGTTGTGCTTGTGCTCCTTTTATAGCTTAGAATTAGGGCAACCGGAAGCCTAGAGCACGCATCTTCCATTTTAGGAAACTCCAGATCTCAAACTTCAAAGTATCTTGCTCAAAATCTTTTCTGTCGTTGCTCCAGGATTGCTACAGCAACAGTGCTGCAACATTGGCTTCAACATCTGCATTGTTCCAGACTTGTTTCAATTCTTTTCTAAGTTCTTTCCTTATCTTTGCAAGCCTATTGTGGCCGCATTCCTTCCTTGAAATTTGAGCTTCCGGTCACCTACAATTATGCATATGATCTAAGCACATAATTTATTCTAAATCAAACAAAACTTATTAAAAGTAAACTAAAATTGATGTTTATGCAAAACATTACTAAAATGCAATGAAAACGTATCATTTACTCTCTAAGTATGGTTTATTCAAGTCTAAAAGTGCCACGATAACTCTCATTTCATAGAATTATCATATAGCACAAGTGATGAGAGAAAATATAACTGTTAAACAAACACACTTTGCAAATTTTATTGTACTTGCAACCCCACTATAGAATAGATTTATGATGATGAGTATCGAACCCATGAGGAGGCGGATTTAATTATTGGTAGGGTTAATTGTTGAAAGTGATTTTTTTTTATCTTAGGGTTTAAAATAAAATGACTGTAATGAATTATAGATGAAACAATACAAATAAAGCGTTTGAGTTTTTGGATTCACACTTAACATTTCAACATAGGCTTAATATTTCTTTTTTTAGTTCCAATTAATTTATGAGGGGGTATTTCCACTTCTCATAATGCTCACTCTAATAAACATGGTATCAAAAAATTAGATTGCTCAATCTACTATCCATGACAATTTCTTTTTCTTATTCTTTTTTTTAACAAACCATTACAAATAAAAATAACCAGAATTCTTTTCAACTCAAACTTGCAAAATAAGACATCATGACTATATGACATTGTTTAGCAAAAGTAATAGCTCATAAACAAACATATATGCATATATGATAGAACTAAGGTTTCTAAAAGATAAAGATAATTAAACTAGTCATTTGCATGCTAAAAATAAATCATTCATTATTAAGCATAAAATAACAAATGATTTCCTATGTCACATGTCACAAAGAAGAAGAATAATAATAATATAATTGAAAAGTTAGTTCACCAGCTATATAGAATCCCAACCGGCAAAAGGCAATTCTTGGCATCTTGGGTAGTCCTACAAGAAGTAAAATAAAATATTTAGTTTACTTTCACAATTAACATAAGGAAAAAAATTGCAAGACATCAAATAGCCATTAATAATTGCTACAAAAGACCAAAAAATAAAAAAAAACCAAAATTTTAATGCAAAAATTGCACTTTCTTTCCAACTTTTTCGTAAATTTATAAATCAAATTCAATCTCCTCGATCAACGGTACCAAATAGTGATAGATGTAGTAGCAGTAGACTCCACTTTTAGTTTTTCACAGCAAGTTAATTTTATTGAAAGACAATAATTGTCAAATGTTTGATTACTATCAAATATGCCACACATGGCAGGCCACCCTTGAAGTTGATTCAGCATATTATCAAATCAATTAAATAAAACAAATTGAATTTTCTTTGGCAAAAAATCATGAAATTCATGGCCCATTCGTTCACATAACTACCAAATACCAATTATCATGAATTTAGTTATGAGGGGGAGAGCCAGTTGCTTCCTTTTCCCCTTACAAAAAACTAAGATGTAGTTTAATATTAATTTTTACATACAAATTCAAAGGAAACATCTAGTAATATAGTCTCAAAACACAACAAATAAATAATATGTACATGTACCGAAATTTTGAAACAAAAATTATGCTTTTTTTCCAAATCTTTTAATAAAATTATAATTTAATTAATTGAAAGATAAATTAGATTAACTAGATAACACAATAACACAACAACACTAACGCAACCATTCAAACTTGTGTCCCAACAGAGCGATTTCCAAATCAAATGAAAAAAAAATTACATTTTAAATAGAAGTTCTTACCTTTCCTTGTCAATGATGGTACAAACGGTGATGATAGGAATTAAAAAGAAGATTGAGACCAAACCTTTGTGAAATTGCAGAGAGGATGAAATACTAGGTTTAAAAGGGTATACGATTCCAAATAAGAGAAGGAAAATTTGAAAAACTAGGGCATTTGGAAATATCAGTATTCTAAAAGTATGAGATAAAATTGGAAAAAGTCGAAAATTTTTGGAAGAATTTGATAATAGCTGAATCTCCTTAGAGAATTAACACGGGAGTGTTTTAGAATAAGAGGGAAATTTTCAAACTAGAGAGAAATTAGAAAAGTGCTTCTATTTGGTTGTAGTATGATTTACTTTTAATAGGATAAGTCAAAGGCCATCTTTTATTATTAATTAATAGCAAATAGCTTGTTCTACTGAAAATTATTTTTACAGGGATTGATATTTTTATGCTATTAAAAATTTATTATCTAGGGCAATCAACGACATTTTTAAAAAAATATGTCGTCTTATTATTTAACTGAATATTTTAATACCTTCCGTCTTTACATATTTTTAATGGCATATAATTATAATATGCCGTAACAACTCCACTATAAAAGCTCATTTTTGTTGTAGTAAATGCTGCATGTCCACAATAAAATACGAAATTCTAAAATTTTCAAGTCCTTGTTCCTTGTTTGACCTAAGTTATTGGATTTGTTTCGTTACCTCTTGCATTGTTTGGTATAGCAATTTCTATAAGTAAGCGAAAATCAAATGCACCTTGTCTCTAGATGTAGTTATTGTACAAGTAATCTTGGTGTTGCTGCAGTTTAGTTTAGTTGGATCTGCAAAATAAATAGTCGTGTTTGTTTACACACAGTTGCTTGTATGTGAAATCACTTGAAAGGTATGAAATAAAGATACAAGGTATACACTCTTCACTTAGGATGTACTTGTGCATATTTGGTGTATAATGTGTACAAGTACACTTACTAGCTTGATGGCACGTAATCGTATAATTGGCTTAAAGCTAGATAAATTATTTAGACGAGCATTTGGTCCATGCAATTTTACTTACCTCGTTCGAAGTCAATCGAAGGGAGAAAATATAGCCACAAATACATGCATTCAATTGAAGACCAAGCATTAAAATATAACCATTTGATTGAAGACCAAGGTGATTAAACCAAATACAAGCATTAATTAAAGACCAAAAACATCTAAATACAAATCGAAAGTAAAATTTGAAAGACATATTAGACATTCAAATGTAGTTTTAAATTTCTTATACAAAGTTAAGAAGACCACTAGTTCTAAATTCTATACTATAAAAAAAACTACTTTAGTCAACCAGTATTGCCTTGACCATAGTATGCACAGCGGCATCATTGCTGATTCTCTTAAGGTGCCTTGGTCATACCTAAAAATTATCTGAAATCAGACATAAAAATAATATAGCTAATCAATGAGAGTAAATCCAATGAAACTGAAAACAAAGCATTGTAGACCATGCTTTAAGGAAGTCATATACATTATGTTTACATAGTCCTAAAAACACACTTATTTTTTTACACTGTATGTTATAGAACCACATTAGTTGTACCTCCGTAGCCTACAAACTTAGTTTAGCTAAGTT
This sequence comes from Atalantia buxifolia, assembly GCA_030444775.1. NCBI lineage: Eukaryota > Viridiplantae > Streptophyta > Magnoliopsida > Sapindales > Rutaceae > Atalantia > Atalantia buxifolia. The sequence continues at coordinate 27,766,666 of CM059838.1, forward strand.
TTTGAAACACAATGGTAAACATCTCACACATACAAAGACAAGCATTCAAAAAATTCAGAGGTTATAATAAAAGAAACAAAGATGAATTGAAGGAAAAATGTGAGCCCAATCAAACGGATGCATTGAAACTTTGTAGTTGAAAATATTCACTTAATTGCTTCTATTGATCCATGTGTATTGATTGGAGCTTAATTGCTTTTAAAACCACACCAAAACCTGTAAAAGAAAAGAACTAATAATAAAAGTTGAGGAGATGAGTACCTTCCATTTCTTTATTAAGGTGGTCGTGATGATGGGGATGATGGCTGTGGTGAAGGAAACCCAAGAGCTATAAAGAGCCCCTACTAGCTGTCAAAAAGAGCCCATTGGCCATCAAGAAGTTGTTGTTGCGATCATAAAGGCGAGCCCGCATTATACCATGTATATGTAGAAGTTAGTCGGGGGGAATGATAAGTGCATATTTTTCATATATTTTGCTATTAATTTCTCAATCTCTTTCTTGTTTTGGTCTTAAATGTTCTAGTTATTTTAGTTAATTTTTAATTTAGTAAATTATATTTTTATTGTGTTAATTTTTATCTTAGTTTTATTTTATTTTTTTATTTTAAGTATATTTTGATATTAAAGAGGAATTAAATCAGAACATTTAAGAAGAAATTTGCTCGAAGGAATTAGGAAAGGAAATAACTGGAGATTTTTTGGAAGCCAATTAATTATTTGATGCACATTTGAAAAATTGTTTAATGTGCATGGATTTACTTGACCAATTTAAAAAGATTGCGTGCATTGAATTAAATTATGGAAAGTAAATTGAAGAAAAAGGAAATTAGAAAATGGAAGTAAAAAAGGAAGCCAAGCCAATTACAAGCTAAGCCATCACATGGAGCTAAAATTGGAAAAAGGAAATTGCCATCCAGCACATGAGAGGAAGAAAAGAATAAAGCCTTTTGGCTTGAAGCATGGCCAATCAAAAGAGTTTGTGCATGAAGTCAAAAAGGAAGCAAATATTTTGCATGGCTATAAATGGCAAGCACGTTAAGGAAGTGGCGGTTTTGGCTTGGATTTAATTCTTTCCATGCAAGGATTTAAAAGCCACAATTGAAGCATTATATAAAGGCCAAGCGGAAGCAACACAGGGGGGGTTTGCAGCCAAGAGGATTTGAGGAACCAGCAGCCGCAAGAAGGAGAAACAAGGGAGAAACCAAAGGGAATTGAAGAAAAAGGCAGCCACTTGAATTAATCTCCATGATTAGTTTTATCCATTCTCTTATTCCCAATTTAATTATGTTAGGCTAGATTTTCTATTTGGTTGAGGGTGAATTCAAAACCCTAAACATACTATGCAATTAAATTTAATTTCTATCATTCAATTTATTTAATTGAGATTGTTTATGTTCTTTTTTAATTAATGTTTATGATCTTATTCTCGTCTTCTTTGAATGGCCAATTAGATAGGACTTGAATAAATTCTATTGCTAGATTAAAATTCTTGATATGTAATTGTCTTGATATTTTCATCATTAGTAGCATGTTGGAATCAGTGATTTCAATTGGAGAACATAACACAGGTTAAATAATCCGAATTTGTGTGTTTATTGCCTATATCAACATAATATCTTTCTTTGTTTAATGCTTCCATTATCTTAAATTTAAAGAGCTTCTTTTAAATTATTTAATGGTTAGAGATTCGGTGAAGAGCTTGTTTTGCCTAATGATACACTAAGGAAAGATTGAGACTAACAGAGCTTATTGTTGTTTACAGTTGATAGTTTCAATATAAATTGGTGATAGAATTGATATATTATGCACATGTTTGGTGGTGTCAAATGATCATTTAACCAAAGTTTTTCTCATTGTTATTTCTTTATCCTTTAATTAGAGCTTTTATTAAATTATTGTTTTCGTAGTTTTAATTTCTTAATTTCTTGCTATTTAGTTAAAAATTCATAAAACCCCTATATTTCTATTTTTATTTGGCATTTTCTTTAGTTAGACTAATTTACATTATTATTTCTATTATTATTTTACTTTAAGTCCTGCTTTAGAGTTGGTAATAAATATAATTAACATAGTCTCTGTGGGATCGATCCTTACTCGCTCTGTACTATATATTTATACTAGTAATAAGATTTTAAATTTGGTGCACCTTAACGACACTACCAAATTTTTGGCATCGGGGACTAGCATCTAGTCTGTTTATTATCACTCGTTTTATTTTATTATTTTTATTTTTATTATCACTCGTTTTATTTTATTATTTTTATTTTTTTCTCATTTTATTTTATTTATTTATTTTAATTAGTTTTTTTGGTTCTATATTTAGATTTTATGAGCTTAGCAGACATTCGATTGAAACTCGAACAGGTTAGAGTAACCTCATCACATCCAGAACTTAATTTTACCATCCACATTCCACCCTCGAAGACAGAGCCAAGCAGCCCAGAACCCGAACCAATGGCTCAGAACAACAACCGAACACTTAAAGAGTTGGCAGCTCTTAACTTGGACCAGCAACCCTTATGCATTGAGAATCCAAACCCTCAAGTAAACTTTGAACTCAAATCTGGGATGATTCATCTTCTTCCTACTTTTCATGGTTTTGCAGGAGAGGACCTAAATAAGCACTAGAAGGAGTTTCATGTGGTATGCTCCACAATAAAAGTAGCCAGAGTTTCTGAAGAGCAAGTCAAGCTAATGACCTTCCTATTATCTTTGGCGAATTCAGCCAAGGAATGGTTGTACTATCTTCCCTCTGGTACTGTCACTACATGGAATGAGATGTGTCAGCTATTTTTGGAGAAATACTTCCCAGCATCAAAAGTTGGCAGCATTCGAAAAGAAATTTGTGGAATCCGATAGTATAATGGAGAGTCGCTCTACGACTATTGGGAACGATTCAAAAAGATATGTGCTAGTTGCCCCCACCATCAGATAAGTGATCAGCTTCTTATTCAATACTTTTATGAGGGCCTACTGCCTATGGATAGGAGTATGATTGATGCCGCTAGTGGAGGAGCACTCGTAGATAAGACACCAGAAGCAGCCTGAAATCTCATTGCTCATATGGCTACTAATTCCCAACAGTTCAACACTAGGAACGATCTATTGTTGCCACCTAAGTGAGTCAATGAGGTAAGTACTACTTCCCTAGAACAACAAGTTTCAAATCTTACTTCTTTGGTGCAACAATTAGCTCTAGGGCGATAAGTGAGACCGTGTGGCATATGTTCCATGGTTGGGCATGCGACTGATATGTGCCCTACTATCTAAGAGGGTTCACATGAGCATGCCAATGTAGTTGAGGGGTTCCTAGGCCAACCAAGACAAAGGTATGATCCTTACTCTAATTTTTACAATGAAGGGTGGAAGGATCACCCTAATTTTAAGTATGGGAACCAACAACTAGGCATTTCTAATGTGGCACCATCTCGACCACCAGGCTACCCCCAACACCGGGTGCAACAACCTTACCAAGTTCGGCCACCTCCACCTCCTTAAAAGCTCTTGCTACTAACTTTATGAAATTCCAACAGACTAGCCAGACATAACTCCAACATTTAGAGAATTAGATTGGTCAGCTGGCCACATCTATGAGTAGGATAGAGGCTAAAACTTTAGGAAAGTTACCTTCTAAACCAGAAATTAATCCAAAAGAGAATGCTAGTGCTATGTCTCTTAAAAGCGGAAAGCAGTTGGAACCATTATTAGCTAAGCCATCAAAAGTGTCCATAACATCATCGCACTCTGTGACAAATTCCTCCCCTAAGGCTCTTCCTTTAACAAGAAAAGACGATTCCCACTCGGCATTGCTAGTCGACCCATTTGGCCAGTAAGTACCCCCTCACCTCGAATTAAGACTCTTTCCATTCCTCCAGTATTTCCTAGCAGGTTTAAACAATCCAAAAAAGAGGAGCAAGAAAAGGAGATCCTTGAGACCTTTCGTAAAGTAGAGGTAAGTATTCCTCTACTTGATGCTATTAAACAGGTGCCGCATTATGCAAAGTTTTTAAAAGAATTATGCAGCAACAAGTGAAAGTTGAGCGGTAACGAAAAGGTAAGTGTAGGAGAGAATGTTTCTTTTGTATTTAAAAGAAAACTTCCTCCTAAGTGCAAGGATTTAGGTACTTTTACTATCCCCTGCAGTATTGGCAATACTAAATTTGAAAGATGTATGCTAGATTTAGGGACCTGATTAATGTTATGCCATATTCGATTTATAACTCCTTGAATTTTGGTCCAATGGAAGAAACTGATATAATTATTCAATTGGCTGATAGAACTAGTGCTTACCCCAAAGGGGTTGTGGAAGATGTTCTTATGTAGGTCAATGAATTGGTCTTTCCAGCTAATTTTTATATCCTTGAAATGGAGAATGAGTCATCGCCCAATCCCACTCCTATTCTGTTGAGGCGACCATTTCTTAAGACAGCCCAAACCAAGATTGATGTCCATGATGGAACCCTCACAATGGAATTTGATGGTGAAATAATCCGCTTTAATATCTTTGAGGCAATGAAGTGTCCTAGTGATGTACATTCTATCTTTGTCATAGATGATATTAATACTTTGGTGAAGGATTTCTTTTCAATTATCTGGTAATGACAGTTTTGAAATTGCCATAAGCAAAAATCTTATGAAAGATGATTATAAGGAACAAGCAAATTTGATAAAGTTGGATGATGAGGTAGAGGAAGCTGTGGCAATCTTAGATGGAGCAGTCCCATTATGCACCAATGGGTATAATGTGTGTTACCTTGAATTGCCTTTATTAAACGAGAAACTTTTACCTTCAGTTATATAGGCATCTACCTTAGAACTTAAGCCACTCCTAGAGCACTTGCAATGTATTTACTTGGGCGGGAATAAAACACTTCCAGTCATAATTGCTAAAACCCTCACTTTAGCTCAACAAGAAAAGTTAATTAGGGTGCTTCGGGATCACAAGACGGCGATTGGTTGGACCATTGCCGACATTAAGGGAATTAGTCTTTCTATGTGTATACATCGCATTTTACTAGAGGAAGGGTCTAATCATTATGCGTATCATCGGATTTCCTTCGTTATCTATCTCGCGCAAGGTTGGGTCAGTGTTGTGCAAATTTTGTTGAACTCGCAAGCGCACGAATCTATTGTAGAATAGATTAACGGTGACGAGTGTCGATCCCACGAGAAGGTGAATTTTAATTATATGTAGAATTAATTATGTAAATGGGTGGTCGGATTTGTGTGCAAGTGATTTAGATTATGTTGGAATTTAAATTGGATTGGCAGAAATAATTAAACTGGAAACTATTGAGATAAAGCACTTGGGTATCTGGATCCGTATCAACATGCACCATGGGCTAAATATTCCTTATTAATACCAATTAAATCATGAGGGGAGAATTCACACCTCATGAACCACACTCTAATCAATATGGTGCTAAGGGCTTATCGTGCCAAATAATAATAACCTTGTACTAGGATGCCGGTGAAATCAGGGCGGTAACTAGACAAGATTATTATTATTTGTCGACGAAAAGTCAAAACCTCTACAGAAATTAGAGGGGAAGAGAAAATAAATTTACCAAATAAAGCCCATGACACATGTTGAGACTTCACCTTCAACCCAAGCTTGAAAGAAAATTAGCTACTCATAATTGAACTAAGGGTAAAATGAGAATTTATTAAAATACGTAGAAAATACAAGATGGAGAAGGAATTACAGAAAAATAAGCTCAAAAATAGATTCAGGGGTGTCAAATTAGGGGGGGAGGCCCCCTTTTTATAGATACATTGAATAAATCATGGCCATCGGATTAAAAACAGTTTGGACGCACAGGATTTTGCCACGTCATTAGTCAACAGTACGCGGTTTGACCACGTGGTTTGAATAGTAACACGGTTTGCACACGGTTTAAACAGTGACGCGGTATGAACAGTATCGTGAACAGTATCCATGAACAGTACCGTACATGTGAATAGTATCGTACGTGTGAACAGTGTCATTTTTCCTTTTATGCTCCTCCTAAGATTTTCGACTATCCTGAGTTCAAAAGTGACGTCCGTTTTGCTATCCGATATCTCGTTCATTATGAAATGACCATGATGCCCCTAAAATACATAAAATACTTAATTAAAACAAAACACTCATAATTAAATAACAAGAAACTTAAATAAATAAAATTAGAGATGTTAGTGAGACTTGAAGTGTAAAATAACGATTTTCTCCTTCATAAATATAAATTTCTAACACTCAACACACCCCCCAACCAGCTTATTGCTAGTCCCTAGCAAATAAAGTGAAAACAATATTCAAATCCAAAATAATTTTTTTTTAAAACAATCGTGTTTATTCAATCAGACTAATGATAACAATTAAATAAATGTATAAGCATTATCTCCAGTCTAAAGAAACATCACACCCACATCAACCATCCACATGAATCAACCTAGTAGATTTTGTCACAACTGCTTTCAAAAATGACATGTCAGACCCCGAAATCTCACCAGTAGTAGTGACACTCTCACAAAGAAATTAAACCCAAGAAAAATAGTCACTCTAATGAATGGTAAATTGAGAGAAAAATAATAAGAAAGTAATATCACATGCTCTCACCAAAATGAAAGAAATATGCCCACAACTTAGAAATAACACGATCTCAAGTCAAACAAAATGCTAGTCAACCCAATTTATTTACTTATTTTTTTCTCTCTTTTTTTTATGCACCACTATATCTTTTTAGCCCATATAACTAGCTTCTACTTCATACTATAGTTCCCTAAAATCAAGAAGGACTTTTATTAGGATGTAACGTAGGCTAGGGACATGGCTAACAAAGAAAGGAAAATAGAGAAACCAAAATATATGTTTGAGAAAAATAATATCTTTTGCAAACTAAAAAGTGTATTTCACTTATTTATTATTGTATTATATCTCTCTCTTTTTTTCTCTTTTTTTCTTTTTTTTAAAGAACTTTGTTTTTTTTTTTTTGTATTGCACAACTTTATAAACAAAACAATTATTTATATTTTTCTCAAACATGAATTGGTGATGGAACTTGTAAGATATCAGGTAATACTCCAAATTGGAGTGGGTCAAGATGATAAGTTGACAAAGAAATTTTATTTTTTTTGTAAAAGGCTCAAAAGGGCTAACTATGGATATTTCATATAAGAGATGGCTAGAAAGGTTCAAACGAGTCAAAGATGGCCTTTCCATCATCTTTTAGGGCTCTAGATAATCTTCCATATCTACTTGTTAAATGGATATTCAGACGTAGCAACACACTTTTTTTTTAAAATTTTTTTTTTTGAGGGTTGATTCAAAAGAATATAGAGATCGTATATAAAATAGTAAACTGCTAAGTTGTATGAAAAATGGGCAAAAAAGGTTACTCTCCAAGAAAAATAATAGGCTCAAAAGCTCACTTGATATTCATTATGACATATCAATTTTTTCAAGCAACTCATATTTATCTCTGACATCAACATATAGAGTAGCAAACATAGTGTAACATCGCTCGAGACCAAAGATAATACAAATACTAAAATTCGAAAGTCATCATGTCATCAAAAAATAAAAACAAAATCACACTTTTTTTTAAACAACATTTTACCCTCCAACCTATTCTAAACATGAAAGGAAAATATGCATGCAGAAATGTGAAAATGATGCAGAAAAACTAATTGGAAAAGTTACACTTAAAATGATAGAAAAAGAAAATGGTTTTTTTTTAACTAAGAAGATGCGTTTTTTTTTTAACTGAGAAGATGCGTTTCTAGAGGCACTACACTCTATATTCAGCCATCTTCGACTCAAAAATTTGAAAATGCATATTTATAAAGGAGAAGTCAAAAAGAAAAAGTTAGAAAGATCCCAAATTTTTTTTTTTAACTTCCAAACTAAGAAGATGCGTTTCTAGAGTCACTATACTCTATATTCAACCATCTTCTACTAAAAAAATTTAGCCACGGTTAGTCTATACAACAAAAAATTAGTAAAAACTTAACCAACATTCCACAATTGTCAACTATCCCTTCCCCCCAACCAGAACGAAACATTGTCCTCAATATTTTAAAGGAAAAAAGTAGAGTTTAGAAGACATCACCTGGGTGGTGCAACACAGAATAAAATATTTACAGGCGGAGAGTTAAATCTAATTTGTACTTCTTACTGCGGCTAATATTACCATCGTTATTTGTACACTTCAACACCACGGTCCTGAGATCTGGCTCTGGTCGATAAGCTTGTAACAGGTAGCTCATTAGCAGTGTGAGCACAAATAAAAAGATTTTTCGCTGTGGAAGGAATGAAGTAGTTTTTTATTGCATGGTTAAGAAATGCGATAAAGCCATCATAAAAGTTATTGACATTTAACAAACCGATGGGTTTCTGATGAATGTGCAGATGGGCCCAAGATGCTAATGTGATAAGTGCCTCTAGAGTTGCAAGATCTCCTGGTAAGAAAATAAAAGCATCAGTATGATTAAGCATTTCAGTTATTCTTTCTTGCATACCTGAGACAACTAATTCTTCTCCAGTCGGTGAGTCAGAAAAACAGCCCAAAGGTTTTAGGGTTGTTGGGATGATGCCTAACACTTGGCTCCCTCTGACATAAGCAGTTTCTGAGGCCATTTTTGATAACCCTCGGTCACCTCCGCCATATACCAAGTGTAATTTCCTTGCTGCTATGCTTCGACCAAGATCAATGGCTGCCTCAACGACCTCTTTATATTTGCCATAGTTAAATCTAGAAAGCACACAAATGGTTTTGAATTGTTTATTGGGAGTAGCTGCCATTGGGATACTTCTCAAAAATAATTTGTGAGTGCAAACGAAAAGAATCATATTTAAGGATCTTGACGGCAGTGGGTCACAGCTGTGAATGAGGTATCATGTCTCTGTCAATTAATCGTATAATGCACATGGCTCGAGAGTCAAAAAAGAAATAGTAAAAAGGAAAAGCAAAAATTATTAAAGACAATAATGCAAATGGTAAAACAACAGTGAAATAAAATAACAGTGAAGTAAAAGGATATTTACAAGTAGTTGTGACTGTGGCTCATATCTTCCTCTGGTTTTACGTCCAGAAACAGCTTCAACGCCCTCTATGGGTCGAGGATAGGCTTCCCATCCAGTTTTCTTATAAACTAGCAAACAGGGTCGTTTATAGTCAGATTCCTGAGACTGTATCGTGCATGCTCTTTCTAGAATGATGGCCATAACTGGAGAATCGCTCCTTGCACATATCCACTGGATGCGTTTCAAGAGACAAAATGATATCATCCAATGACTCCTTATTCAACCCATCCCTAATGAATTGAATCTTATCTTCTCTGTTATCAGACACCATTTCTAAAGAACATTGTTTTTTATCGCATAACATTCTGGCACACTTATGACAAGCAACAAAAATTCTCCGAGCTCTTCGCTTTCTTGCGTAATTTCCTTTACCACAACCAGGCATGTATGCAATAAATTTAGGAGGCAACGCACCTGCCAAGCGTACTTTGGCCTCGATTAACCAGCAGATATCAGCAGGTATGTTATTCCTCATGAGCAATCGCATGCGTTCGGACCGAGCTTTATAGATTGTAAGGAGGGCATTCTGAGGAAGTGAAGGGAATCAATTGTGAAGCTTTGCTAAAATCTCGTTGTTGTCCATTCTTTCGTCTCAGAATATCAGTTATTATGGGAAACTGAAGTAACCGACTTGATTGTCACGGAGTATCGTTATCCGCCACTTGACCGGGGTGACAAACTAAAACACACAAACGGAGTAACAAATAAAAACACACAAAGAAAATCACAATCGACTTCTTATGGAATTTACCTCAAGCTCCAACTGGATGTTGTAGACACTTCTCTAAATCCTCAACGTGGGATATTAACTCTGGTGGTTGTAGCTTCCAAATACGATGTGTTTTACAAAATCGTATTTGGCCTCTGAGATGAGATTGGACACGTTGAAGTCGTCTAGGGATGTTCAAGAGGATCTGTCTCATGATTAAAAGTGATAAAAGAAAACTTAATGGTTAAACAAACACACTTATGCACAAATAATTTTAATTAGCAGAAGAATAGTAAAAAGAAAGAAATAAATAAATTAAATCACTGAAAAGAAAAATCTCAATTCAAATCTGGTGGGTCACTCAAATTTATTTTGGTATCCTCTCCATGTGGTTGGTACTCTAGATATGGCTTTAATATTTGACCATTAACTTTAAACGTTACACCGTTCTTTGGGTCCTTAATTTCAATTGCCCCATGTGGAAAAACAGTATGAACAATAAAGGGGCCAGACCATCGAGAACGCAACTTACCTGGGAATAGGTGCAAACGAGAATTGAATAAAAGTACTTTCTGATCTGGAGTAAAAGATTTTCTTATAATCTGCTTATCATAAAAGACTTTCATTCGCTGCTTGTAAACCTTAGCATTTTCGTATGCATCGTTGTGAATTTCTCAAAGTTCTGCCAACTGTAATCATCTTTCTGAGCCAGCTTGCTGCATGTTAAAATTGAATTTCTTGATGGCCCAGTACACATGATGCTCGAGTTCTACAGGTAGGTGGCAAGCTTTTCCATACATTAGCCTGTAGGGTGACATCCCAATTGGGGTCTTGAAAACAGTTCTATATGCCCATAACGCGCCATCAAGTCTTAATGACCAATCTTTTTTGTCTGGCCTCACCGTTTTTTCAAATATGTGCTTTATTTCTCAATTGGAGATCTCAACTTGGCCACTGGTTTGCGGATGATACGGGGTCGCCACTTTATGAGTGATAGAGTACTTTGTCAAAAGTGCTTTGAATGATTTGTTGCAAAAGTGGGTACCACCATCACTGATTATTGCTCCAGGGAATCCAAAGCGTGAAACAATGTTGCTTTTCAAAAACCTATCACCACTTTATGATCATTGGTTCTGCATGGAATTGCCTCTACCCATTTTGATACATAGTCAACAGCAACCAATATGTATTGATGGCCAAAAGAAGCGGAAAAGGGTCCCATGAAGTCGATACCCCACACATCAAAAATCTCAACCACTAAAATTGGATTTAGTGGCATCATGTTCCTTCGTGTAATGCTCCCCATTCGTTGACACCTATCATATGAAGAGCAAAAGGTGTAAGCATCTCGAAATATAGTTGGCCAATAGAAACCACATTGTAGAACTTTTGTCACTGTTTTCTTAGCGCTGAAATAGCCTCCGCAAGCTTGTTTATGGCAGAATGAAAGGATGTTATGCAATTCATTTTCTGGGACACATCGTCTAATAATTTGCTCTGCACAATACTTGAACAGATAGGGGTCATCTCAGAACAAATTCTTTATTTCCGCAAAGAATTTGGCCCTGTCTTGCTTGGTCCAATGCTCTGGAAGTTTACCTGTAACAAGATAATTAACGATATCAGCATACCAAGGTAATACTTCCACACTCATTAATTGCTCATCCGGAAATGACTCATTCAATATTAGGGGTTCTGTAATTGTGTCAAAATGGAGACGAGAGAGATGGTCAGCCACAATATTTTTTGTCATTTTCTTGTCTTTGAATTCCAAATCAAACTCCTGCCAAAGCAACACCCAACGAATTAATCTAGCTTTTGCATCTTTCTTTGTGAGAAGATATTTCAAAGCAGCATGATCTGTGAACACAATAATTTTACAACCAATGAGATAAGATCGAAATTTTTCTAATGCAAATACTGCTGCTAGCATTTCTTTTTCAGTAGTTGAATAGTTCAACTGTGCATCATTTAATATCATATTAGCATAGTAAATAACATGGGGAATTTGATCAACTCTTTGTCCTAATGCTGCTCCTACTGCATAATCAGATGCATCACACATGAGTTTGAGTGGTAAGCTCCAGTTTGGTGGCTGAATGATGGGTGATGACGTCAACAATCGCTTTAGCTTTTCAAATGCTACAAGACATGAATCATCAAAGACAAAATATACATCCTTAGCAAGTAAATTGCATAAGGGTCTAGAAACTTTGCTAAAATCCTTAATGAAACGTCTATAAAAACCAGCATGCCCAAGGAAAGATCTTACTTCTCTGACCGTTTTAGGTGGAGGAAGATTGAGATCCACCTTGGCTTTGTCAACCTCAATACCTTTGCATGAAATGATGTGACTGAGAACTATACCTTATTTTACCATAAAATGGCACTTTTTCCAATTTAAGACCAAATTTTTCTCGATACATCTCTACAGAACTTTCGTCAAATGATGTAAACATTGATAAAATGAATCTCCAAAAATAAAAAAATCATCCATAAAGACCTCAAGAAACCGTTCAACCATATCAGAAAAAATACTTAACATACAACGTTGAAATGTAGCAGGTGCATTATATAATCTAAATGGCATCCTCCTATATGCAAAAGTGCCAAAAGGGCAAGTGCAAGTGGTTTTCTCTTGATCTTTTGGTGCTATGGGAATCTGATTGTATCCTGAGTAGCCATCTAGAAAGCATAAAATTCATGGCCTGCTAATCTATCAAGCATTTGATCAATAAATGGTAAAGGAAAATGGTATTTACCTGTGACAAAATTTAACTTTCTATAATCAATGCATACACGCTATCCTGTAGTCACTCTAGTGGGTATCAATTCATTATCAGCATTGGTAACTACTGTGACTCCTGACTTTTTAGGGACAACTTGCACAGGACTGACCCATGAACTATCAGAAATTGGGTAAATGATACCTGCATCTAATAGCTTAAGGACTTCCGTTCTAGCAACTTCTTTCATATTAGGATTTAACCGACGTTGCATTTCCCTTGTAGATTTAGCATTTTCATCAAGATGAATGTAATGCATGCAGTCTACTGGGTTTATACCTTTTATATCTGCTATGGTCCATCCTAATGCTCCTTTGTGCTCTTTTAAAACATCCAACAACTTATATTTTTGTTCGTCATTTAGGGATGATGAGATGATTATCGGTAGAGTGCTTTATTCTCCCAAGAACGCATATTTCGAGTTTCAGTGGTGATTCTGATGATGGGATTAGTTTCTTCTCTGATGGTGCTAGTTGTTCAACTCTTGACTTCCATTTATTAGTGTCCATGGATGTTGTTGAGTCAAGTAGGGCGTTGACCTCATCGACTGATCTGTCAATAACAAAATCCAAACCAAAGTGAGTTAAACATGTTTGTAAAGGGTCATCACTAAGGTTTGAAAGAAAAGTATCATCAACTAATGCTTCAATTAAATCCACATCAACAATTCCATCATCTGCATTGTGAGGTTGTTTGGTAATGTTGAAGATGTTGAGCTCTATGGTCATATTTCCAAAGGACAACTGCATATTTCCAGTCTTGCATTGAATGTGAGCATCCGCAGTTGCTAAAAAAGGTCGGCCTAGGATAATGGGGATGTGCTTCCTTGAATCCTGGATTGGTTGAGTGTCAATTACAATGAAATTAACAGGAAAATAAAACTTGTCTACCTGGATAAGCACGTCTTTCGCAATACCACGAGATATTTTCGTGGATCGATCTGCAAGCTGTAACACCACTGGAGTTAGGTGTAATTCTCCAAGTCCAAGTTTCACAAATACTGAATAAGGCAACAGATTTACACTAGCTCCTAAATCCAACAAGGCATTCTCAATTGTGTGGTTCCCTATACTACATGAGATAGTGGGGGAGCCTGGGTCTTTATATTTTAGAGGAATTTTGTGTTGGAGTATAGAACTAACATTTTCAGTTAAAAAGGCCTTTTTCTGAACATGAATGTTTCTCTTTTTAGTGCAAAGGTCTTTAAGAGACTTTGCATAAGATGACACTTGTTTTATAGCATCAAGTAAAGGGATGTTAACACTTACCTGTTTGAAGATCTCAAAAATCTCACCTGTGGATTTTTCCTTCTTTCCTTTAGCTAACCTCTGAGGAAATGGAGCTTTAAGAACGTATTCCCGTGGGTTGGTTTCTTCTTTCTCCTCCGATGGTGAGTCTTCAACATTCACACGTACAATTTGATTTTCTTTTATCGCTGGCATCTCCACTTTGTTGTCGACTTTTTTCCCTTTTCGCAAGGTCATGACGGCTTTGACCTCTCCATGCTGCAGTGGTGAATTGGTACTTGCTTCATGTACTCCTTTAGGATTAGGCACTGATTGACTTGGAAATTTGCCTTTCTCAACAGTCATTGCCAAAGTCTGAACTAAAGAAGTAAGTTGTCCCACCATTTTTTCGAGGCTTGAAACTGATTGGGCTTGTGAGTTGAAGCCTGCTCTCATCTCATTTCTTAGTCCATCAATGGTTCGGTTTTGTTGCTCAATCGTGGAGTGAGTAACATTCTTGAGATTCTGGAGTGTATCCTCCCATGGTCTGGGTTGAGAGTAGTTCTGGTTATGATTGTATGGTCTAAATAGTGGCTGAGAGGCTTGAGGAACTTGAGGAATTGGTTGCATTGGTGGAGTGGAGCTGCTGGTCCATTCTGTTGGAATCCTTGAGACCATGAAAAATTGGGGTGGTCTCTCCATCCAGGATTATATGTGTTGGAGTATGGGTTGTAATTTGATGGTTTTCTCATTACACCTATGGCATTGGCTTGATCTGAGTATGAGTCATAGTCTTGTTGCTCTGATGATTTAGCAGTCGTTAACGATGCTATTTGTCGAGAGAGACCTTCAATTGTCTCTTTGACTTCTTTAATTCTCGAACTTGACTCGCCAATGTAAACCTCATTCACTCCTTTAATTCTTCTAGTATTCCTGAGAGATCGACTCCGCTGTTGAGAATTATCCGCTTGTCGCTGGAAGAACTCCCAAATCTCTGATGCACTTTTTGACATTAGCTCTCCTCCACTTGTTGCCATTAGCCATTCTTGCACATTTGGCAATAATCCCTCCAAGAAGTATTGGCATTGGTGCAATTTCTCATACCCATGATGTGGACACTTCAAAAGTAGCCCATTAAATCGTTCTCATGCTTCGAAAAATTGCCCGTCTTCTCTCTGGGTGAACTATGAGATTTCCCTGCGAATAGCATTGGTTTTATGCACTAGGAAATATTTATTTAAAAATTTTGTTACCATTTGCTCCCATGATGTAATGCTATTAGCGAGCAATGTATTAAACCATGAACGAGCTCTATCTTTTAAAGAAAATGAGAATAATCTAAGTTTAACATCATCGTCTGAAAAATTCTCATATTTAAAAGTTTGACAAATTGTATGAAAATCATTCAGATGATTATATGGATCCTCATTTTCTAGGCCATAGAATGTTGGGAGACAATTTAGCACACTAGGTTTTAACTCAAAACTCATAGTAGCTACATTTGGGTATCGTATGCATGATGTGCTCAAGTTAGCTAAGAGACTGAAGTAGTCCTTAAATGGCCTTTCCTGTGGTTCTGGTTGTTGCAAATCCATTTCAATTTTATCTGTAAGTGCAATGTGTTTGTGTGTGCGAAGTGTTTTTTCTAATTCAAGGTCTATAGGTTCAAGATTAGGTAATAATGACCTACGACCATGCATGCAAAGAAAATAAAAATGAGAACAAAATAAATAAAATTAAAGAAGAATGAGAAATTACGATACAAACCTTATTGCACTGTTATAACTTTTCTATGAAAACACACAAAAAAAATACGTGAAATAAATAAAATAAAAATAAATTAACAAGATAAATAAAAAATTATAAAGAAGAATAACTTGAAAATTAAATTATAGAAATTTAAAGAAGAAAAAAAGAATTTTTTACCTAAAAATGTAAATTCACTTCTTTTTTTAATAGAAAAAAATTACAAGAAAACAACTAAAATAATAATAATAATAAATTATTTACAAAAAAATTAATTCTACAAATTAAAATACTTACCTCCCGGGCAACGGCGCCAAAAACTTATTGTGTAAATTTTGTTGAGCTCGCAAGTGCACGAATCTATTGTAGAATAGATTAACGGTGACGAGTATCGATCCCACAAGAAGGTGGATTTTAATTATATGTAGAATTAATTATGTAAATGGGTGGTTGGTTTTGTGTGGAAGTGATTTAGATTATGTTGGAATTTAAATTGCATTGGCAGAAATAATTAAACTGGAAACTATTGAGATAAAGCACTTGGGTATCTGGATCCGTATCAACATGCACCATGGGCTAAATATTCCTTATTAATACCAATTAAATCATGAGGGGAGAATCCACACCTCATAAACCACACTCTAATCAATATGGTGCTAAGGGCTTATCGTGCCAAATAATAATAACCTTGTATTAGGATGCCGGTGAAACTAAGGCGGTAACTAGACAAGATTATTATTATTTGTCGACGAAAAGTCAAAACCTCTACAGAAATTAGAGGGGAAGAGAAAATAAATTTACCAAAAAAAGCCCATGACACATGTTGAGACTTCACCTTCAACCCAAGCTTGAAAGAAAATTAGCTACTCATAATTGAACTAAGGGTAAAATGGGAATTTATTAAAATACGTAGAAAATACAAGATGGAGAAGGAATTACAGAAAACTAAGCTCAAAAATAGATTCAAGGGTGTCAAATTAGGGGGGAGAGGCCCCCTTTTTATAGATACATTGAATGAATCATGGCCATCGGACTAAAAACAGTTTGGACGCACGGGATTTCGCCACGTCATCAGTAACAGTACGCGGTTTGACCACGTGGTTTGAACAGTAACACGGTTTGCACACAGTTTGAACTGTGACGCGGTATGACCAGTATCGTGAACAGTACCCATGAACAATACCGTACGTGTGAATAGTGCCGTACGTGTGAACAATGCCATTTTTCCTTTTATGCTCTTTTTAAGATTTTCGACTGTCTTGAGTTCAAATGTGACGTCCGTTTTGCTATCCGATATCTCGTTCAGGGTGAAATGACCATGATGCCCCTAAAATACATAAAATACTTAATTAAAACAAAACACTCATAATTAAATAACAAGGAATTTTAAAAAATAAAATTAGAGATGTTAGTGAGACTTGAAGTGTAAAATAACGATTTTCTCCTTTATAAATATACACTTTGTAACACTCAACAGTCAGCATCATCAATGCTACCTAAAACATTTCTCGAACTAGAGGCATTCCTAGCACCTCCCCTACGTGACATCTTTTGACTATAACACAAAGAATAAAAATAAATAACTGTAAATAATTCATAGTTAAAGGCTGTGCTAGTGCACAAAGTACTGAATAAGTAGTATAACTAAGAAAAGTTAGTGATTGACAACAAGTGCAAACAAATATTTCATTCTACACTAATACCAAAAATCCTATATCAATGAGTTATTTCAAAGTCACAAGCAACCAGAAAATCAAAAGGACCAAAACTGAATTACTAATTATAAACGATTACTCCTCGCCTTAAAGATATGTTATCTCTATTAACCTCGATAAGGTCTACAAAGTCTCATGCCTTCTTTCTACAGCCACAAAGTTCATAAGTTTACTCAACTGGATAGGGAAAGGATCTAATTCTATTTTTTTCTCTTTAGTCGTGACTCTAATTGTCTCTTTTCCTTTAGAGTTTTATGAGGTAGTTTATCTAGACATAGAGAAACCCATCCTTTACTCTAGCAAGGCTTAAATCGAGGTCCTGTCCAAAATAAGTGACGTATTACAAGCTTATTCTTGTTAGCTCCCTTGCCATAAACACGTAGTCCTCGTATAGCCTCATTGAGCTTCTTTCTTGAAGCTTTAAGTCCAGGTCCTTGTATAACACGTGCAGAGCACGTGAAGAAGGAGGTTACTCACAAATCATAATCTCTACTCATAAATTACCAACTAAAATACCTCAAAATCTTATTCAAATAATTCCACAAGTTTAAAAGTCTGACATTAAACAATCTCTCCAGAAACATAAAAATAATAAAAGTCCCAAACTCCAAATTACAAGTTCATAATAGAAATAAACTAAATGGAAACATGAGTCTATTTCTCCTCTTATTCAAATGGCAAACAGAAGCGAAAATTACAAAACTCCAAAGCTAAGCGCACTTCTCAAAGGAACTTAGTATACAAAAAGTAACGTCGAGCGGTGAGCCGTCAACTCGTTAAGTAAAATCATTCCTAACACACTAGGCCTATCAATACCCAAAATAATACAAGCCTCCTTTTATATACAAGCATATATCATATATATCATAATCCGTAATTTCATAAAACATCATATCACAATAAAGTAACATAAACTCATAGTAATTCAGAATATCAAAAGTATAGTTACTTACGAAAGCAAATCATATATCACATTTACAGAAAACAAAAGGTTAGCTCATGTCACATAGTGTCACCTATAGTCCTGGTGACCCGGCCTAGACAGAATCAGAATATCATGTGCACATTCAGAATAGAAACCCAGTACTAGTCCAGACAAATATATCATATATTATGATCAGAATCAGAATCAGAATAACTATGGACAATAAGCCAAAACATTAGGAATCACATACAATCATCAATAACTGAAATCAAACATAAGTACAAAACATTCGTATCAGATTCATGAAGTCCATAAAAATAATTTAGGCTTGCAACCTATTTTATAGATAAAATAATAAAACGCAGTCATATAACAAAATAACTTGCATATTTAAAAAGCATTTATAAAACAATTTGTTAAAAAGAATTTAGGTTTGAAAACATTTTTTCCATAAACAGCTTTTGTTACGAAAATCATTTAATTTTCTAAATAGTGTAAAAATATTTATACTTATAATAATATCAAAGTACCTATATATATCCAGCATACTAGGAATGAAGTTGCTTACCTCAGACCTAAGAGCCTTAAACATTTCCAATACCTTAAACAAATATAAAATACAACTGTCAATAACTCACTCTAAGAATCTGTTCTTCTAATTCATTCCCGAACAGGTCTGATTCTCAGAATTTTAACTCTTAATCTAAAACTAAAAATGACATAATATTCTATAGAACCATTCTAGACATCCACGGGTACCTCATATCAAATTTCCAAGAGAATCGAATACCAAAAACATTTTCAAAACTATTTATTGCTTAATAAATTTGAAACTATTTCACAGTACTTTAACCGAATAGAACGTGTTCTGAGATTTTTTATAAAATCAGATACTAATTTGAAACTTATGAAATTAAAACTAGAAATACTAGACACGTGTATTAATTCCTATATAAAATTTCAAAATGTTTCGAGTTCATTTAATAGTACAAATTAGTTGGTGAATCGGATCGTCTTGCTGGAATCACAGTTTTCAGTTGTATTAGTGTCTGATTCAAAAATCCATATAAAATTGAAAACAAAGTCAATTCTTATGAAAACAAATTTAATCAATAAGCACTACATGTCTAGTTTTCAAAAATATAAAGTTCTTAAGAAAAATCATTCAGAAAATATATGTTTGAATTCGAGATACTCATACTGTCCAAAATTTGTCCAGTGTGCTTAAAGCTCCACGAGTTGATTATTAAAACCCACAATAAATCAGAACCTTAAACAGAACCTAAACACATCTTAAATCATGTATCATGATATGTAACAATCTAAAATCATGCTAATATAAACCCTAGATAGAGTGATGAGAAATCTTGTGGAGAATAAGGAAAATAAACTTACTAATTGCTTTGATGCTGTTCTAAACAAATGTTTTAATTCCTAGGCTGGATTGAAAATTAAAGGGGTTAGGGGGTATTTATAGGATTTCTTAAGGCTAATGGAAGGCTAGGATTTTGCCACCATAACTCTTGATCAATGGTTGAGATCATCCTTTATAAATATCTTACTAATTTCTAGAATTCTTATATACCTCTACAACTTCTCTTACATCATCACTTATGTCATTGCTTATATTATTATTACTTAGCCATTGCATCATCACTTATGTCATTACTATTGTTAAAATTAAATATTATATATCATTATTATTATTATTTTAATACTTAAAGGGCTTGTTATTTCAAAATAAATTCTACTATATTTAGGTGAGAGAATTGAACCTTATAATTTTCCATTGCCATTCATTGATCAAATGCTTGAAAGGTTAAGTGGTCACTCTCATTATTATTTTCTTGATGGTTACTTAGGTTATAATTAGATCGTTATTACTCTGGAAGACCAAGAGAAAACGACCTTCACATACCCCTTTGGCACATTTGCTTACCGACGCATGCCATTTGGTCTTTGTAACGCTGCTGTCACTTTCCAAAGGTGCATGATGAGTATTTTTTCTGATTATGTAGAGAACATCATTGAGGTATTTATGGATGATTTTACGGTTTATAATAATTCTTTTGATAGATGTTTAGATAACCTTACACTTGTGCTTAAACGATGTATTGACACTAACCTTGTACTTAATTGGGAAAAATGTCATTTTATGGTTAATCAAGGTATTGTACTAGGCCATATTATTTCTGAAAGGCGAATTGAAGTTGATAAATCTAAGATATCTCCTACTCGCTCCTTACCACCTCCCACAAGCATGAGAGAGGTTCGTTCTTTTCTTGGTCACGCAGGTTTCTATCATAGATTTATCAAGGACTTCTCTAAGATAGCATTACCCCTCTGTAACTTACTTCAAAAGGATACAACTTTTAACTTCAATAATGAGTGCCAAAGAGCATTTGAGAAGTTAAAAGAGGTTTTGACATCAGCCTCGGTGATTCAACCACCGAACTAGGATTTACCATTTGAGATCATGTGCGATGCAAGTGACTATGCTATTGGAGTCATGTTGGGCCAGCATGTGGGAAAGCTTCCTCATGTCATCTATTATGCCTCCAATACATTTAATGATGCACAACTCAACTACTCCACCACAGAGAAAGAACTTTTAGTAGTTATCTTTGCCTTAGAGAAATTTTGTTCTTATTTGATTAGATCTAAGGTAATTGTTTACTCTGACCATACAGCTATTAGGTACTTGCTCACTAAAAAGGATACCAAACCGCACCTTATTCGATGGATACTTCTATTGCAAGAATTTGACTTAGAGATTCTAGATAAGAGAGGTTCTGAGAATTTGGTGGCGGATCATTTAAGTCGACTTACCTATAAAGAAGATGCACTTCCATTGCATGAGAACTTTCTAGATGAGCAGTTATTACAAGTAGGTACAGTTACTCCTTGGTATGTAGATATTGTCAATTACTTAGTTACCAGGACAATATCGGAAGAGCTAACCCGTGTACAAAAGGCCAAGATCAAGAGTGATGCTAAGTACTATATCTGGGATGAGCCATATTTGTGGAAGCATTGTTCTGATCAAGTTATTAAAAGGTGCGTACCCGAAACTGAATTTTCTTATATTCTCATATTTTGTCATACTCTGGCTTGTGGAGGACATTTTAGACCAAAGAGAACAACCGTTAAGGTACTTGTGAGCGGTTTTTATTGGCCATCAGTATTTAAGAATGCATATTTGTTTTGCAAATCTTATGATTGTTGTCAGAGAACAGGTAATTTGGGACCTAAAAATCAAAGGCCATAATCTCTCATTCTTATAGTTGAGATTTTTGTTGTTTGGGGCATCGATTTCATGGGACCATTTCCTTTATTGTTTGGCAATCTCTATATTGTTCTTGTGGTTGATTACGTTTCAAAATGGGTGGAAGCAAAAGCCACATGAACTGATGATTTTAAGGTTGTGGTAGATTTTATAAAGTGTAACATCTTTGCAAGGTTTGGAACGCCGAAGGCAATTATCAGCGATAGAGGCTCTCACTTTTGTAACAGGTCAGTAGAGATTCTCTTTCGAAAATACAACATCACTCACAAGGTGTCTACATCCTACCATCCACAAACTAGTGGGCAAGTTGAAGTGTCTAATAGGGAAGTGAAATCAATCCTTGAAAAGACAGTTAATCCGAATAGGAAGGACTGGAGCCTACGGCTTGATGATGCACTTTGGGCATATAAGACCGCATACAAAACTCATATTGGTATGTCACCCTACAGGTTGGTATATGGTAAGCCTTGTCATCTCCTGGTAGAACTAGAACATAAAGCATGGTAGGCTGTGAAACAATGTAACATGACACTGAACGCCGCCGACCAACACAAGAAGCTCCAACTGCAAGAATTAGAGGAAATTCAAAATGATGCCTATGAGAATTCATGAATCTATAAGGAAAAGACTAAAGCTTTTCATGACAAGCAGATCTTGAGAAAGAATTTTGAAGTTGGACAGAAAGTTTTACTATTCTATTTTCGCTTTAAGTTGTTTCCAGGTAAGTTACGTTCTTGATGGATTCGGCCTTTTGTTGTTACTAATGTTTTTCCTCATGGTGCAGTTGAGATTAAGAGTTTAAAGACAAGTAAAGAGTTCAAGATTAATGGTCATAGGTTGAAGCCTTACTATGAAAACTTTCAAACACTCAATGTAGATGAGGCTTCACTTTATAAACCTGTGTACGTTGATGAGTGAAACTTGAGAACCATGTTAGGCTGAGGACAATAAATCAAGCACTTATTGGGAGGCAACCCAATGGTTGGAGAAAAGATTTTGAGAGCACGCCATAACAAATTTGATCTTTCTCCCTCTCATTCTCATTTACTTTATCCACTTTGTGTTGAATTGTGTTTGTTTCTGTTTGTGTCGCTCATCTCATTTTCCCATGTTTAATTCTGTCCTTTGTTAGCTTAGGCTTATATTGAGGACAATGTAAGAATTAAGTGTGGGGGGGGGTGGATTTCGAACTTAGTTTTTGTTGCTTTGTCTTTTTTAAAAAAAAACAAAACCCAAAAAAAATGTTTTGAATATTAGCCAATGATAAGAATTTGATTGACAATGAATATGGATCTTAGAAAGGGTTGAATATTACCTTAGTTTATACTTGATTCTTGTGTTGATTTCCTCTTAATTGTGATTCTTTAAACCATGAGCACTAATAACAATTTTGTCATAGTTTTGACTTAGAATTTTAGATTGATGCAGCCTGAGTTGAGAATTTTAGATTGAGTAAATGATTATTTTTCTTGATTCTTTTCTCCACAATACAGTGTTGTATACACAGGCACCATAGTCAGAAATAGCTACCTATAAACCTTAAGAGTGAAGCTATCCTTGAGTAATTTGGGCTTATGTACCACCAATATGTAGAGGATAATCTACCATTAGAAGAAGGCTACCTTAAGGGGTAGAGTGAAAGCTCCTGACTATGAAAAAAAAAGAAAGAAAAGAATCAAAAGAAAATACACGCAAATGCTAGTGAGTGAAAAAAAAATTTTAGAGATCAAGATGATAAGATTAGTTTGACCTACTCTTTTCTTTGTTCAAGGCAAAGGCTATTGATATTAAAGATTTTGGGAATGGATTTGATTGAATTGATTCAGACACACACACTAGGAGAATCAAAAGAGAGATGGTATTGACTATTGAATCGAAGTTAGAACTTCGATAATATTTGAAATTTTCTTTGAGCTATATGACTTATGCAATCTTTGAGGCTAGTTTTATTTTAAAGTCTTTTGTTCTTTTTCTGCTATTAAAAAAAAATGATATTTGTGGGTATCATCGCTGAATCCCTCGTGAGACTGTAACTCGTCCATTAGGACCGCCTAGGGGTTTAAAGGATTGTTGCATATGCTAAATGCAATCGTGATTTCCTACGAAAGTGGACTAGTTTAGGTTTTCTTTTTATTTTATTTTTATTCTAGGTTTGCTCAAGGACGAGCAAAGGGTAAGTGTGGGGAAATTTGATAAGTGCATATTTTTCATATATTTTGCTATTAATTTCTCCATTTCTTTCTTGTTTTGGTCTTAAATATTCTAGTTATTTTAGTTAATTTTTAATTTAGTAAACTATATTTTTATTGTGT
Organism: Atalantia buxifolia; assembly: GCA_030444775.1. Taxonomy (NCBI): domain Eukaryota; kingdom Viridiplantae; phylum Streptophyta; class Magnoliopsida; order Sapindales; family Rutaceae; genus Atalantia; species Atalantia buxifolia. The sequence goes on from CM059838.1 coordinate 27,790,435, forward strand.
TAATTTTTATCTTAGTTTTATTTTATTTTGTTATTTTAGATATATTTTGGGATTAAAGAATAATTAAATTAGAGCATTTAAGAAGAAATCTGCTTGAAGGAATTAGAAAAGGAAATAACTAAAGATTTTTTGGAAGCCAATTAATTAATTGATGCACATTTGGAAATTTGTTTAATGTGCATGGATTTGCTTGATCAATTTAAAAAGATTGTGTGCATTGGATTAAATTATGGAAAGTAAATTGAAGAAAAAGAAAACTGGAAAATGGTAGTTAAAAAGGAAGCCAAGCTAATTACAAGCTAAGCCATCATATGGAGCTAAAATTGGAAAAAGGAGATTGCCATCCAGCACGTGAGAGGAAGAAAAGAATAAAGCCTTTTGGCTTTAAGCATGGCCAATCAAAAGAGTTTGTGGATGAAGTCAAAAAGGAAGCAAATATTTTGCATGGCTATAAATGGCAAGCACGTTATGGAAGTGGCAGTTTTGGCTTGGATTTAATTCTTTCCATGCAAGGATTTAAAAGCCACAATTGAAGCATTATATAAGGGCCAAGCGGAAGCAACACAAGGGAGATTTTTACAGCCAAGAGGAACCAGCAGCCGCAAGGAGAAACAAGGGAGAAACCAAAAGAAATTGAAGAAAAAGGCAGCCGCTTGAATTAATCTCCATGATTGGATTTGAGGAACCAGCAGCCGCAAGGAGAAACAAGGGAGAAACCAAAAGAAATTGAAGAAAAAGGCAGCCGCTTGAATTAATCTCCATGATTGGTTTTATTCATTCTCCTATTCCCAATTTAATTATGTTAGGCTAGATTTTCTATTTGGTTGAGGGTGAATTCAAAACCCTAAACATGCTATGCAATTAAATTTAATTTCTATCATTTAATTTATTTAATTGAGATTGTGTATGCTCTTTTATAATTAATGTTTATGATTTTATTCTCGTCTTGTTTGAATGGCCAATTAGATAGGACTTGAATAAATTCTATTGCTAGATTAAAATTCTTGATCCGTAATTGTCTTGATATTTTAATCATTAGTAGCAGGTTGGAATCAGTGATTTTAATTGGAGAACATAACACAGGTTAAATAATCCGAGCTTGTGTGTTTATTGCCTAGATCAACCTAATATCTTTCTCTGTTTAATGCTTCCATTATCTTAAATTTAAAGAGCTTCTTTTAAATTATTTAATGGTTAGAGATTCGGTAAAGAGTTTATTTTGCCTAATGACACACTAAGGAAAGATTGAGACTAACAGAGCTTATTGTTGTCTACGGTTGATAGTTTCAATATAAATTGATAATAGAATTGATATATTATGCGCATGTTTGGTGGTGGCGAATGATCCTTAACCAGAGTTTTTCTCATTGTTATTTCTTTATCACTTAATTAGATTTTTTATTAAGTTAATATTTTCGTAGTTTCAATTTCTTAATTTCTTGCTATTTAGTTAAAAATTCATAAAACCCCCATTTTTCTATTTTTAATTGGCATTTTCTTTAGTTAGATTAATTTACATTATTATTCCTATTATTATTTTATTTTAAGTCCTGCTTTAGAGTTGATAATAAATACAATTAGCATAGTCTCTGTGGGATCGATGCTTATTTACTCTGTACTATATATTTATACTAGTAGTAAGGTTTTAAATACTATGTAGTGGCACATCATTTTGTTCGGAGCCATCAAAGTGGATTTGTTCATAGCCGCAAGATCTCTAACCCAACGACCATTTTGCCATAAAAATCCCAAGTTGACAATAGCTTCATCCCCTAATTCCTGATGCTCCTTTAATGTTGAGTCAACAAGGGGGTAAAATGCTCAAGGATACGGGTAATGATACTGCCAAAAGGCAAAGTTTTGTTCCTCACCCCAGGATTGCCAAGCATATGATGAACGATAACATAATTGATAACTCTATGAAATGAGAGTTATCGTGGCATTTTTAAACTTAAACTAATATTACTGAGGGAGTAAATGGTGTGTTTTTATTGTATTTTTAATTATATTTTCCATGAGCATCTATTTAAGTTTAATTTTAATAAATTGGTTGTGTTTTAGATCACTTTATGCTCTAATTATGTGCATGATTGTAGGTAATCAAAAAGCTTAAGCTTTATGGATGGAATGTCGCAGCAGTAAACCCACAGAAATGATAAAGAACTTGTCTTCAAAAGAACTAAAACAAGTCTGTATCGGAGAAGATGTTGTACCAATTTCTGCAGCAATCCAGAGCAAATACTGGTAAGACTACCCATTTGTTAACTAATAAAACACCGACAAGCTGTACAAAAAGATATGCGATATAAAAAGAGCCATATGCTTTTGGTTGCCCTAATTTCAAGATATAAAAAGAGCATATGTGAAAGAAACAAGGGACAAAGCTGACACACAGAAACAACTGAGGGAAAAATAAAAAGAATAAAAGAGAATAAGAGAGAGCTCAAGGTAACAGCAAGGGATTTCAGAGAAAAGGTAGGAGAAATCGCAAAAGCCCAAAAGAAGGACGTCCTGAATTTAGTTGGCTGTTAAACAAGCTTATTGGCTATTTGACTTATATATGTTTGTTGCTCAGAATCTGCTGTTCCATTCTGTCCTAATTTTACTTATTACAAATCTCTATTTCTGTTGACCACCCATTTAATGGATATTAGCTACGAAGGAGCCTAAAAAAGATATGACTTCGTGGAGCAAATCAAGACAATGCATGATTTTATATTAGGTTTCTCAAGTTAAGTTATTCTCGATTTGAATAGGGTCATGCTTAATCTAAGATTAGTGAAGAACTAGACATAGAGATTCACCTTATAGGGCAATTGGAATCTAAAACACATAATGGTATATCTAATGTTAGCAGAACAACTAGTCATTGTTAGGTTACACATAGATATAAGATATTCAACATGCGATAGCTGAGGATGCATGAGGAACTCTTCCCAGTAGTGTAGCAGATGCTATAACAGTAGTACCGTAATTGAAAAAATAATCAATACCATTAAATGAGTTTAAGCACTCAATTACTTCTTTCCCATTGAATATATTTTTGTGCTTGCTTTGAGATTTTTTTCCTGATTGCATTCTGTTTATTGCATTTTTAATTTTGTTAGGTCATTAATTTCATTAATTATTTTATTTTAATTTACACTAAAATTGCATTGTTAAAATTACTGTAACAAATCCTATAACATCAATCCCTATAGAGACGATATGAATACTCATCATTATACTACTTGTTGTGTACACTTACACATTAACAACTGTAGCAATACGCATCAACAATAACTAACATTAACCGACCTTTCCTCTATAATGCTATCCAACAACGCTACGTCTAACCAGGTTACTTCATCACCATGTCCTCTTCTCAGGCTTATGACGTGCTGAAGTACATTATGAAGCATCTAGACTTGGGGACATATGGCTTATGATTGTAAGGTGCCACTAAATTCCTCATCAGAAAACAGATCGCCTACAAATATTCTTTACAGCTATTGTGTGTGAGTACCACGGAAAATCAAGTCTGCTTCTAGATGTATACACTTTATACCCACCATCCCTAGTGCTTAGTATCCCATTAAGGTCAGTCACATGGAATTCAATAGGAATTCCAGAGACACTAGTGATTACACAATTTTTACTTGCCCCAGATATATCTATAATGGAATAAAACACCCTCACGAGATTTGAATATTTGGTCCAACCCATATTCTCTAGCGAATATCTAAGAGTTCTTCAACCAATAAATAGGTTTTCAAAATTATCTAAATTCACAAAATAAATCTAGAGTACAAACCTTGACATAGACCAGTCATAAAATTGTTTCCTTAAGCTCGGGGTCCGAAAATGAGTCTTCATGAATGGAGGGATCTCTTAAGCTTGTTCTCGTGTTTTCGGAGTCCTAGGCTTGAGTTTCCCCAGCTCTGGAACTCTCTACATCAGCCATTGAAACTTATGCAACTTATCCCAAAGATTTTAACTGAAATTAGAGATTTTGAACCGATTAGATTAGACATTGACATGTTTTAATGCCATGTATAGGTCAAATTTGACCAATGATTAGGGAAGGACGGATCAGAATTGAAAAACCCCTTTTTTCGTGAACCGCGGTCAATGATTTGGGTTTTTCAAATAAGATAGAGGATTTGGTATGTTTGTTGAGAGAAATTGGAAGTTTCCATGATGATTAATGGTTGGGAGATGTCAGGAAGTAAAGAAAAAAGTGAAAAAATTGAGGATTCGTTGGTAGAGAGAGAGAGAGCATGAATGATTTGTGGGGAGTTCGTGGAGGAGAGGGAGGAAGAATGGGTGAGGAAGATGAATGGCCTATTTGTTAAGACACGTAGCTGGTTAGCCGGCTAAATAAGTGTTCATTTTAAGCGGTTAACCATTTGGTGTCCAGAGAACTTCCATATAGAAACAGCTAGCCAACTAAATAAGTGTTCATTTTAAATGGTTAACCACTTGATGTCCAGAGAGCTTCCATATTGAAATGGCTAGCAGGCTAAATAAGTGTTGATTTTAAGTAGTTAACTGCTCAGTGTCCAAAGAGCATCCAAATTCAAACAGTTAGCCATTTTTTTTCGTGTTGACTTAAGTGGTTAACCGCGTGAGGTCCAAAAAGCATCCATTATAAAACAGCTAGTTGGATAATTTGGTATTGAATTTAGCGATTAACCACGTGAGGTCCAAACAGCGTCCATAATTGGCTAGCTACCCGTTTATTCACGCTGTAAATCAGGTAGTTAACCACTTTTCACATTGTGCTGGTTGGTTAGGTTTGCAATCAATGTCATGCATACAAAACCCACCTTCCCTCCATTAATGAGGGATTAAATAATGGCTTAAGTCCTGCACTTCTTTTAAAAAACACTCAGTCACTCCAAATGCTATGTTTTTATGTCTCGTTCAACATCTCCGGAGGCTTAGTTTTCAACTTGTCATAAGTCTAGTTTCTCTTCAACAAAGGTATTTGTTGTAATTTCAGTAGTAGATTTGTGAATTTCCTTTCAGCATGTGGAGTATTCCATTGACCCATAATATTTATGATTATATTAAATTATTAAGAAAATGGGTTTAGGGTTTTGTGTTATTAATCAATGACTAAACTAGATGCGAAGGACGTTAACTCATATTCCTCCTCATAACACGTTATTGTTGTCCAGAGTTAAATATGAGCAGTCCACAAAATAATAAAAAAAAAGAAAGTCCATTACTCTTAAAAGTTGTGAAGGAGTTAAATATGAGCAATTTTATTTAATCGTTTTAAAACTGGCACAACGCAGGGCCTCAATGCCCAGCATTGTAGCCTTAGCCTTCAACTTTAATTGTTTATGTAACAACTTAAAGTCGACATATAATTTTGGTGCCCCATTCTGTCTTTAGTTACAACAGGTTTACAGTCACAAAAGTCACTTTTTGATGCATGCCATGGTGATATAGACGATTTACTGCCTCATAGAAGTCACAAAATGCCATATGTGACGGCAAAGTAGCTATCACATAAACCACTTTTTTTCAGTAGAATCAATCAAATCAATCTAATTTTTTACATATTGAACTTTTAATTGGATTGGATTGCAAAATGAAAATTTTAATATTATTTGATTGGATTGGATTGCAAACTGGAAAATCTAATATTATTTGATTGATTTATGGATCTTTGTAGAAATCCGATATAAACCAACTCAACAAGTTAATTTTTTTTTCTTTATTTACTTTCAAAAAAAGCTACATGTCTTTTTAATTTTTAACTTACTAGAAAAAAAAACTAATTTTTTTTAAAAAATCATTTTATATAGGAGTAAATATACAATAAATGTAGTGCAAACTCCAAGCCTTCGATCTTTTGACTCAATGACAATGAAAATAATTTTTTTTTTCAATTGTTACTAATTAGAACTTTGGATAGACACCGGAAATTTTTATTTTGAAAATGTTTATTTTAATTGGATTGATCAAATTGATTAGATTGAATCAAATTAGATCTAAAATATAAAGCCCAAAAATATGATGGATTGGACTTAAATTTAACAAAATATGATGGATGGATTTAAGCCATTGAACACCCTTATATTTTATAAACTAAGTAGTTTTTCCCTGATGATTACTTAGTTTTTAAACCACAAAAAAAAAAATTAGTATTTTTGTAACTTTAATTAATTCAATAATATTTAAAAAATGATCATTAGTGGTCGTATCTCTAGGGCAAGTTTAGGTTTGTCTTGTCTCTAGGGCAAGTTGGTTCCTTCTTTTGTTTGCTGTTGCTGGGTCTCGTTTCTGTCATACTCTTTTGTTTCAATGGCGAGCGGCAGTGGTTCCAAAAATCCAGATATGGAGAGTTTGTATGCAAACATGATGATTGATGAAGGAGATGATAATGGATTGGTGATAGCAGATGAAGATGTGGGTGTAGAAGAAGGGGTTGGTGTGGATCTTCGATATTGTCTAGTGGGACGCTTCCTAACAGACAAGGCTATTAACTTTGTGGCAATGAAAAACACAATGGCCTCGTTGTGGCGCCCGGGTCGGGGTGTTTGTATTCGAGAATTGTCCCCGATGCTGTTCCTCTTTCAATTCTTCCATGAAATTGATATCAAAAGGATAATGGACACGGGACCATGGACTTTTGACCAACATATCCTCCTTGTTCACCGACTTGCTGAGAACGAACAACCGCAATCGGTACCTTTATTCCATGCAACATTTTGGATACAGGTTTACAATTTACCGATAGGCTTTCATTCACTAAAAATACTTCAAAGTATTGGTAATTACATGGGCTCATTCTTAGAATCGGATGAAAATAATCTCACAGGATTATGGAGAAACTATATACGTATCAGAGTTATGATTGATGTCAGGAAGCCATTGAAGAGCCAGATGCGCCTCAAGAAGGCTGGTGGAGATTGGTTCGTGGTGGATTTCAAATTTGAGCGTTTGCATATTTATTGTTTTATTTGTGGTTTACTTGGGCATACTGAAAAGCAATGTCCGTCTTTATATGATTTTCCGGCAAATTCCATTGCAAGACACTATGATCACACTCTTAAGGCGCCGACAAAGAGGAATTTGATGAATACCGGTGAGAGATGGCTGAGAATAGTGTCGCCGGCAATGGAGGTGGATAGAAAAGGAAGTGGCGAAAATTCTGCAATGGATATGATTGTTGATCTAGCCAACACCGCTAATCCAGGAAGTGGTGGGCGAGAAAATAGGAGTGCAACTAGACAAGCGGGAATTTGGCCTGTGGATAAGGCAAGGAATTCAAAATTCGTAGTACGCCATCAATTGCGAGGTAATGAGGAAAATATGGAGAAATTAATACATGTCCAGGATACGTTTGAGGATTTTGAAGATGGTTTAGATCGTGGGCTGGTTGTGTTGGACTCAAAACGTAAGAGGGCTATTACTGGAAAAAAAAGGTGATAGAGGGGTTGTTGGATGATCAGGACCGGGAAAAGGAAACAATTAATCAACAAATGGATAGTTCAAAAAATGGGGTAGCGGTGGGCTCTGGTTCCCAGGCCCACCGATTACAATGAGTTGTATTAGTTGGAACTGTCGTGGACTGGGCCAGCCACGGACAGTTCAGGTTTTGTGAGATTTGGTCCTTGCTAAGAAACCAGATTTTGTTTTCTTAATGGAAACTTTGTGTAGTAGAGAAAAGCTAGAGAGTTTAAAATCTTGCTTGGGATTTGAAAGATTATTTGTTGTAGAAAAGGTGGGCCGAAGTGGTAGGTTGGCCCTTTATTGGAAATCCTCTGCCAATGTTAAATTGCTCAAATATGGGAGAACTTTTATAGATGTAGAAGTGGAACTTGGTGAGTTGGGTCATTGGCGGGTAACGGGCTTCTATTGCTCACCCGAGTCTGTAAAAAAGAGAGAGTCGTGGAATTTACTAAGGTCTCTGTCAGAATTGTCACCACTCCCGTGGGTTTGCTTGGGCGATTTTAATGATATTCTCCACAATTCCGAGAAAAGAGGCAAATGAAGTCAGTCGAATTGGAGATTGCAAGGATTTCGCACAGCCATTATCGATTCTGGCCTCACTGATTTGGGTATGGAAAGATACGAGTTCACTTGGGAAAGAGGAAGAGGGATGTCACAATGGATTGAAGAACGCCTTGATCGGGTTTTGGCGTTAAATAGATGGATTCATATGTTCCCTCATGCAAAAGTTAGTAGTTTGGAGGCGTCCTGTTCTGACCACCTCCCAATCTTTCTTGATCCAAAACCGACGATGAGACAATATCAGGTTAGACGGTTTAGATTTGAAAATGCTTGGTTGAGAGAAATTGATTGTGGAAATGTGATTAATAATAGCTGGATGGCGTCCCAAGGCCGTTCAATTCAGGAAAAGATTACAAATTATGGAATTGATCTGCAAAAATGGGGGGACCATATCATTAAGGACTATCGTAAGCGGATAGAAGACTGTAAGAGAAGAATGAACTTGCTGAGAGGCAGAAGGGACCAGTGTAGTATGGAGGACTTTGTTGAGACTCGTAAACGGTACAATGAATTGTTGAATAGTAGAGAGGTGTATTGGAAGCAACGAGCCAAAATTTTATGGCTCAAAGAGGGGGATATGAATTCTCATTATTTTCATATCGTCGCCTCTGAGAGGAAGCGCAAAAATACGGTTCCTTGTTTGCGAGATAGCCATGGACATATGTATTCTGAGCCCAATGCAATTGATGGCCTGATTCAAAATTATTTTTCTGAGTTGTTTCGTTCGGCAAATAGTGAGTGTGAGACTGTGCTGCAATGTGTAAAACGAAGAGTGTCTGATGAACTAAATCAACAACTTCTTGAACCTTTCACTGCCATGGATGTTAAGGAAGCTTTTTTTAGCATGCACCCAGACAAATCTCCTGGACCGGATGGCATGAACCCTGCCTTCTACCAACGATTTTGGCATATTGTGGGAACGGAGGTAATAGAAGCTTGTCTGAAATTTATTAATTCACAAGAATTCCCTGCAGGTTTGAACGAGACTTCCATTATTCTAATACCTAAGAAAAAAGTACCAGAGTCACTGGCAGATTTGCGACCCATTGCTTTATGCAATGTGTTGTACAAAATAATTGCAAAGATGATCACAAATCGTATGAAAAGTGTGCTTGATGTGGTTATTTCTAACGCTCAAAGCGCGTTTGTTCCTGGACGTGCAATAACAGATAACATCATGATTGCGGCAGAAATTATGCATTACTTGAAACGCAAAACTCAGGGGAAGAATGGGGTTGCAGTTTTAAAAATTGACATGTCAAAAGCCTATGATCGTGTAGAATGGGGTTTTTTGCAATCCATGATGTCGAAATTAGGCTTCGCTAAGGAATGGGTTTATCTTGTTATGCTTTGTGCTACTACCGTCCAATATAAGGTGTTGCGAGAAGGACGTGAGGTGGGGCCAATCATTCCGGAGAGAGGTCTGCGACAAGGCGATCCACTGTCTCCTTATCTTTTTCTAATATGTGCAGAAGGGCTAAGCTTATTGTTGAAGAAGAATGAGGAGGCTGGGCTTATTCATGGAGTTTGTGTTGCGAGAGGCGCGCCTGTTGTGCAAATTTTGTTGAACTCGCAAGCGCACGAATCTATTGTAGAATAGATTAACGGTGACGAGTGTCGATCCCACGAGGAGGTGGATTTCAATTCTATGTAGAATTAATTATGTAAATGGGTGGTTGGATTTGTGTGGAAGTGATTTAGATTATGCTGGAATTTAAATTGGATTGGCAGAAATAATTAAACTGGAAACTATTGAGATAAAGCACTTAGGTATCTGGATCCGTATCAACATGCACCATAGGCTAAATATTCCTTATTAATATCAATTAAATCATGAGGGGGATTTCCACACCTCATGAACCACGCTCTAATCAATATGGTGCTAAGGGCTTATCGTGCCAAATAATAATAACTTTATACTAGGATGCCGGTGAAACCAGGGCGGTAACTAGACAAGATTATTATTATTTGTCGACGAAAAGTCAAAACCTTCACAGAAATTAGAGGGGAAGAGAAAATAAATTTACCAAATAAAGCCCATGACATATGTTGAGACTTTATTTTCAACCCAAGCTTGAAAGAAAATTAGCTACTCATAATTGAACTAAGGGTAAAATGGGAATTTATTAAAATACATAGAAAATACAAGATGGAGAAAGAATTACAGAAAACTAAGCTCAAAAATTGATTCAGGGGTATCAAATTAGGGGGGAGAGGCCCCCTTTTTATAGATACATTGAGTAAATCATGGCCATCGGATTAAAAACAGTTTGGACGCACAGGATTGCGCCACGTCATCAGTCAACAGTACGCGGTTTGACCACGGGTTTCACCACGCGGTTTGAACAGTAACACGGTTTGCACACGGTTCAAGCAGTGACGCGGTATGAACAGTATCGTGAACAGTACCGTACATGTGAACAGTACCGTATGTGTGAATAGTACCGTATGTGTGAACAGTGCCATTTTTTCTTTTATGCTCCTTTTAAGGTTTTTGATTGTCCTGAGTTCAAAAGTGACGCCCGTTTTTCTATCCGAAATCTCGTTCATTGTGAAATGACCATGATGCCCCTAAAATACTTAATTAAAACAAAACACTCATAATTAAATAACAAGAGACTTAAATAAATAAAATTAGAGATGTTAGTGAGACTTGAAGTGTAAAATGACGATTTTCTCCTTTATAAATATACACTTTCTAACACTCAACACACCCCCCAACCAGCTTATTGCTAGTCCCTAGCAAATAAAGCGAAAACAAAATTCAAACCCAAATTTTTTTTTTAAAACAAACTTGTTTATTCAATCAGACTAATGATAACAATCAAATAAAAGTATAAGCATTATCTCCAGTCTAAAGAAACATCACACTCACATCAACTATCCACACGCATCAGTCCAACAGACTTTGTCACAGCTATAGTAATCAAGCCACCTTCAATAATAACATGTCAAACCCCAAAATCTCACCGGTAATAGTGACACTCTCACAAGGAAATTAAACCCAATAAAAATTGTCACTTCAATGAATGATAAATTGAGTGAAGATAATAAAGAAATAATATCACACACTCTCACCAAGATGAAAAGAATATGCTCACAACTTAGAAATAATACGATCTCAAGTCAAACAGAATGCTAGTCAACCCAATTTATTTACTTATTTTTTTTTCTTTTTTTTTTCTTATGCACCACTACATCTTTTTAGCCCATATAACTAGCTTCTACTTCAGACTATAGTTCCCTAAAATCAAGAAGGACTTTTATTAGGATATAACGTAGGCTAGGGACATGGCTAACAAAGAAAGGAAAATAGAGAAAACAAAATATATGTTTGAGAAAAATAATATCTTTTGGAAACTAAAAAGTGCATTTCACTTATTTATTATTGTATTATATCTATCTCTCCCTTTTTTAAAAAAAAAACTTTGTTTTTCTTTTTTTTTCTTTTTTTTCTTTCTTTCTCTCTCTTTTTTTTTTTGGTATTGCACAACTTTACTAAACAAAATAATTATTTATATTTTTCTCAAACATAAGTAGGTGATGAAACTTGTAAGATATCGGGTAATACTCCAAATTGGAGTGGGTCAAGATGATAAGTTGACAAAGAAAAGTTTTTTTTTTTTTAATAAAAGGCTCAAAAGGGCTAACTATGGATATTTCACATAAGGGATGGCTAGAAAGGCTCAAACGGGTCAAAGATGACCTTTCCATCATCTTTTAGGGCTCTAGATAATCTTCCATATCTACTAGTTAAATGGACATTCAGATGTAGCAACACACTTTTTCTCTTTTTTTTTTTTATTTTTTTAAGCAATTTTTTTTTTTTAGAGGATTGATTCAAAAGAATATAGAGATCGTATATAAAATAGTAAACTGCTAAGTTGTATGAAAAATGGGCAAAAAGGGTTACTCTCTAAGAAAAAAAATAGGCTCAAAAGCTCACTTGGTATTCATTATGACATGTCAATTCTTTCAAGCAACTCATATTTATCTCCAACATCAACATGTAGAGTAGCAAACATAGTGTAACATCACTCAAGACCAAAGATAATACAAATACTAAAATTCAAAAGTCATCATGTCATCCAAAAATAAAAACAAAATCACACTATTTTTTTTTTAAAACATCATTCTACCCCCCAACCTATTCTAAACATAAAAGGAAAATATGCATGCAGAAATGTGAAAATGATGCAGAAAAACTAATTGGAAAAGTTACACTTGAAATGAAAAAATAAAATAGTTTTTTTTTTAACTAAAAAGATGCGTTTCTAGAGGCACTACACTCTATATTCAGCCATCTTCGACTCAAAAATTTGAAAATGCATATTTATAAAGGAGAAGTCAAAAAGAAAAAGTTAGAAAGATCACACGAAAAATAAGACAATTTTTTTTCATTATTATTTTTTTCTTTTCTTTTTTTTTAACTAAGAAGATGCGTTTCTAGAGTAACTACGCTCCATATTCAGCCATCTTCAACACAAAAAGTTAGCAACAGTTAGTTTCTACAACAAAAAATTAGTAAAAACTTAACCAAGATTCCACAATTGTCATCTATCCCCTCCCCCCAACCAGAACGAAACATTGTCCTCAATGTTTTAAAAGAAAGAAGTAGAGTTTAGAAGACATCACCTGGGTGGTGCAACACAGAATAAAATATTTACAAGCGGAGAGTTAAATCTAATTTGTACTTCTTACTGCGGCTGCTGTTACCATCGTTATTTGTACACTCCAACACCACGGTCCTAGGATCGGGCTCTGGTCGATAAGCTTGTAACGGATCAAGTAGCTCATTAGCAGTGTGAGCACAAATAAAAAACTTTTTCACTGTGGAAGGAATGAAGTATTTTTTTATTGCATGGTTAAGAAATGCGATAAAGCCATCATAAAAGTTATTGACATTTAACAAACCGATGGGTTTCTGATGAATGTGCAGATGGGCCCAAGATGCTAATGTGATAAGTGTCTCTAGAGTTACAAGATCTCCTAGTAAGAAAATAAAAGCATCAGCATGATTCAGCATTTCAGTTATTCTTTCTTGCATACCTGAGACAACTAACTCTTCTCCAGTCGGTGAGTCAGACAAACAGCCCAAAGGTTTTAGGGTTGTTGGGATGATGCCTAACACTTGGCTCCCTCTGACATAAGCAGTTTCTGAGACCATTTTTGATAACCCTCGGTCACCTCCGCCATATACCAAGTGTAATTTCCTTGCGGCTATACTTCGACCAAGATCAATGGCTGCCTCGACGAACTCTTCATATTTACCATAGTTAAATCCAGAAAGCACACAAATGTTCTTGAATTGTTTATTGGGAGTAGCTGCCATTAGGATACTTCTAAAAAACAATTTGTAAGTGCAAACGAAAAGAATCATATTTAAGGATCTTGGCGGCAGTGGGTCACAGCTGTGAATGAGGTATCATGTCTATGTCAATTAATCATGTAATGCACATGGCTCGAGAGTCAAAAAGAAAATAGTAAAAAGAAAAAAGCACACAATAAAAATTATTAAAGACAATAATGCGAATGGTAAAACAACAGTGAAATAAAATAACAGTGAAGTAAAAGGATATTTACAGGTAGTTACGACTGTGGCTCACATCTTCCTCTGGTTTTACATCCAGAAACGGCTTCAACGCCCTCTATGGGTCGAGGATAGGCTTCCCATCCAGTTTTTCTATAAACTGGCAAACAAGGTTGTTTATAGTCAGATTCCCGAGACTGTATCGTGCATGCTCTTTCTGGAATAATGGCCATAACTGGAGAATCGCTCCTTGCACATATTCACTGGGATGCGTTTCAAGAGACAACAGGATATCATCCAATGACTCCTTATTCAAGTCATCCCTAATGAATTGAATCTTATCTTCTCTGTTATCAGACACCATTCCTAAAGAACATCGTTTTTTATCGCATAATATTCTGGCACACTTATGACAAGCAACAGAGATTCTCCGAGCTCTTCGCTTTCTTGCGTAATTTCCTTTACCACAACCAGGCATGTATGCAATAAATTTAGGAGGCAACTCACCTACTAAGCGTACTTTGGCCTCGATTAACCAACGGATATTAGCAGGTATGTTATTCCTCATGAGCAATCGCATGCGTTCGGACCGAACTTTATAGATTGTAAGGAGGGCATTCTGAGGAAGTGAAGGGAATCGATTGTGAAGCTTTGCCAAGATCTCATTTCTGTCCATGCCTTCGCCTCAGAAAATCAGTAATTATGAGAAACTGAAGTAACCGACTTGATTGTCACGAAGTATCGTTATCCGCCACTTGACCGGGGTGACAAACTAAAACACACAAACAGAGTAACAAATAAAAACACACAAAGAAAATCACAATCGTCCTCTTATGGAATTTACCTCAAGCTCCAACTGGATGCTGTAGACACTTATCTCAATATCTCTGAGTTGGCTTTCTAAATCCTCAACGTGGGATATTAACTCTGATGGTTGTAGCTTCTAAATACGATGTGTTTTACAAAATCGTATCTGGCCTCTGAGATGAGATTGGACACGTTGAAGTCATCTAAGGATGTTCAAGAGGATCTGTCTCATGATTAAAAGTGATAAAAGAAAACTTAATGGTTAAACAAACACACTTATGCACAAATAATTTCAATTAGCAGAAGAATAGTAAAAAGAAAAATAAATAAATAAATAAATAAATAAATCAAATCACCGAATCTCAATTCAAATCTGGTGGGTCACTCAAATTTATTTCGGTGTCCTCTCCATGTGGTTGGTATTCTAGATATGACTTTAATCTTTGACCATTAACTTTAAACGTGACACCGTTCTTTGGGTCCTTAATTTCAATTGCTCCGTGTGGAAAAACAGTATGAACAATAAAAGGGCCAGATCATCGAGAACGCAACTTACCTTGGAATAGGTGCAAACGAGAATTGAATAAAAGTACTTTCTGACCTGGAGTGAAAGATTTTCTCATAATCTGCTCATCATAAAAGACTTTCATTCGCTGCTTGTAAACCTTGGCATTTTCGTATGCATCGTTACGAATTTCTTCAAGTTCTGCCAACTGTAATCGTCTTTCTGAGCCAGCTTGCTGCATGTCAAAATTGAATTTCTTGATGGCCCAGTACGCACGATACTCGAGCTCTACAGGTAGGTGGTAAGCTTTTCCATACACTAGCCTGTAGGGTGACATTCCAATTGGGGTCTTGAAAGTCGTTCTATATGCCCAAAACGCGTTATCAAGTCTTAATGACCAATCTTTTCTGTCTGGCCTCACCGTTTTTTCTAATATGTGCTTTATTTCTCGATTGGAGATCTCAACTTGGCCACTGGTTTGCGGATGATACGGGGTTGTCACTTTAGAGTACTTTGAATGATTTGTTGCAAAAGTGGGTACCACCATCACTGATTATTACCCGAGGGAATCCAAAGCGTGAAACAATGTTGCTCTTCAAAAACCCTAGCACCACTTTATGATCATTCGTCCTGCATGGAATTGCCTCTACCCATTTCGATACATAGTCAACAGCAACCAATATGTAATGATGGCCAAAAGAAGCGGGAAAGGGTCCTATGAAGTTGATACCCCACACATCAAAAATCTCAACCACTAAAATTGGATTTAGTGGCATCATGTTCCTTCGTGTAATGCTCCCCATTCGTTGACACCTATCACATGAAGAGCAAAAGTTGTAAGCATCTCGAAATATAGTCGGCCAATAGAAACCACATTGTAGAACTTTTGTGGCTGTTTTCTTAGCGCTGAAATGGCCTCCGCAAGCTTGTTTATGGCAGAACGAAAGGATGTTCTGAAATTCATTTTCTGGGACACATCGTCTAATAATTTGATCTGCACAATACTTGAATAGATAGGGGTCATCCCAGAAGACATTCTTTATTTCTGCAAAAAATTTAGCCTTGTCCTGCTTGGCCCAATGCTCTGGAAGTTTACCTGTAATAAGATAATTAACGATATCAGCATACCAAGGTAATACTTCCATACTCATTAATTGCTCATCCGGAAATGACTCATTTAATATTAAGGGTTCTGTTATTGTGTCAAAATGGAGACGAGAGAGATGGTCAGCCACAACATTTTTAGAGCCTTTCTTAACTTTGAATTCCAAGTCAAACTCCTGCAAAAGCAACACCCAACGAATTAATCTAGCTTTTGCATCTTTCTTTGTGAGAAGATATTTCAAAGCAGCATGATCGGTTAACACAATAATTTTACAACCAATGAGATAAGATCGAAATTTTTCTAATGCAAACACTACTGCTAGCATTTCTTTTTCAGTAGTTGAATAGTTCAACTGTGCATCATTTAATGTCATACTAGCATAGTAAATAACATGGGCAATTCGATCTACTCTTTGTCCTAATACTGCTCCTACTGCATAATCAGATGCATCACACATGAGTTCAAATGGTAACCTCCAGTTTGGTGGCTGAATAATGGGTGATGACATCAACAATTGCTTTAACTTTTCAAATGCTACAAGACATGAATCATCAAAGACAAAATGTACATCCTTAGCAAGTAAATTGCATAAGGGTCTAGAAACTTTGCTAAAATCCTTAATGAAACGTCTATAAAAACCAGCATGCCCAAGGAAAGATCTTACTTCTCTGACTGTTTTAGGTGGAGGAAGATTAGAAATAAGATCCACCTTGACTTTTTCAACCTCAATACCTTTGCATGAAGTGATGTGACCGAGGACTATACCTTCTTTTACCATAAAATGACACTTTTCCCAATTTAAGACTAAATTTTTCTCGATACATCTCTGCAGAACTTTTGTCAAATGATGTAAACATTGATCAAATGAATCTCCAAAAATAGAAAAATCATCCATAAAGACCTCAAGAAATCGTTCAACCATATCAGAAAAAATGCTTAACATACAACGTTGAAATGTAGCAGGTGCATTACATAATCCTAATGGCATTCTCCTATATGTAAAAGTGCCAAAAGGACAAGTGAAAGTGGTTTTCTCTTGATCTTTTGGTGCTATGGGAATCTGATTGTATCCTGAGTAGCCATCTAGAAAGCAATAAAATTCATGGCCTGCTAATCAATCAATGCATACACGCCATCCTGTAGTCACTCCAGTGGGTATCAATTCATTATCAGCATTAGTAACTACTATGATTCCAGACATTTTGGGGACCACTTGCATAGTACTGACCCATGAACTATCAGAAATGGGGTAAATGATACCTGCGTCTAACAGTTTAAGGACTTCAGTTCTAACAACTTCTTTCATGTTAGGGTTCAACCGACGCTGCATTTCCCTAGTAGATTTAGCATTTTCATCAAGGTGAATGTAATGCATGCAGTCTGCTGGGTCTATACGTTTTATGTCTGCTATGGTCCATCCTAATACTCCTTTGTGCTCTTTTAAAATATTCAACAACTTACCTTTTTTTTCGTCATTTAGGGATGATTAGATGATTACCGGTAGAGTGCTTTCTTCTCCCAAGAACGCATATTCCAAAGTGTTGGGTAATGGTTTGAACTCGAGTTTCGGTGGTGATTCTGATGATGGGATGATTTTCTTCTCTGATGGTGCAAGTTGTTCAACTCTTGACTTCCATTTATTAGTGTCCATGGATGGTGCTGAGTCAAGTAGAGCGTTGACCTCATCGACTGATCTGTCAACATCAAAATCCAAACCAAAGTGAGTTAAACATGTTTGTAAAGGGTCATCACTAAGGTTTGAAAGAAAAGTATCATGAATACTGCCGTACGTGTGAACAGTGTCATTTTTCCTTTTATGCTCCTTTTAAGGTTTTCGACTATCCTGAGTTCAAAAGTGACGTCCGTTTTCCTATCAGAAATCTCGTTCATTGTGAAATGACCATGATACCCCTAAAATACATAAAATGCTTAATTAAAACAAAACACTCATAATTAAATAACAAGAGACTTAAATAAATAAAATTAGAGATGTTAGTGAGACTTGAAGTGTAAAATGACGATTTTCTCCTTTATAAATATACATTTTCTAACACTCAACAGGCGCGCCGAGAGTTAATCATCTTTTGTTTGCAGATGATTGTTATCTATTTTTCACGGCCAATCAGCAGGAGGCGCTGGTAGTAAAAAACACCCTTACAATATACGGCACAGCGTCGGGTCAGGTAGTAAATTATGACAAGTCATCGGTATGTTTCAGCACAAATACCAGTAGTTGGGGGAGGAATCAGGTCTGCGGGATCTCGCAGTTGCGCGGCTCTTTGTTCAAAGCAAGTATCTTGGGTTACCTGCTTTTATAGGCCGAAACAAATGTGAAGCCTTCAGGTTTATCAAAGACAGAGTAGCGCAACGCTTAATGAGCTGGAAGCAAAATTTCCTGTCAAGAGCTGGAAAAGAAATTCTCCTTAAAACAGTGGCGCAAGCGATGCCGAACTTTGCCATGAATCTTTACCTGCTCCCGCTCCAACTTTGTTGCGAACTTGAAACTATGATGAATTCTTTTCGGTGGGGCAGTAATCGAGGCAAAGGAATTCATTGGATGCGATGGGATCGTTTATGCTATCCAAAACCTTTTGGTGGATTGGGTTTTAAACAAATCCACGAATTCAATTTGGCCATGTTAGGAAGACAAGCTTGGAGATTTTTAACAAAGCCTGACTTGATGGTTTCCAAGATAATGAGAGCGCGCTACTTTCCTAATTCCACTTTTATGCAGGCTGGTCTCGGCTCCAACCCAAGTTATATGTGGCGTTCTATTTTTGCAACTAAAGATGTTGTGCTCCAGAATTGCAGAATTCAGATTGGCAGTGGTAAAGATACTCTTATTGGCAAAGCTCCTTGGTTCCCTGCTCCAGTTAGTGGGCTGACTACTTCCAACTTGAATGAAATGGTGGCGAATGCTCCAGTTAACAGCCTTATGATTCCAGATCAGCGACGGTGGGATGTTGATTTAGTTGCTGATATCTTTAATGCGCGTGACCAGGAATTAATTCTATAGATACCTTTGAGTTTGCAAAGAGATAAAGATGAGTGGTATTGGAAAGGGGATTCTAAGGGTGTATATACTGTCAAGAGTTGCTATAAGATCTTAACCAATCTCTCTAATGTTCCATTGACAAATGTTTGGAAGAAGATTTGGCAGTTGGAGATTCTCGCAAAAGTGCAGAATTTTGTATGGCGAGCTACATCAAATGTATTACCAACTACAGCCAACTTATATTCTCGACATGTTGAGATTAGCCCTACTTGTCCTATGTGCCATGCCACAACTGAATCTATCTACCATATCTTGATTGATTGTGTCATTGCAAAAGCGTGTTGGCGGTTATCACCTCTTGGATTCATAGGAGGTTTTAGCTCTTTCCTGGAATGGCTTGAAGCTATTTTTAAACATTGTAATAGAGAGACTTGCTGCCTCGCTATGATGGTCTGTTGGCAACTTTGGAGAAATCGAAATAATCAAGTATGGCATGGAAAATTTAGACAAGCTTACAACATAGTTAATTCGGCAGGTCAGTTTCTATTCCAATGGGCTTCTGCTCGAAAACAGCAATATTTAAACACAGATGCACTTCCAGAATCCAATGGTGTAGTTTGTTGGCATAAGCCAAGTATGGGATGGCTAAAATGCAATATTGATGCGGGTGTTTTTACTTCTCCTTGCCGCATCAGTTTTGGAGGGGTTATTAGACGCGATGATGGCAGCTTCCTTGCAGCTAAGAGTCATTTCAGACATCGGGTTCTTTTGCAGCTCGAGAGGCGGAGGCAATAGCCATTCGAGAAATTTTGAGCTGGATTAAGATTTCCTTTAATGCTCCCATGATCATTGAGACCGATTGTTTAAAGGTCTATCAAGCTTTAACTAGTTCGTTGGCATGTCTCAATGGCTTCGGTTTAATAATTGATGACTGCAAAGCTCTGGCAAAAAGTTTATGCCAAGTTTCATTTTCTGTTGTTCGGCGATCTGCGAATTCCACAGCCCATTCTCTAGCTCAGGCAGCGGGTTCCATGTCAGGTCTGGGTGAGTGGAGGTTTGTTCCACCCCCATATTTGAACTCTGTTTTAGCTACTGATTTAATTTAATAAACAATCTTCCTTTCATAAAAAAAGTCTTTTCAATTTTATAAATCAAGTAATTTTTTCTCATGATCACTTAGTTAGTCAGGTAGCAAAGATTTATCATCCTGCCAAAAGATTTGTTGTAATGCAGATTTTGGGCACCAAAGATTCAATCGTAATTAATTGAGTTGAGAAGAGGATCATGTGATACCTGGTGAAGTTGCTATATAGTTGGCTTGTCTTTGTTAGCTAAGTTTGAAATTCAACATCAGCCACGGCAGAGTGCCAATTTGATTTCTGCCTACCAAGTGGATCTAAAATATATTGCTGATAGGTCAATATTTAAAGCTAGCCTCAAATTTTATTTCTAAATTATAGCTATTACCATTTACATTTATTATTATTTTATAATTATCTTTTCTATAAACCAACTAATAAATCCCTACAAAATCTTTTTTTAATGTTAAATTAACAACTTTAAAAATTTTAATCCATTTATTTCCTAACAAATCTCTACTTAACATCATAAATGAAACATTATATTTTTCATTTAAAACACTATAAAAGCTGCATATTTATTAATTATTATGCATTACTATTTTTTTAGGTAAAAACATACATGATGCGTTCAACACTTCGGTGCTTAAAAAAAGAAATAGAAACTGTTTTATTTACCCCACTTCCCACTTAAGAAAAAAAAGTTTATTGTTTTACTTTCCATTAATCATTGCTGCTCACAGTCATAATTCATCAAAATGAAAGTTTCAAAAATTTTCCGTTTTGTCTTCCTATTCTCTTCTTAATTAGTTGTGTTATTTGGTTGTTTTTGTTTTTTTTATAAAAATAGTTTTGTGTTACTTGGCTTAATTATTTGCTTGTTTACTAATGTTTCACTAGAAAATAAAAATTATCTACTAGAAATTTCAAATATGCATCAGGATACAAAAATCTTCAAAAAAAAAAAAGAGAAGAATAGAAAAGTTAGTTCAATCTCACAAAGTAGCCATTGATGAGTTTGTCAAAAATAGTAAAAAAAAAAAGTGAATTTAAGTGAAGAATAATTGATGGTCTAATGGAAAGATTTGTTAGCAGAAACTTGGGAGATTTCTTACGTTAATAAATTGTTACCGCTTTGATTATTATATTAGAACTAGAGTTGTATTCCAGGGACTTCTGTTATGCTTATTGTTTAAAGACCTGAATTTGATATTGGACAGCTTTGGTCATTTTATTTACTGTAAGATATAATGATCTAAGGTTTCATTCCAAATTCTTCTTGTGAATTCATAGGTGAATTTTAGGTGTTACAATTACTCTTGCACAAGTATGCGTAACTGCTATATTATGATGGGATCTAGTGTAGGAATGCTGGTATAGTCACACCCAAATTTAGATAATAGATTAAATATATCCAACAAGTAATTTAGTAATCTCTTAAATTTTTTTATCAATTTGAAAGATTTGGTTGCAGTTTCTAAAAATTTGTAGAAACAAACGGTTTTTGTTCGAATCCCACACACATAATTGGGAGGGAATTGAGGTGTCATTAACTTATAACAAATAAATTTGGACCCTATGGTGATTTGAGTTTTTTTGGTGACCTTTGATGCATCAACTAACATGTGTATGCTGTCGGAAACATGGTTGATAGAGAAAAACAATTGATAAAGAAAAATTATACTTTTTTTTTTTCAAGAAAAAAGGTGGTTTGGTGTGCAAAGCCCCGAATCTATTTTATATTTCCCTACCTGTTTCAAGATGCAAATCAGAATGTCCATCTTAATAAAAAATTTTGAAAACCACTTGATGTTGAGTGTTAGAAAGTGTATATTTATAAAGGAGAAAATCGTCATTTTACATTCAAGTCTCACTAACATCTCTAATTTTATTTATTTAAGTCCCTTATTATTTAATTATGAATGTTTTGTTTTAATTAAGTATTTTATGTATTTTAGGGGCATCATGGTCATTTTACAATGAACGAGATTTTGGATAGCAAAACGGACGTCACTTTTGAACTCAGGACAGTCGAAAACCTTAAGAGGAGCATAAAAGGAAAAATGGCACTGTTCACACGTACGGTACTATTCACATATACGGTACTGTTCATGGGTACTGTTCACGACACTGTTCAGACCGCGTTACTGTTCAAACCGTGTGCAAACCGTGTTACTGTTCAAACCGCTTGGTCAAACCCGTGGTCAAACCGTGTTACTGTTCACTGATGACGTGGCGCAATCCTGTGCGTCCAAACTATTTTTAATCCGATGGCCATGATTCACTCAATGTATCTATAAAAAGGGGGTCTCCCCCCCCTAATTTGATACCCCTGAATCCATTTTTGAGCTTAGTTTTCTATAATTCCTTCTCCATTCTGTATTTTCTACGTATTTTAATAAAATTCCCATTTTACCCTTAGTTCAATTATAAGTGGCTAATTTCCTTTCAAGCTTGGGTTGAAGGTGAAGTCTCAACATGTGTCATGGGCTTTATTTGGTAAATTTATTTTCTCTTCCCCTCTAATTTCTATGGAGGTTTTGACTTTTCGTCGACAAATAATAATAATCTTGTCTAGTTACCGCCTTGGTTTTACCGGAACCCTAGTATAAGGTTATTACTATTTGGCACGATAAGCTCTTGACACCATATTGGTTAGAGCGTGGTTCATGAGGTGTGGATTCCCCCCTCATGATTTAATTGGTATTAATAAGGATTATTTAGCCCATGGTGCATGTTGATACAGATCCAGATACCCAAGTACTTTATCTCAATAGTTTCTAGTTCAATTTAATTCCATCATTCCAATTTAAATTCTAGCATAATTTAAATCAATTTCCCCACAAATCCAACCACCCATTTACTTAATTAATTCTACATATAATTAAAATCCACCTCCTCGTGGGATCGACACTGAATTCGTTAATCTATTCTACAATAGATTCGTAAATGAGTTCAACAAAATTTGTACAACAAGTTTTTGACGCCGTTGCCGGGGAGGTAAGTATTTTGATTTGTAGAATTAATTTTTTAAAATAATTTTATTATTATTATTATTATTATTATTATTATTTTAGTTGTTTCCTTATTTTTTTTTCTTTTATTAAAAAAAAAGCAAATCTACATTTTTAGGTAAGAATTTTTTTTCTCTTCTTTAAATTTCTGTAATTTAATTTTCAAGTTATTCTTCTTTATAATTTTTCATTTATCTTGTTAATTTATTTTAATTTTAGTTAATTTTACGTATTTGTTTTAGTATTTTTTTTTAATATAAAGGTTGTACCAGCGCAATAAGGTTAGTATCGTAATTTCTCCTTTTTCTTTATTTTTATTTATTGTGTTCTCATTTTTATTTTCTTTGCATGCATGGTCGTAGGTCATTATTACCTAATCTTGAACCTATAGACCTTGAATTAGAAAGAACACTTCGCATACACAAACACATTGCACTTAAAGAAAAAATTGAAATGGATTTGCAACAACCAGAACCACAGGAGAGGCCATTTAAGGACTACTTCAGTCCTTTAGCTAATTTAAGCACATCATGCATACGATACCCAAATGTAACTGTTAGGAGTTTTGAACTAAAACCTAGTGTGCTAAATTGTCTCCCAATATTCTATGGCCTAGAAAATGAGGACCCATATAATCATCTGAATGATTTTCATACAATTTGTCAAACTTTTAAATATGAGAATTTTTCAGAAGATGATGTTAAACTTAGACTATTCCCATTTTCTTTAAAGGATAGAGCTCGTTCATGGTTCAATACATTACCTCCTAATAGCATTACAACATGGGAACAAATGGTAACAAAATTTTTAAATAAATATTTCCCAGTGCATAAAACCAATGCTATTCGCAGGGAAATCTCAGAGTTCACCCAGAGAGAAGACGAGCAGTTTTTCGAAGCATGAGAGCGATTCAATGGGCTACTTTTGAAGTGTCCACATCATGGGTACGAGAAATGGCACCAATGCCAATACTTCTTGGAGGGATTATTGCCAAATGTGCAAGAATGGCTAATGGCAACAAGCGGAGGAGAGCTAATGTCAAAAAGTGCAACAGATTTGGGATTTCTTCCAGCGACAAGCAGATAATTCCCAACAACGGAGTCGATCTCTCAGGAATACTAGAAGAATTAAAGGAGTGAATGAGGTTCACATTGGCGAGTCAAGTTCGGGAATTAAAGAAGTCAAAGAGATAATTGAAGGTCTTTCTCGACAAATAGCATCTTTGACAACTGCTAAATCATCAGAGCCACATGACCATGACTCATATTCAGATCAAGCCAATGCCATCGGTGTCATGAGGAAGCCATCAAATTACAACCCATACTCCAACACATATAACCCTGGATGGAGAGACCACCCCAATTTTTCATGGTCTCAAAGATTCCAACAGAATGGACCAGCAGCTCCAGCTCCACCAATGCAACCAATTCCTCAAGTTCCTCAGCTCCACCAAAAAAAATTGATTTTTCTCCAAAATAACTTCCACCGATTTGGCAATTATCATGGAATATGCTCCCGGAGGAGAGCTGTTTGATCGAATTTACAATGCCGGTAGATTCAGTGAAGATGAAGTTTTCACCCACTTGAGTGTCTCTTTCACTTGTTTTTGTTTACATTTATTCAATTTAGTTATGTGTTGCTTTCCTTATTTAATTGCTGCAGACTAGATATTTTTTACAGCAGCTGATCTCAAGTGTCAATTATTGCCATTCCATGGTAGTTTATTTAGTCAAAATGATGATAAATCTAACTTTTCTATAAATTAAACTACAATAATGACTATATGATTTTGTTTGTTTTTGCTCTTATATTTATCTTAGCAAATATGCCATAGAGATATGAAGTTAGAAGATACCGTATTAGATGGAAGCACTACATATCTGAAAATATGTGACTTTAGTTACTCTTAAGGTTGCCAACTGCTGTGATATTTGTTAATAAGTTGCATAAAACTTAACCATTTTTGTTATCTTGTTGTTCATTTTTTTCTTTATTCTGGAATCACTACAAGAAATCTGATAATAGATGACTGTCATTTTATGACAAAAATCATTTTATCATGTATGTATGATGGAGTTGTGATAGAATTTTAGTCTATCAAATTATTAATGATGTACTTGTGATAAAATATTTATCTATCAATAATTTATGATATGCATATGATAGAAATAAACTTAGTCGCAAATATTGTGACAGAAATTTGACGTTGACTACATTTGACCAAATAAAAAGTAATATTTTATTTTTTAAAATTCAAAACGCAGCGTTTAGGTTATTGTAATATTTTGTTTAAAAAATAAATAAAACAAAAAACGTCGCGTTTAAAGTATGGACAGAAATAAATTTTCTAAGTTCTTCAACACTCTACATCGGCACTTTTACTCTCACACACAGCATTGAAACCCTAGCCTAAATGCTCATCGTTACTCTTAATCAACCAGCCACTATGTACAATACCCAAACCCTAGCCGTTGGACCTTTCCTTACCCTTAATTTTCCAAACACAACCGGCCACCACCACCATAGATTGAATAGCAAAGCAACACCCAAATCACAGACGTGAACCGTCGATAAAGTAGAACAATTGTTCAAACCACCAGCGTTCAAATGGCCATTGAAGCCACTGTTTCAACTACGAACTAAATCCTAGAAACTAGGACTCGTCGTTACTGTATCTGGTCTCTCGCTATTGAAGATTTTGCTCCTTTCAGTGAAGCATCTGCAAGGTAAATGCTTAGCTTCTGTATTTGATTCTAGCATGCATGCTTTAGGGGAGAAATTTATTTGATTGTGAGAAAAACTTGATTCAATATGCCTAGAATTTGATTGGGTCTTCCTCGTAAACTTTGATTTTCATTATATTGCCAATTTTGGTTAGTAATTTGTCATCATAATTAAGAAATTATTTGATTTTCTTTGCCACACAGCTATTTTTGAATTGACTTCCCACATATTCCAGATTCACTGGATCTCATTATAGTTTGCCCAACTTTGACTTGAAAAAATAAATATAGCAATAAAATCTCCACCTTTGCTCACATTTAATAGAACAAGGGTGATCACAGCAAGTGGGTTTCTTGTGATTTTTAAGTTTAATAGTTTTCTGCTCACCAGCTTTTGTTGCACTTATTACAAGTTTTTTTTTTCATTTTGGAGGCACGTACATGTTCAGTCTCTTTTTATTTGTCTACTATATAAATAATTCTGCAACTAAAATTCAGTTCAAAAGGCAGTACCTTTATTGATCAGCATCCCTTGTATGCTACTAAAAGTTTCATTTTTTTTAACTGGGGGCTTTTCCCCAGATTTTAAGTTAATTGTGTAGTTTTTTTTGGTTAATATATGTATAATCTTCAAAGGTAACTTAATACTTAGGTTTGTAGTTGAGGTAGTGTAATTATTTATGTCTGTGAACGTAAGCAAAGGCTAGGTGGTTTATCTAATATAGGTATTTGGGGTTTGTTGATTTAAATAAAAGTTTTGATTTTAGTCAAACACGGGGACATATAGTTGAGGTTTTTAACCGGATTTTGATATGATTCTTTATTTGGTCAAATGGAACATTTGTTATGGCTCGATGAATTTAGTTTCTTGTAGAGGATCATGTGTCAGAAGCACATGCTTGCTTGGTTCATTTTGTGTTTTCAGGAATAGGTGCAAATTTTCAGATTGAGTAGTGGGTCTTCAATTAATTGTGTTTCAAACTCTTTGTTCTTGTGCGGTAACTTTTTACTGCATGTATTTGGCATGTATATATATTTGAGAATGAGGGTGTGAGATTGTGATTATGTCAAAGAGTTAATATATTACCATAAGGATTGCTTTGTGAGACAATTTTTTTTATTTAAACAATTCATTTGTTGAAGTAACTTTTTATACAGGGTTGTCGGTCACATTTAAACAATATCTGAACTTCTACGCCTTTGAATAAAGCACAGAGCCACGGAGCTAATTAATCAAACAAAAGGCTTAATTCCTGTTATATAATGCAGATATTTTAATTTTTCTCTGCACAAGAGAACAAAAGATGGGAACACGGCAGTGTATAATAATAATTGCTTGATAATGATACGATTGGAAATTCTTTGGGATGAGTGGGATGTAACATGCAAGTGAGAGCAAGTTATTCTTTGATCAGTAGCAAGAAGCGCTTCAAAGCTCATCACTTTTTTACTTTAGAAACACTCTCCAGCACTTCAAAAGGAATCATGTCCCCAATCACCACCACCCTCTTGCTTGCCAAGTCTACTTTGTGTGAGGTCACCCCTTCCAACTTTGATACATGTTTCTCAACTTTTCTTACACAGCCATTGCAATGCATGGACACTCTTAGCACCACCATCTTAGGCTTTAACTGAAAGGCCAAGGTTTGGTTACCAGAAACGACATCTTTCAATCTCAGCAACTGGCCTCCATCACTCTTCGTGAGTGATTTTTTCTCAAACTCATCTTGACCTTCCAAGGTGTTAAGGCGATTGCTTTGTGAGACATTGAAGGGGGGGAATTCTGGATTTTTGTTTCATAATCTTAGATAGAGTAGAAAAATTATTTTGTCACTAGCGAGCACCATTTGCTCTATCACCTTTCCAGACATCGAATCTCCCTATAAAAACTCTTCCAGCAAGCCATTGATGTTTTAAGCAACCTTTGCTGCCAAAACCATGACATATTTTTTGTTATTTCGTAATGGTAAATGTTTTTTTCCCCTAGGATTTTCATTTTCCTGTTTTTGAATTCATTTTGTTTAGGTAATTGCTTCACTGGCATATTTGGTATATTTAGTTGATACTTATCAGCAGTCATGGCTGCGTCTGGCATGGGGTTTTGATAGTGAGCTCAGTTTCTACTACATGTGGTAAAAATCTCAAGAACCTAAGATGATAATGATTATTAAGGCTTTGATATGCTACTTTCGAACAGTGCTGGTCTTCATCTTGTGTGAATTTGCTGTACGACACTGTTTATTGCAGGTTATTCTTTATTATTTTTGTGGCTACTTGCTTTAGCCAGTTTAACTACATATCTTATGTCTGGTTAGCAGTGTCATGGAATGATTCCACTTATGTGTTCAGATGAAATCTCTTGCAATGTAATGTAATGTAATGCTGTTTTCTATTTTTTTCTGGTATACTTTTCTTGTAGTAGGGCAGTTCTGAAAGTGAGAGTTAGATTAATAAAGTTTTATACAGAATTGGCTGAACAACATCATTCACTTTTGCGAGGTTTTAGATTTGTGTAAATTTTTCGTTGCTTCCGGTGGAAAAAATGGTGTCATATCTCAACTGTTTTAGAATTAAATATACTCATTTTCTAAAAAATTCCTTGCATTTCATATTTCCTGACAAGGTTTTGGGTGATAAAGGTTTTACATTTTCTCAACTGAAGTGTGAGACCTAGTTTCGGTTTTAAAGAGTAAGTTGGCATCTGATTAAGTTATAGGAATGAGATTTAGATGGTTGAATGACTTTTTTGGGAATCTGATACATGTGTGCACCAAAATGCTGGGATCAATTTTGTGCCCGCGGCTGGCTGGCAGAAATCTTGATTATCTTTTGCTTTGGGAGAGAGTAACAACAATGTTATATCCATTAGTGGTAATTGGCATGTAAATGCTTTTAAGCATACTTGATGTTTTTAGATACATGGTTTGAGCATTGTTTAAATCTTCTGCCATGATAGTCAAAGCCCTTGATGTCTGTATTTTACATTTCTCTTTTATTTTTGCTGCAGGAGCACTGTTGTTTTTTGCTTTGCTGGGGTTATCTGGATGCTTCATTACTTGTTATAACCGCAGAGTGCGGAATGACTTGGCTCAACCTTGTAGAGAATTATGTCTTTGTTGCTGTCAGCCCGGGTATAACTCTACTCCATTATTTGCTGTCATCTGCACAATTGATGTCTATAAGACGTTCCTATTTTCAGTCTCTTGCGTCATTGTAGGGATCCGAATATACTAATTTGTTGGTTCTTTTATATATTCAAGTTCATTGTTCATATTCTGCAGAGAATGATTAATGATCATTTACCCTTTTGTTCTTTTTAGAAACTAGGCGCATAATTGTTTTATAAGTTGTGAATTTGAATTCATTAAGGAATGAACTTCTTTATTCTGAGTTTCTCCTTTGAAATTTTTTTGTTAGACTTTTGCTAGTTGATTCGTATTTTGTGGAAATAGCTGCCTCTCTTATATTTGCATTGTGAGAGCAGGAGAAGGAGGGAGAGAGAAGAAAGATTGATAATTGTGTGCACACACATGCATGTGCAATTACAGGCAAAGTTCTTATCCTAATAACAACATCATTATTTAGAGATTAGATTTTGGTAATAATAGAGAAACTTGGTAGGTCCATATTTGTCTATTCATGGTAGTTGTTGATGAATTTGAATAAAGAGGTTAATTTTAAGGCAAAAAACTAAAATAACAAAAAAGCTAATAATAGAAAACAGCAAAATACAAAGAAGTTGAATGGAACAACACATGCCACTTAGTTAATGGAATCAGTTCTTGTAACCGTAAGATAAGAAACAGAATTGAGTTATTCTTTTGATTGATTGATATATCATGTGAACATGTTGTCTGTGTGTGCATTTGGCAGTAGATTTGTATAATTCTATTCCAACCAAAGCTTACTCTTTATTTTCGTACTTGCAGGAAAGTAATTTTTATGGGTACCCTTTTGGTTCCATATTTTATTTCAGCAAGGAATTAATTTAAGTTGCATCTGAAACCTGGAGTTTTACTTTTAATAGATAAATCTTTATAATGAAATTTTGGCTATATTCATTGGTGCTGCACATACAAATTGAGTTTAAAGTTGTAATAATTTTGTTGCATCTAAAACCTAAGAGTTTTACCGTAGTAGTTGATTCTTTATAATGATAATGCTGCGTATATTCTGTTGCTCATGCAGGTTGAAAGAAGCTGTTGGATTTGGGAGTTTTTCTGGATATTTGTTGACGAGGGTAATTCATGTACTAGAGGTGTACTGAGAATATGGGAGAAGTTCCACACGATAAGATTTGATGGCTTCTTAGCTTGTAAATCTTGAAACATTTGCTTTTAGTTGTTGGATTTTGTCTTTTGAATTGATATTGTTTAATATAATTGTTGGATACAAGTATTTTTTGACGTTATTAATATAAAGTATTTTTGGACTTAATAGATGTATAATCTAATTTTTATTTCATTTTGAATTAATGATTGAATTTCATAGACATAAATGTATAAATTTAAATAAAATAATTCATAATTTCTTTCAATATAAATTTAGATCCTGTGATAGAAAATATTAATCATAAATTAAGTCACAAACAAAATAAACAAAAAAATTTATGATAGAAAATATCAATCATAAATTCTATCACAAGCTAAGTATTTTACCCGCTAAAATTATTTAGCTAAATTTAAAAAAAATAATTTTTCCGCCAAAAAATTTATTATTATAATCATTTTTTTATGAAATACATATGACATTTAAATACTATCATAAATTTATGACATATTTTTTTTCTATCATAAAAGAGTGACAGGTACATAGACGATAGATAATTTCACTGTCATCGACCCCCCTTTGTAATAGATTTTTGCAGTCATTTATTGTCAGTTTTCTTGTAGTGAGTAGTTATCTTTATTGCATTCAAGACCCAAATCAACTGTTGGAACTCCAGTGTATATAGCACTAGAAGTTCTTTTGCGGTGAGAATACGATGGAAAAGTAAATATTATAATCCTTATTATATTTATGAGAAATTATAAGCCAAATCCCTTTAATTATACGATGATCACTGTTGGATGTAGTGCACCACATTTGTGTTTGATGCCTAATGAGTAACTAGGAAAAAGAGGGGAATATACTAATAGGGAATCTGGGATAATTAAAACAAAAAAAATTCATAAAATAGATTAGGGATTTATAATGTAATGAAATTATTAGTGTTATGGACACTATAGGTGAAGAATGATAATTTTAAGCTTTGTTAAATGTACATTTTCGAATGTTAATCAGTCAACAAGGGTCACAGCTGTCAGGAGTTCTATGCAAAGCCAAAATTTCTAAATTTATTGGCATCAATACCTCAAGACAAGCTTCATATTTATAGAAAGCTCTATGAATCAAGGTTTAATGAATTTTACATTGTTTGATTTGGAGTTTTCTACTTCAAGATATAATTAAATGAGTGTTGAGTGCTTAGATTTGCTGTTAAAACCAAACTTGAAGTCAGATTGTGTTTTGCTTTATTCTCTTCTACCTTATTACAGTTAAGACATTCAATTCAAGTTTGATTTCAATTATAAAATCATTGAGATCATATCCTAAGTTTGGAGGAATGTTCCAAGCTATCTATATAAAGGTAATAGTTTGTAACTTTAGAAATTAATGAGTGTAATTTTGAGATTGTTTGTAACTTAGAAGAGTAATCTTTTTAGAGTTCTTTCTTCAAACTCGATATCTCTTAAGTGGATTTCTTAAAGTGGTGAGATGAAGCGATGTATCTTAAAAGAGTAATCGTTTTAGAGTTCCTTCTTTAAAGTCTACATCCCTTTGGTGGATTCTTTAGAGTGGTGAGCTATGAAGCCATGTATCTCTTTTATGTATTGGGTGAGTTTTTAAGCTTTTGTTTTTGTGTTGTCCATGTGTGTTTGTTTCACTCAATAATAAAAAGTTTTAAGTTTATCTTTTCTTCTATGTCAACACAAGAGTGTATCTTTATCAAAGACACTTTGACACTCTTGTTACATTTAGATAGTTTTTAGTAAATTCTGATAGATAGTTTTGGTTTTCTCTCGATTAGGTGAGAAAACAGCCAAAACTAGGCTTCTTAAACTTTTAGCCTTTATTTATAGTCTGGCAAGACAAATTTGGTAAGAGATTTTAATTTCAGATCTAAATTTTCTCCGTCCAAGTTTTATAATTTATTTTCCGCCTTTAGATTTGTAATTGGATTTTACCTTATGGCACTTTCAATGATGGGTGACTTTACTTCAAAACTCTATAGTTAAGTGTACTAAAACTGGAGTAATTCAATGATGGGTGACTTGTTAGGAAGTTGTAATAAGCACCTCAATCCAACATACTTCTCAACACGTGGCGCATTTGTTCATTATAGGAGTTTATTTAAAGTCAATTTGAGAGTTGTTATAATCAAATGATATAGTTGTCAAAATAGATTTATGTGATGATTTATGATTTATAATGTGTACTCATCACATCCAACTTCAAATCCAATTACTAACAAATCAATATATATTACAAGGGAGAGCCTAAGTTACGTTTAACGTAACTTACGCCCTCTCACAGCCACAGTACCAGGTCCCATCAGTGGCATTGTAGCTATGAGAGGCGCAAGTTATGTTAACCGTAACTTAGCGACTGCCATATTACAAACTTCAAAACTAAAACAATAATTTGTAATCAACCACTCAACATTTTCTAGAAATTACAGAAAGCAAGAACATGGAAATAAATAGTACCAGCATACAGCACACCTAACAGTAATTACCAAAGATCCCTAACAAGCTCAGAATTAATATTAATCCTTTTCATCTTAAGTATTCTTAGGCTATCACTGATGAATTAAATAAGTATTCTTAAGAAACAAAATGTATAGGACCAAACTCTTACAGTAAGTACTTTCCAATTTCCTATCAAATTTTCAAGACATAATTATAACAATCTGAGGCCCAAATACAACACCACCTTTCTAGAAATTTCACTTCTGCAAAAAGAAACTAAACATATTCAGTTATTGAGGTACAGGAATAAAAAATGGCTTAAGGTCATTGAGATGAAGAAGCCAAAAGGAAAGATTGAAGAAAGATCACCGGATCAATTAAAAAGATCTCTCAATCATTCACTTAGACCGGGTGCACCATCAATTATTTAAAAAGGGTGGAGCTTACTTTTGCTAAGGTGAACATTCTTTATGTTTGTGGCTCAAAATAGCTGCAAGATTATAATTATATTCTCATTCTATGGGAGAAAGTGAAGTCCATTAATAGAAATTCCAAATCCAAAATACAGGTACAGAATATAAGACAATAAAATATATATGCTATATTTTAATAAACCATCAAGAAATGATTAAATAAAGCATTACTTCAATGGGTTCAGCTACTCCCCATGGGAGAGGAGACAAAAATGCAAGTTTCATAAAAGTCAGCATGTGCTAGCTAGGGAGGATTTCTTTTGACTTCATCCACAGTTTCATACAGGTACAAAATATAAAACAATAAAACATATATGCTATATTTTAATAAACCATCAAGAAATGATTAAATTAAGCATTACCTCAATGGGTTCAGCTACTCCCCATGGGACAGGAGACAAAAATGCAAGTTTCATAAAAGTCGGCATGTGCTAGCTAGGAAGGATTTCTTTTTACTTCATCCACAGTTTGCTGAAGAATTTTGCTGCACATTTATAGAATAGAAAAAGTATTAAGATTAAAATTTTAAACCCTGTTTGAAATTTAACCCAAAAAAAAAAGTATAGAGACTAGATACATAAACTTCTTACATGTGCATGAATACTCCTAAGCTTCATAACTAAATGATAAATATTTTTTTAATGCATTAAAGTTAGGTACCAAGCATGTAATTAATCTAACATAGGTGATAATGCCCTGTAGGCATAATGCAAGATTAAACTTTTCAAGTTTAAATAAAAGGTACAAATTGCAAAACAAAGCTATGTTTTGTTTGTTTAAAGTCACTTTTACATGTTCAGCAAGCCAACAACACATGGCATACACATTTTTCATTTTTCATGTCATTTCATTTTTTGTAACTGATTCTCTGCTAATTTTGTAGATTGTAATATCCAATTTGACATAATAAGTCTGTTTAATAAGCACCCCGTGTCTTTGTACTCTTCTCTCTTTTGGTTTCTTGTACTTAGGACATTTAAAACATAAAAATTGATACCCACATAAAACAATCTTGCCAATTGATGCAAGCAAATGAATTGATTGGGCAACTTACTGCTTTCACGGATGAAATAATGCAATCCTTACCAAGAGGGCTCACAGCACTGGATGGCAACTTGCCAAATAGCAAATCAAGTAGAAGTCATTGTCTTTTCGTAACTTCTACAACAATAGTACAAATATATTATATATTGGAGGATGCCAACAAGCCAAATGGCAAATCAAGGAAACCAAGACTATGGAGAATTCTAGATTACTTCAAATTTCTCCTTGTCCTCTCTTGTAAAAGCATTTCTTGAAAACAACAGCTTTGTCAGGATTGTTAACATAAATTGTTCTTTATTATTGATTTTGACGATAACAAACTTGATTAAGATTTATTAGTCCTTTAAAAGCTCAAATAGTTTTCATATTCTTTTAAAATTATCATTCCCATTCTATAAAGGTTTTTTATTCTATGAAAGATACTTCTTGGTAATGATATCAATTGAAAACAAAAACCTTGAGAATTTTAGAAATAACAAGAATTTTGTAAAATACTAAAAATGGCCAATAACGGCTCGCCGACATCCCCGATAACGGCTCGCTAACATCAAGCAGAATTGAAATCAGTCTTTGGACAATAACGGCTCGCCGACATCAAGCAGAATTGAAATCAGTCTTTGGACAATAACGGCTCGCCGACATCCTTGATTAACGGCTCGCCGACATGGAACAAAATTGAAGATTAGTCTTTGGACACTAACGACAATCCGACATTCTGATAACGGCTCGCCGACCTAGAACAGAGTTGAGAGATTAGTCTCTGGACACTAACGGCGATCCGACAATTTAAAAATTCAACCCAACGGTCATATTGACTAGTCAAACGGTGATCCGACATTGAGTTAACGGTGATCCGACAGTGAGCAGAAAGTGCATAACGGCTAGTTTTCGGCTCCAACTATAAATAAGCTCATTCAAATTCAAACAAAGATTGATCACAATATTATCATTAAGCTTATACTCGAGAATACAATTTTCAAAGAGCTTGAAACACAACTCATTTTTCATCTATTCGCGCATTAAGCATTGATTTGAAATCTTAAACATTGTGTGAGAGAGAAACAATTTGTAATCTTTTGTTTTGAGTAATTGTAAGTGTTGGGATACACTTGGGTTAAGAGATTGGGGATAATCTCTTGTTGTAAAGGTTTATTGACACCTTAGAAATCAATTGTAAGCATTTGAAGCCTTGGAGGCTTGTTTAGTGGAATCCTCAAGCCCGGAAAGCTTGAAGGCATGGACGTAGGCGAGGTTGGCCGAACCACGTAAAAATCCCCGTGTTTGAATCTCTTTTCCCTTATCTTTTTATATTGTGATTAATTTATTTGTTATTGCTTTAAATTCGTTTCAGATTTTCATTAAGTTTTGTTTTAGTATTGAATAATTTTTAGAATCCCAATTCACCCCCCCTCTTGGGTTACATAACTAGAATTTCAATTGGTATCAGAGCTTGGTTCTCTTGTTAGGACTTAACCGTCTAGAGTAAAAGATCCATGGCAACCCAAAATGATTCAATCTTTAAGGAAGGACAGTCCACAACTAGACTACCATCCTTTGACAGAAATGATTATCCGTATTGAAAAACTAGAATGAGAATTTATCTACAAGCATTAGATTATGAAATTTGGGAAGTTGTATGTGATGGTCCTTTTATGCCCTTGACTAAAATGAAGTCGGGGAAGATATTCCAAAACCATCACGGGAATGGAATGAATTGAAAAAGAGAAAAGCGTATCTAAATTCCAAAGCTATGAATGCCTTGTTCTGTGCACTAGATAAAGAGTTTTATAGAGCGTCAAGTTGTGAAAGTGCAAATGAAATTTGGCACAAACTTAAAGTTGTTTATGAAAGGACTAATCAAGTGAAAGAGTCTAAAATTAGTAGGTACACTCGACAATATGAATTGTTCCAAATGGAACAAAATGAGAGTGTGTACTCTATGTACACTAGATTTACGGACATAGTAAATACTCTAGGAACCCTAAGAAAAACTTTTTCTAATAGCGAAAAAGTTAAGAAAATCATTAGGTCACTACTAAGGAATAGAGACCAAAAATGACTGCTACTGAGGAAGCCAAAGATTTAAATGTCTTACCTATTGATGATTTAATTGGCTCTCTCATTTCATATGAAGAGGATTTGGCAGCAGAAAAAGGGCATGGGGAAAAGAAGAAAAGCATTGCTCTCAAAGCCTCAAAACGTGAGAGTGATGAGGAAAGCGAGATGGATGATGAAGAGTTGGCAATGTTTGCTAGAAGATTCAGAAAAATTTTCAAGAAGAATAATGAGCAAAGAAAGTTCAGAGGTTACAAGAACAAAAAGGAAAAGAAAGAGCCAATCACTTGCTATGAATGCAAGAAGCCCGGACACATACGATCGGAATGTCCTCTCCTCAACAAACTCAAAAAGAAAGCTATGGTGGCAACGTGGGATGATAGCGATGAGGAAACAAGTGACGAGGAAGAACAACAAGAAATGACAAATTTAGCTCTTATGGCCCTTGGAGAAGAATCATGTGATGAACTTGATGAGGTAAGTAATCTTCCTACATATGATGAATTACATGATGCTTTTAAAGATTTGCATGATGAATTGATGAAAATGGGTAAAGAATGTTTGCCTTAAAAAGAAAATGGTAGAACTTAAAAATGAAAATAAATCATTTAGTGCAAAGATTACATGCCTAGAATTAGAGAATAAAACATTGCAGGATAGAGTTGCATTATTTGAGAATTCTAGCACTTCACATAAGCATTTAGAATCATATGTGAATGACTTGAAAAATGAAAATGAAATGCTTAGAAAGAACAACAATGAACTAAATGAAATTGTGCTAAAGTTCACAAATGGGCAAAAGATGTCGGATAACTTGCTAAACTCCCAAAAATGCGTGTTTGACAAATGAGGTATTGACTATAAGCCTAATTTGAAGCAAAAATATTATAAGAACTACTTTGTGAAGAGTACATTTATTAATATCAAGTTATATGTCATTATTGTAATCAAGATGGTCATATGAAAAGGTGTCCAGTGAAAAAAAATGCATATTATGGTATGAAATGCATTTGGGTTCCAAAAGGAACCATTACTAACACTCAAGGACCTAAAACGTTTTGGGTACTTAAGACTTGAGTTTTTCTCTGCAGGACTTAAAGAAAAAGAAAAATAAATGGTACTTGGACAGTGGTTGTTCAAGGCACATGACCGAAAACTATACATGGTTCTCAAGCTTCACCAAAATTGAAAATGGTGGAAATGTATCATTTGGGGACAACTTAAAAGGAAAAATTCTCAGAATTGGTAATGTTGGTAAGGTATCCTTAACTCTAATTGAGAATGTATGTTTGGTTGAGAATTTGAAACACAACTTGATTAGTATTAGTCAATTATGTGACAAAGGTTATAAAGTTGTTTTTAATAAATCTAGTTGTGTTATTGAGAATCCATGTGATGGTAAAGTTTTATTTGTTGGAAATAGATGTGGTAATGTTTATATCATTGACATAGAATGTGCATCTACTAATGATAAATGCTTTTCGACATTGCATGATGATAGTTGGTTGTGGCATAGAAGACTAGGACATGTAAGCATGGATTTGATTTCAAAAATTTCGAAAAATGACTTAGTCAAAGGTCTTCCAAATATCGGTTTTCAAAAGGATAGAATTTGTGAAGCTTGTCAATTTGGAAAACAAATCAAAACATCTTTTAAAGACAAAAATCATATTTCCACTTCAAAACCTCTAAAACTTCTTCACTTGGATTTATTTAGACCTTCAAGGCATGCTAGTTTAAATGTCAAATATTATGCATTTGTGATTGTGGATGATTATTCTAGATACACATGGGTATTGTTTTTAGCTAATAAAGATGATGTCTTCGATGCATTTAGAATTTTCTATAAAAAGGTTCAAAATAAAAAAGGTTATTCTATTACTTGTATTAGAAGTGATCATGGTGGAGAATTTAAAAATTATGCATCTGAAAATCTTTGTAACGATTTAGGCATTGAGCATCAATTTTCATCACCTAGGACTCCACAACAAAATGGAGTTGTTGAAAGAAAGAATAGATCTATTCAAGAAATGGCTCGGACCATGTTGAATGAGAATAATTTACCAAAATATTTTTAGGCCGAAGCCGTTAACACCGCATGTTATGTTTTAAATCGGGTGTTGATTAGATCTATTCTTAATAAAACTCCATATGAGATTTGGAAAGATAGAAAACCCAATATTGGCTATTTCAAAGTTTTTGGATGTAAATGTTTTGTTTTGAACACAAAAGACAATCTAGGTAAATTTGATACAAAATCTGATGTTGATATTTTTCTTGGATATTCAAACACAAGCCAAGCTTATAGAGTGTATAATAAAAGAACTTTAGTTGTGGAAAAGTCTATGCATGTTACATTTGATGAGTCTAATCCCGCCTCTGCGGAGAAAGGAGTTGTTTATGATGATGCAGATGGAGGGTTACAAGAAGAATCATCAAAGGATAAACAAGAGAATGCACCACAAAGAAATCAAGAGGATGGACAAGAAGAGCAAACAAATATGGAGCAACATGAAGGTACTTCTCAAACATTCCCCAAGGAGTGGAGGTATGTTTCTTCTCATCCAAAGGATGCAATTTTAGGAGATCCCTCACTGGCATAACTACTAGATCATCATTTAGAAATACATGTGAGCATGCTGCATTTATTTTTCAAATTGAACCGAAATCCTTTGCGGATGTTGAAAATGATGAATCTTGGATTATGGCTATGCAAGAGGAGTTAAATCAATTTGAGAGAAACAATGTGTGGAAATTAGTTCCTAAACCGGAACATCAATCCGTCATAGGTACTAAATGGGTATTTAGAAATAAGATGGATGAATCCGGTGTGGTTGTAAGGAATAAAGCTAGATTAGTGGCTCAAGGATACAACCAAGAAGAAGGAATTGATTTTGATGAAACATTTGCACCCGTAGCTAGACTAGAATCAATTAGGATGTTGATGGCATTTGCATGTCATAAAGACTTTATTTTATTTCAAATGGATGTGAAGAGTGCCTTCTTGAATGGTTATATTATGGAAGAAGTGTATATGAAACAACCCCCTGGTTTTGAAAATGAAAAATATCCAAATCATGTCTATAAGTTGTTTAAAGCTTTGTATGAATTAAAACAAGCACCGAGAGCATGGTTTGATAGGCTTAAGAATTTCTTGTTAGATAATGATTTTTCAATGGGTAAAGTAGATACTACTCTTTTTGTTATGTATAAGAACAAAGATATACTTGTTGTTCAAATTTATGTTGATGATATTATTTTTGGTTCTACTAATGAATTGTTGTGAAAAGAATTGTTGTGAAAAGAATTTTCATCTTGTATGAGTAATGAATTTGAAATGAGTATGATGGGAGAGTTGAAGTACTTTCTTGGGCTGCAAATAAAACAAAATGAGGAAAGAATTTTCATAAATCAAGTCAAGTATGTGAAAGCTCTACTTAAGCGATTCGACATTGGTGATTCAAAGACCGAAAACACTCCAATGAGCACAACAACCAAGCTTGACAAAGAAGAAAAAGGCAAAGAAGTGAATATCAAAATGTATCGAGGTATTATCGGATCTTTACTATATTTAACTGCAAGTAGACCCGATATCATGTTTAGCGTATGTTTGTGTGCAAGATGTCAATCATATCCCAAGGAATCCCATTTACTTACCGTAAAATGAATTTTCTGTTATTTAAGTGGAACCA
The DNA here is from genome assembly GCA_030444775.1 of Atalantia buxifolia. Taxonomy (NCBI): domain Eukaryota; kingdom Viridiplantae; phylum Streptophyta; class Magnoliopsida; order Sapindales; family Rutaceae; genus Atalantia; species Atalantia buxifolia. The sequence continues at coordinate 27,830,198 of CM059838.1, forward strand.
TAGATCTCGGCCTTTGGTATCCTAGAGGAACTCATATAGATTTAACATGCTATTCGGATGCAGATTTTGCCGGTTATAAAGTTGATAGGAAAAGCACTAGTGGAACTTGCCATATTCTAGGTCACTCATTTTTTTCATAGTTTAGCAAGAAACAAAATTCTGTTGCACTTTCAACTACTGGGGCTGAATATATAGCTGCAGGAAGTTGTTGTGCACAAGCTCTTTGGATGAAACAAACACTTCGAGGCTATGGTATTAACCTTGAACAAATTCCGATTAAGTGTGATAATAGTAATGCTATAAATCTTTCTAAAAATCCCATTAAATACTATAGAACCAGGCATATAGAAATAAGACATCATTTCTTGAGAGATCATGTGCAAAAGGGAGGTATTGCATTAGAGTTTATTCCTACGGAAAAACAACTTGCCGATATTTTTACCAAACCTTTTGGGGAAGAACATTTTTTGAAAATCTGGCATGAACTTGGGATGATGAAATTTTCGCATTAACATTTCTATTCATGTCATTAAGTCTACGGAATTGCTTGATTGATTGATGATTTAATGACTTAATATCTATGGAATGCTTAAGCATGATATACAAGTGATGTGTTTGCCTTGTTAATTCTTGAATGTTCATTAATTGTTTGAATACATGTAAGTTGAGGAATCATGCATTAAAATGGCTCTCAAAACATTTCGGATCAATGAAATAATCTTGGAATACATTATTTGTTGGCCAAATACTAAAATAAATGTGCGAAATCATAAGTTGTAGAAATCGGATTGCCGTTGTCTCAAGAAACGGCTAACCGTTTTCGGATAGAAACTTTAGCAAGCATTTTGGACACTATCGGTTCACCGATAGTAAATAACGGCTCACTGTTTTCATGAAAAATTTTGGGGAGCTCTCTGGACGCTGTCGGCTCGCCTCCAACACTTCTTCTCTCAACCCGCGACTTCCCTTGTTGTCTTTTCTCAAATCAATTACTTTTTCTGTCATTTTTCAACAAATTGAAGAATTAGAAACCTTTCTCATCATCTTTAGAATCTTTTTAACTGATCAAAACTCGTTTCTGAGTCAAAAATTGAAAAATCCCTAAATCAAAACCCCAGAGCTAGCCGCACTGTTCTTGCCATTTTTCACCAAATTTTCCTCCATTTTCTATCCAATCTCAAATTCCAATCACTCTCTGGACTTCCTACTCTCCTTCTATCCATTTCTTTTCTTCCAAAATCATCAATGGCTTCACGACCACGGCGTGCCCGAACAAAAAATGCTGCCCCGCGTGATTCCAGTCCCTCTAGGCCTCCCTCTCAGGACTTCGAGAGTCTACATTTTCGCAATGCTAACTCTGCTCAGCGTTTTCGTGATAAATTCATGGGCAAACTGGTAACTTCCTCCTTTTATCTTGATATTGCAGAGTTTTCGGATATTACTATTTGTGGTAGTGATATTACTCACATGCTTAGTCATTGGAATGAGGCTTTAAGTATAGAAGAGTATGTTTATGAAAACCTTGTGCGAGTATTTTACTCCAATATGGAACTCCCTTCTTCACAGCAAGCTCAAATTATTACTTTCGTAGGAGGAGGAGGTCGACTTATGTGGTATTCTTGGAATTCATTTTGGAGGTTTAGATATTTATACAACTAGGAAAGAACTTGAATTTAATAATTTCCGTCATGTGGATAGCGTACGAAACATTTGTAGGCATCAGGACCTTTCTAATGATATCTGCTCTTTGCCCTTTAGGTCTTAGCTTCTCCTATTCCAAGTTCGCATACTTCCTATCATACTCCAACACATGGTCACTTCTAGACAGGGGCATACCGATGAGGTAACTAGACTAGATGTCGGTGTATTAGATTCCCTCATTTGTACACGACATGTGAGCTTATCCTACATTATCCTTCGTCATATGTTATCCACACCTAAAGTGACCAACCGATCCCTTCCATATGGCAGCATCATTACTAGGATTTTGAGGCATTTCAATGTACCTATCACAGAGCCGGTTTATATCGAGACCTGAAAGCTAGGTCGAGAGATTATGTCTGTGATTGGGTTCTTTAAGAAACGAGGGAAGTGGGTAAAGACATCATCCTCAAAGAATGAAGACACTTTGATTGCCCCGGAGGATAATAGCATGCTAAATGACATCTATTCCGAGGATGAGTTACCCGACTTTCGCCTTGGAGCTAGACCACGTGCCCCTCGCCGAGTAGCAGGAGCAGCAGCATCCTCTCAGGATGACGAGGCAGCCGAGCCCACTGCACCTCCTGCCACATCCTCTGTTCATGAGGACCGTCTTCAGCAACTCTTCGACAGAGTTGATGGACTTTCCCAACAGTAGCAGTAGCTCCACTCTGATTTCGTGACTTTTCGGCAACAGATGTTAGATCAGTAGATGGAATTACTTGCTGGACAGTGCCGTATTCTTGGTCACCTTGATTATGATTCCAGCAGTTCCTCTTCACAACCCCTATCCTAGTTTCTGTACCTATGCACTTCGCACAAACATTACTCATCTCATGTAGTTTTATGATGCTATTTGATTTTTACTTATGTTCATGTTGTTTTTGGTGGATATTTGAACCTTGTTTATGGTTATGTTAATTTCGTTGGATATTTGAACCGTGTTTGTGATTGTGTTGATTTTGATGGTATGGTTGCATATTGATTATGTTGATGAAGATTTTGTTAGTATGGAGGTTGGTTGCTAAATTGGAGTTTATATGGGAGTGTTTTAACTGCTTTTGTTGTTGAGGATATATTCAGTTTTTAAGGGAGACTCTGCCGAAATTTTTGCACGCCATGGGTAAATCTCCGAATTTCTTTTTAATCTTTTCAAACTCATTTCTTTTTGATGATGAAGGGTGAGAGTAATTTATTTATAATCTGTTGAATAAAATATTTGAGTGTGATTAAAATTTGATGGGCACATATTTAGGGAGAGCTAAATTCTACAATTTTTAAAAAAAATCGGGGGAGCACATATTTAGGGGGAGCAAAATTGTACAAATATTTTCTTGTAAAGTTTGTCATCATCAAAAAGGGAGAGATTGTTAACATAAATTCTTCTTTATTATTGATTTTGATGATGACAAACTTGATTAAGATTTATTAATCCTTTAAAAGTTCAAATAGTTTTCATATTCTTTTAAAATTATCATTCCCATTCTATAAAAGTTTTATATTCTATGCAAAATACTTCTTGGTAATGATATCAATTGAAAACAAAAACCTTGAGAATTTTGGAAATAATAAGGATTTCGTAAAATACTGAAAATGGCCAATAACGGCTCGCCGACATCCCTGATAACGGCTCGCCGATATCAAGCAGAATTGAAATCAGTCTCTGCACAATAATGGCTCGCTGACATCCTTGATTAACGGCTCGCCGACATGGAACAGAATTGAAGATTAGTCTCTGGACACTAACGGCAATCCGACATTATGATAACGGCTCGCCGACCTGGAACAGAGTTGAGAGATTAGCCTCTGGACACTAACGGCGATCTGACATCTTGAAAACGGTGATCCGACAATTTGAAAATTCAGCCCAACGGTCATATTGACCAGTCAAACGACGATCCGATATTGAGTTAACAGCGATCCGACAGTGAGCAGAAAGTGCATAATGGCTAGTTTTCGGCTCCAACTATAAATAAGCTCATTCAAATTCAAACAAAGATTGATCACAATATTATCATTAAGCTTATACTCGAGAATAGAATCTTCAAAGAGCTTGAAACACAATTCATTTTTTATCTATTCGCACATTAAGCATTGATTTAAAATCTTAAACATTGTGTGAGAGAGAAACAATTTGAAATTTGTTTTGAATGATTGTAAGTGTTGGGATACACTTGGATTAAGAGATTGAGGATAATCTCTTGTTGTGAAGGTTTATTGACACATTGGAAGTCAATTTTAAGCATTTGAAGCCTTGGAGGCTTGCTTAGTGGAATCCTCAAGCCCGAAAAGCTTGGAGGCGTGGACGTAGGCGAGGTTGGCCGAACCATGTAAAAATCCCCGTGTTTGAATCTCTCTTCCCTTATCTTTTTATATTGTGATTAATTTATTTGTTATTGCTTTAAATTCGTTTCAGATTTTCATTAAGTTTTGTTTTAGTATTGAATAATTTTTAGAATCCCAATTCACCCCCCCTCTTGGGTTGCATAACTAGAATTTCAAGGGTCTGTTGCAAGAAAAAAAATGCATATAACTCAAAAGGCAGTTAATTTTTCATGTAACAAGCAAAACTTAAATGCACTAGGTATAAAAGTTAGAACTATAACTAAAAACTATTAAAAACAATTTTTGATTACTACAAGGCTGCAAGCACAGTGTCCTATTTAAAAGAAAATTATTACAAGCACTTTTCACACTTAAAAACAATTTTCTTCTTAATTCAGTGAAAGATTATAAAAATAAACAAAAAATTTATTTGTAAATCAAACTCGGGATATGGTTTTTAGTTAATGGAATTTGGGAACTTAACTCTGCTTGAAGTTGCATGTGATGTTGGATTAAATCTGAAATTTTTTTATTTTATTATTTCATTGTTGGATTAAATCTTTGAGAAAGTGAAGTGCATGCGATTTTAATATGTGCCACGTGGATTCTTTTGTATAAAAATGATAAGTGTGGAGTAATGCATGCACCCAAATCTTTATGCATTTAACCCAGATAAAAAAAGAATAAACAGATTCTGCAAATTATAGAGAATATGCAACTTCTGGCGAGTTACACTAGGCCATCTATACTATATATTGCGCCATCTATACTATATATTGCACCATCCAACAAAAAATATTTTATTTGGCCTTAACAAAGTAAATTACAGACATATAATAAAAGCATATCTAATAAACTAACACAAGAGGACATAAAAATCTGAAATAGATTATTTCAATATTTTTCCAATTATATTTAACACGTTTTACCATTTATTATAAAATTAAAATTAGTTAGATATTATCCACTCTATCAATCTTTCATAAAGAAATAAAAAGAATTCATAAAGCATTATTAAAGCAGATCAATGAACATGATCAAATAAATTAAATTTTCAATGAAACTCATATTATTATTATTATTATTTATATATACAGTTCTATAAGGGAAGCACCGTAAAATTTGTAAAATATTTCAATCTTTTTCCAATTATATTTCACACGTTTTGCCATTTATTATAAAATTAGTTAGATATTATCCACTCTATCAATGTTTCATAAAGAAAAAAAAGAATTCATAAAGCATTATTAAAGCAGATCAACGAACATGATCAAATCAACTAAATTTTTGATGAAACTCATATTATTATTATTATTTTTTATATATACAGTTCTATAAGAGAAGCACCGTAAAATTTGTAAAATATTTCTTACTTTCTTTTTAACTTTTTTTTCCCTTTGTTTAGAAATCAAACTTTCATGGGACCAAAATTTTACTTTCTTTATTATTTTTTGGGAGCCAAGTCAAAAAGGTAGGTTAGGGAGCAGAGTGTGTGAGTGTGAGAGAGAGATTTGTTGAAAGGTAAATCAACAGACAACTTGTGATTAAGCTTTCATTTCATTTTTAATTGTTCTATAATCATTACTACTCTTGATTTTGTATTTCATAAGCTACACATAGATTCATTCATTCATTCAATGTTATAGATATATACAAGGCTGTTATGACGCGATGCCCCATCTGTTTGACAAAATTACTCAACGAACCAGTGAATACACATAATTATAATTGGTATTGAAGATACACTTTAATACTTGAAGAAGCAAGATTTGAGACCTAAAATTTTTATTTTAACCTTTTAAGACTTGAAGAAGCAAGACTTGATAATACTCTTTAAAATTTAAAGAAGCAAGACTTGAAGAAGCAAACCTGGACACTGTAGCCCAAAGTATTGAGAAGATTTTGTGGAATATTAGCAGGTAGTGGTAGCGTATTGTGGTGGTGGGTAGCTAGCACGCATGTCAATTTTGGGGGCTGGTTGGCTGGCGGTGGCATAGTGCCGCGTCAGTGACTTATGATAGCAGAGAGAGGCTTGACGCAGTGACGTGTGATGGAAGCTTGACGACGTGACAGAGAGGCTTGACGCAGTGATGCTTGATGGAGGCTTGGCGATGTGACAGTGAGGCTTGACGCGATGATATGAAGGTCTGAGATCTAAGCCGGTGTTGGAGCACTGGATCGAAAGTAACAGCGCTCTCTTTCTTTCAAAGTATTGTAATGTTAAATATTAAGGACTTAGAGTTTGCGTCTTGTGAGTGTGAGAGGTGAGGTGTTACGTGTCAATGCGTGCGTGTGTTTTTTTTTAACAGTTAGTGATACCTTAATGCCATTAAGAAATTATAATGGCTTTTGTTTAAAACTTAAAAGCTTAATTTTTATAGGTCTTAGGTTCTAGTTCTATCTGGAACAATATCAAAATTACTTTAATTTTTTTTACAGATACCTTAGTGTCAACAATCTCTGATGTCTAATTTAGAGACACCATAATATTAGTACTTTGTGATACTTATATGTTAAACACGAAAAATGGTCCATATATATGTAAATACTGATTTTTTTTAATAAAGTGTCAGTAGCCAAGTATCAGTAAGGACCATTTTTCTAGTAGTGATTGTAGTTATTGTTTTAAATACTAAAAATTTTAGGTCAAAATGTTTTTAAAGTAAAAATATTTTCATCATGGTGTAATTTCTAAAAATTTTGGGGAATCGTTATGAAGAAGTTCATCTTCTTCAGGCAAAAACATTAGATTAGGTTTTCAATTTTTACTTAAATCATCATCGATTTGGCTACCAAAATTTAGAAAAAATTATTATTTTCATCATACAAGAATCACGCATGCGTTACTTAATATCAATTACAAATTAGTTCAAAATAAGAAAAATAAAAAATTGGTTTGGATGCTACAGAGCTTGACTCAACAATAAACTTCGGTTTGAAGGGGAATGCACAATCATAGCTCTAATACTAAGCGTTGAATTATTTTAGACTTTAACATATGATCTTGTACGTTCATTCAAACACACACTTGAGAAAGTGAGACGAGGTCATGTACCTTAACCAGCCGTGACTAATCCTTCCTGCTCAGTTCCCTTCTCAGCCAACTTGATCTAAGTCTATGAGTTACTACTTTGATCCAAGCTTGAAGTTGCACACACCAAAGCCAAGCATGAACCATAGAAAGAGAGAGATGAGAGCGACTACGTTAGCCATGGCAATGGGCGAAGCTTTTGGCAGAGGACATCCCCATCACGGGCCCTTACAGGTTGTGGATTTAAACGGATATTCCTCAATAAAAATTGGGAATACTGATCCCCTTCTTTATTCCCCACATGTTGGAGACTTTTCAAAAATCAAACACTTTATTTCATTAAAACTCAACACTCATATAACTCCCAATGCTCAACACTCATTCTTTATACAACTTAGATTTTCTTTTTATTGCAATCTTCATTTTAGACTTGATCTCTTTCTTTTTTGAGATGCTAATAACACAAACAATAAGCGCATTTATAGTGCCCAAAACCTAATACAAACCACATATAAACTAAACAAATTTAATTACAGCCACTCTTTTATTCTCAACCACTACACTAATCTTCAATTTAACTCATTCCACTTCACCTACAATCCCTAACACATTCCACTAAAAATTTACACTCATAACATAATAAAACAAATTTACTTTCACAACACTACATCCCCTTTTATTTTTTAACATCTTCATATATTTAAAAAGGTGAAATGATACCTTAACTATTTAGTTCTAGATAAATATTAACCACTTTATTCTAAAATATTTTTAAAAAGTCATTTTCAATTTAAGGTAAATATTAATTATAATTTGATGATTCTTAAATTCAATTTTAATCAATGTATTACTACATACTTGGTTCAAAAACAAAAGTCTCCACTTTGGCTGAGTCTACAGACCTTTAATGTGTTAGTTACAAAATTATATATCTCATTATGAGCTAAAATAACACAATATGAAGTTATATATGTCTATAATATACTACTATAAGGTATAATAAAATTAGATTCATTAAACAAAATATTCGATCACATAATAAAAGTGTCTATAAAATTTCTCCTTAGTATTTGACAGTAGTCACGTATTAGTCTTGTAAATTATAAAATAATTGAAATAATTTATGTAATCCACAATTTAATGAGAAATAAAATATAATATTTCTTTGAAATGGAAGCTAATTAATTAAGCAAAGGCTAATCATTTAGCTTCGCCACTGAATGATACCACAACAAGTTTTAGAAGACAAAGGCCAATTTAGAGAATAAGTATAACAAGCCAAAATCAATTGCACCTTTGATGTAGTGAAAGATTTTTTGTATCTGAAAGATTTTTTCCACAACTTTAAAATAGGTGGTTTTTGGATTTTCCATGTATTGACTTGCAAGTCCAACAACATAAAGGATAGTCTTGTGCCAGTCAAATAGCATAAACTTCTGACTAAACTCTTAAAAAATGTTGGATCTGCAGCTTTGCCTTCATTATATTTGGATAGCTTAACTCCCTATTCCACTGGCGTGCTTATTGTCGTGCAATCATGCATCTTGGAACTTCTTTAGTTTATCCTTCGCATAGCTTTCTTGGGAAATAAATATGCCTTCTTCCTTTTGCTTAACTTTAGCATCGAGATGATATGTCATAAGTGTAATATCAGCCATCTCGAATTCTTTGATCATCACTCTCTTTAACTTTCAAAGGGAAATTATCATTTGTATACCCTATAGATGCCCTGTTATCAAAAATATTACAACACTTTAAGGGTGTATCAATCGTCCACTCTAAATTGACAAAAGCTATTTGCCGACCACCAAACCGTTAGCTACCGTTTAAAAGTTAACGGAATTATAGTGAATTGACGATTTTACCCTTAAAAATTATCACTTGTATACCCTTAAATTCTTTTATTATCACTTGTATACCCTTAAATTATCACTTTATCATATGGAAATACCAAATTACCCTGCTGGCGTTATCCTATTTAAACGGCAAGTAACGGTTTGGTGGATGGCAAATACATTTTGTCAACTTAGGGTGGACGATTGATACACCCTCAAAGTGTTGTAGTATGTTTGATAACAAAGCATCTATAGGGTATACGAATGATAATTTCCCACTTTCAAATAAACTTTGATTCGTGCCAATGAAGATGAGATCATCCATGTATAGGCAGACAATCAACATATCTCTATTTTTGCCTTGGACATAAAGAGCATGTTCATATGGGCATCTGGTGAAGTCTTTCTCTTGAAAATACTTATCAATTCTATTATTTCATGCCCTTGGCTCTTGTTTTAACCTATAAAGGGTTTTCTTAAATCTCAGAACTTTGTCCTCATGTGCTTTCACTATGTAGCCTAATGGTTGTTCGATATAGACTTCTTCTTTACGGAATCCATTCAAGAAAGTATACTTTACATCCATTTGGAAAATCTTCCACTTTTTTAAGACTGCTAATGAAATGATTAGTCTTATAGTTTCCAATTTAGCAACACAAGCAAATACCTCATTATTGTCGATGCCAACCATTTGACTATAGTCTTTTGCAACTAGCCTTGTGTTGTGTAAATTTTATTATACTCACAGCACATGAATCTATTGTAGTATAGATTTATGGTAACAAGTGTTGATCCTATGGGAATGTAGATTTAGCTATGTATAGGGCTAGTTTTTTAAGTGTGTATCTAAATTGGTTCGAGATGATTTTTTAGTACTAAGATTTAAAATAATTAAAAAAAATTGAGTCCCTAGATTCACACTGAACACTTCTCATGGACTTAATATTCCTTTTCTGTTCTAATTAATTTATGAAAGGGTATTTCTACTCTTTATAAGCGTCACTCTAATAACTATGGTATCAAGTGCTTGGTGCGCCTGAGGTTAATGATCTTCTACTAAGTGTGGTCAAGTACACATTGTACCATACGATAATAATCCTTCTGTCGACAATGTGGCATGATTATCTACTAAATAACTTAGATACACTCTCTATCAATAGTGAGGCAAGATGATCAACAAATACTAGAAGGAAGTTTCTTTTTAATAAATATGGTGTAAAGTGCACATTGTGCCAGATAGTAATGATCTTTCACTAGGGAGCCCGTATAACATGCAAAATCTAGAAAAGATACAATGTCAGTTAATAATGAGTCAAAACAACACATAAATCAGAGAAAAAAAGAAAACAAACTTACCAAATTAAGTCATTTTAATGCTTTATCTTCAACTCAAGCTTAAAATTAAATTAGCCCCTAAAATTTGAACTAGGGGTAAAATGATAATTTTATTAAAATATGTAGAAATATAAGATAAAGTGAGAATTACAGAAAGTAGAGCTCATATTTAGATTCAGAGCTTTCAAATTATGAAGGGAGACCCTCTATTTGTAGATACAATAAGTAAATCATGACCATCAAATGAAAACAATTCGAATGCTCGGGATTGCGCTACTTGGTAAGATCTAATTGGTTAGAACACATCATTAGGGCTGTGATTCGGTCCAATAATATACTACCACATCATAGATCAATGCCACATCAGTATTTTTTGGTCTAACATGATATCACCACATCAACAGTCAATGCCACATCATCGATCAATGTCATATTAGCATTTTTCGGTCCAATAGGATACTACCACATCAACGATCAATACCACGTCAGCTGGTCAATGCTACATCATCAGTCAATGCCACGACAGTTAAGCCCCATCAAAATCATAAAATTATGATTTTTCCCTTATTCTTTTCCTAATGATTTCAGCTATTCTGTCCTAAAAAATGCTATTTGTTTTGCTAACTGATTTCTCGTTATTGTGGAATAACTAAAATATCCATAAAATACATAAAAGTAGAAATATTAGTGAGAGTTAGAGCAAAAATGACAATTATACCGTTTATAAATATGCACTCTTCAGCACTTAACAAACTCCCCAACCAGTTTATTGTCAGTCCCTAGCAAATTAAGAGATAATATCCAGCAAAACCCAAATTGAATTTTCTTTTTTAGGACAATTGTGTTTACTTTTTTAATTAGATCAATGACAACAATTAAATAAGAGTATAAGCATTATCTCTGGCCTAAAAAAATCACTCCTACATCAACTATTTACACAAATGAGTCAAGTAAACTTATACAAAAATTGATCAATTATAAAATCTATAGTAATCAAGTCATCTTTAAGAAAATCATTTTCAAGAATGACATATCACAGTTAAGAATGACACTCTCATAAGAAAATAAACCCAATAGAACCAATCACTCTAAAGAATGATAAATTGAGAGAAAATAATAGAAAAACAATTTTATGCACTCTCATCAAAGTGAAGGAATAACGTCCATAACTTAAAACAAAATATGATCTTAACTCAAATGAATTAAGTCAAACCAATATTATTTGTATGTACGCCTTTTCTTTTTTAATGCATCACCACATCTTTTAGTCTATATTACCAACTTCTACTTCACGCTATAATTCTCTAAATCAAGATAGACTTTTACCAGGACATAATGTAGGCTAAGAAAATGACAAACAAAGAATGGATAATAGGAAGAACAAAGTATATGTTTGAGAAAAAATAGAGATCTTTTGGAAGTTGCAAAACACTTTATTTTTCTCTTTTATTTATTATCATAATATATATATAGTTATTTTTTTATAGTGCCCTACTTTTCTGAAAAAGAAGAATCCTCTATATTTTTCTCAAATATAAATAGGTCACGAAAACATAAGATATAGGGTAATACTTAAAATTAGAGTACGATAGGATAACAAGTTAACAAACAAAAAGCTTTTCTTTTATATAGGCTCAAAGAGGTAACTGTGGATACTTCACAATAGGTATAGCTAGAAAAGGCTCAAACATATCAAAGATGGCTTTTCTGTAATGTTTTAGGGTGCTAAATAATCTTTCATGTCTATTAGTTCAATGAACTTTCAGATGTAGCAATGCACAATTTTTTTTTATTGGTTGACTCAAAAGAAAATGGCATAGATCATGTATAAAATAATAAACTGCTAAGCTATGAAAAATGGTTGCTCTCCAAAAAAAATAATAGGCTCAAAAACCCACTTGGAACTTATTATGACATGTACATTCATTCAAATAACTCAACTAATTTTACCCATCAAAATTTTTAATTCACACTTGTCACCAACATCAATATGTAATGTGGCAGACATGGTGTAACATAACTCAAAGTCAAAGATAGTATAAATACTAAAATTTAGAAGGTTTCATGTCATCCAATGTTAAAAGATCACAAAAACACCTAAAATTTTTATTTTTTATTTTTTTGTTAATTTTCTTTTTAACTAAACTCTAAAACTAAGAAGATGCATTTCTAGAGTAATTAAACTTTATATTCGACCATATCCGGCTCTAAAGTTTTAAAAAGACTAGTAAATAACACAACTATTATTACTTCACAATTATCAACTATTCCCTCTCCCCAACTAGAATGAGACAATGTCCTCAATATCTTAAAGGAAAGAAGTAGAGTTTAGAAGACATTACTTAAACACTACAATAGAAAATATTTACAAACGAAGAGTTAAATCTAATTTTTGCTTCTCACTACTACTGCTACCATCATCAATCGCCCAATCTAATGCAAGAGTCTTGGGATTTGGCTATGGTCTGTAAACTTCTAAAAGATGAAGTAGGAGCACAAATAAAGAGTTTCTTTACTGTAAATGAAATGAAATGTTTCTTAACTGCATAGTTAATGAATACTATCAAGCCATCATAAAAGTTATTTAACAAACCAATGGGCTTTTGATGAATATTTGAATGGGCCTAAGAAGCAAATATAATTAGTGCCCTCTAAAGTTTCAAGATCTTTTAGCAAGAAAATGAAAGCATAAATATGATTTAGCATTTTGGTGATTCTTTCTTGCATACGTGAGAAAAATAACTCCTCTTTAGTCAGTAGGTTGGCTAGGCATCCTAGAGGTTTTAGGGCTTTTAGGATAATGCCTAGCACTTGGATTCCTCTAGTAAAAGAAGCTTCTGAGACTTGCTTTGATAACCCATTGATGCAATGGAAGTTTAAAGTTAGCAATATTCTGTTGATTTTAGAGAGTATCAAAATAAAGAACAAGCCAAATTCACGTTGATTCAAAAGAATACCGTGAATTTAGGGGTTAAGACTCGTTGAATCCGTAGGATACCGGGAATTAACTAACTCAAATACTCATATAAAGATTTGAAAACTGAACATATTATTGAACTTGAATCTCTACTTGTAAAAGCTACAAAAGACACTTATTTACACTAACTAAGATTTACCCTAATTTAATTAGAAAATCTATTTTAATAAGACTTATACTCAAAATATTAAGAATATTACTCAAACAAGCGATGCCTAATCAATAAGACTCTAAATAGGAAACCTAATTAAACTAGAATAGAAATTAATTAAAATATTCCTAAATATTATAAATTTAAATCTAATTAGGATTTCTTCAATTTCTTGCTTGCATCATTGCCGCCAAGGTGGAGAAAATCCATCCTCGAATTTTGTATGTTGTAGTCTTCAAGACCATCTTCATGTGCCTAAGGATTAATTTTCAAAACAGAGATTCGACATAGAAAACAAACTTTAAATTTTCTAACTTTTGTAATAATGTCCATCCAATCACTCTAATAGTATAAAATAAATTCTTCTATCAACAATTTCTCTAATAATGCCTTCTCATATTGTTTGCGTCGAACTTCAACATACTTGAGGAAAAATAATTTCTTCTCATAATCCACTAACTGTTGGAAAATATCACTACTCTTTTTGTTTTCTTTTGGCAAATCAAGAGAACAAAAAAAGATTGTATCAACAACTACCTCTCTTTCTTCCACAAGATCGAAAGATCTATGAACAATTACCTCTTCTCGTCCCACAATATCAAAATACTCATCAAATTTCAGCAATTGATCTAAATCAATGTCTTTGGGTTGAGAATTCATTGTAGATATGAATGGCCAATTAATATTCTCCTTGGAACGAATAATATTGTCGATTGATACAAAGTCACCATTTTCCTCAATATCCTCATAATACACATTATCACGAACAACTTCATCAAATTCATATGTTTGCTTTATGTGTAAAGATTTTATATTTCAAAGTTTCTCTAAATCTTGAGCAATCAAAAGCAAAATGCTCCACATCCTAAATAAAACATCTTCTCTCAAGACGAAATCTTCACGACAATGTTGCGATTTCATGATTCAATCTTTTTCTTTTTTCCTATTGTTTTTGGTGTTTGTTTGGGTTTTTTTTACTAAGATAAGAAACAAAGGGCAACATTGGTATAAATGAAATAACTGGGTCAAAAGTGTGAATAAGTAAAAAATAGGGTTATCGGTGACGGTGATCAGAAATTAGACAAGGATGGGAGGATCTGAAAGATTTCAGGGCGGTGAGTATGATGGTGGTGGTTTTTTTGACAAAAAGTGGTGGTTTGGCTAGAAATTAAAGATAAAGGCAGTGATTTTGTGTTAGTTTTGATTCCGACAATCGGGTTCTTCGATTGGTGGCGGGGAGTTATAATAAAGGTTGAGGTCATGGAGAAGAGTGAATTGATGGTGGTGTTGATGGCTAAATCACGGCGAAAATCGACGAACAACGATAGGGCCTTCACGGCTGTTTTGGCAATTTAGCTCTGATACCAAGCTAATGCAAAGGAAGTTTAAAGATTGAAATATTCCGTTGATTGTAGAGAATACCAGAATAAAGAACAAGCTAATTTCACGTTGATTCAAAAAAATACTGTGAATTTAAGGGTTAAGACTTGTTGATTCCACAGAATACTGAGAACAAACTAACTCAAATACACACATATAAATTTGAAATTTGAAAATATTATTGAACTCGAATCTCTACTTGCAAAAGCTACAAAACACACTTATTTATACTAACTAAGATTTATCTTAATTTGATTAAAAAACCTATCTTAATAAGACTTATACCTAAATTAGGAATATTACTCAAATAAGCAATGCCTAAACAATTAAACTAGAATACAAATTAATTAAAATATTCCTAAATATTATAAATTTAAATCTAATTAGGATTTCTTCAATTTCCTAGTCTGCATCACCCTCAGTCACCTCCTCAATATACCAAGTGTAGTTTTCTTTCGACTGTGACACGACCAAGATTTATAGCAGCCATAATGAACTCTTTATATTTGTCATAGTGAAACCAGAAAACATATGAACGTTTTTTAGCTGTTTGCTCGAAGTTGTTACCACAAGGACAATTCTGAAAACCATTTATGAGTTGTTTCAAAAAGAAAATAGCTTGTATTTAAAGTTCTTGGTGACAAACATAATGATATACAATTGTATATAGTGTGGTGTCCTTGTTAAATGACATTTAAAGCTCATGGCTCTATAGTCAAAAGCAAAAAGTAAAAAGAAAAAGAATAATGATAATATATAAAATCATATTATTAAAAGTGATAATGCAAAGAATAAAAAAACAGTTAAATAAAATGATATGTATTGGTAGTTGTAATTATGGCTCACATATTTCTCTGGTTTTACATCCAGAAGTAGCTTGAACGCCCTCTATGTATTGTGGATAGGCTTTCCATCCAGTTTTCTTATAAACAGGCAAACATAGTCGTTTATAGTTAAATTCCTGAAACAATCTCATGTACGTTTGTTCTGGAACAATGGCCATAACTGAGAAATTGCTCTCTGTACGTACCTACTGGAATGCGTTTCAAGAGTCAAAAGTATGTTATTCAATGAATTTTTATTCAAGCCATCCCTAATGAATTGAATCTTATATTCTTTGTTGTTAGACACCATTCCTAAAGATTTACACGGACGTCTTTTACATTTTATTGGAACACACTTACGTTAAGAAACTTAGAGCCATCTAGCTCTTTTTTTTCTTGGATAGTTTCCTTTTTTGCAACTAGGCATGTAAGCAACAAATTTTGGAGGTAATCCCCTGCCAATCATAATTTGGCTTCAATTAATGAATAGATGTCAACAGAGATGTTATTTCTCAAAAGCAGTCGCAAACGTTTGAAGTGAGCTTTGTAGATTATGAGGAGTGCATTTTGAAGGAGAGATGGAAATCACTTATGAAGCTTTGCAAAAATTGCATTCTTTTACACACTTTAGCAAAAGAATGTCAGTTATTATGGAAAACTAAAGGAACCAACTTTAATAGTCACGGAGTACTGTTATCCACTATTTAAGTGGGGTAACCAAATAATAACACACCAAACAAAAAAATCAATCTAACAAACCAAGATAAACATGAAGGCAAATAACAAAATAAAAATATACAATGTAAAAAGTGGGATGTTAACTCACCCCTCATCTCTTTATTGAGTTTACTTCAAGTTCTAATTAGATTTCATAGATACCACATTCTATTTCCCTAAGTTGTCTTTCAAGCACTTTAAAATGGAATACTAACACTGGTGGTCAGCGTAAAAACCCAGTCATCACGGTTATAAAGGAGTTTTATGCCAACATGCTGCAGCAAGATCAACACACAATTTTTGTGAGGCAAGTACAAGTCATTTTAAATCCTAAAATGATTAATGCTTTTTATGATTTACCTCCTATGATTGAATGTAAGTACTCAAAATTTGCTGAGAATATGGCTGAAAAAAATAGAGGGAGATTTTTAAGACATTGACTGTTTCGGGAAGTAATTGGATCAATGAGGAGGGAAGAGTGATGAATAGAATTGATTTAAAACCGAATGCCAAGGTTTTAGGTTAAATTTTTGAAATCTCGATTAATGCCAACTACACACACCACCATTGTTTCCCACGATCGACTTTTATTACTCTATGCCATAGTTAGGGGCCTAACCATAGATTTTTGGAAGGTTATTGAGAAGGAAATGAGAGAGTGTCTATTGAAGAAACAAAATACTACTGCTTTGTTTTTTTCTTTACTGATCAATGGTATTTGTGAGGCCTCTGGGGTGAGATTTGAGGCAAAAGATGAAAAGGTGAAGAAAGAAAGAGCCATTACAACAAGAACGATTGAAAGGATTACTGTGAAATCTGCTGCTGTTGTAACTCTAGAGCACCCTATTCTAGTAATTTCAGAATGCCCTACTCCAGCAAGAGCAGAAAAGGCTCCTGGGCTCGAGTAGATGATTCAAGCGCTTAGCGAGGTAGTGCAAACATGTGTCTAAGAACAGTTGAAAGAGAATAAAAGATTTTGGATCTACTTGCAACATTTAGAAGCCCAAAAGCACCAATTTGCTCTGTACATGAAGAGCAAAGATGTAGACTTTCTAGATTCACTATTGCAACAATTTAATTTTAAAGAGACAAAAGAAGCTGAGTAAAAAGCTCTAGCATACAAAGGTGAAGATGCTGCAGCAAGAAAGGAAAAAGAAAGAGAGCTTAAGGAAGATTACCAACCATAGCAAAAAGAAGTAGAAGATCCTGAATCAGAAATAGAAAACTTAGAAGAGGAAGAGGAAGAAGAAAGGGATACAAATGATAAGGAAAGAGAAGATGAACTCCTAAAGGTGACCCCATCGCATAAGGGAAAGGAGAAAATTTTGGAAAAAGGGGATTCATAATCAAATTGTGAAGAGGATATGGATGCAGCTATACAGCAAGTTATTAGCAAAGTTGCTAGAACACAAGAAACAAGAAGCAGCCTGAAAAACCTCATAGCCAGTATCACTATTGAGGAGCCTGCTGCAGCAAAACCTACTCTAGCTACTACACAATGTTGAGTGCTAGAAAGTGCATATTTATAAAGGAGAAAATCGTTATTTTACACTCCAAGTCTCATTAACATCCTTACTTTTATGTATTTAAATCTATTGTAATTTAATTATGTGTGTTTTATTATACTTAAGTATTTTATCTATTTTAAGGGGCCTTTTCGTCATTTCACAATGAATGAGAGATCAGATAGCAAAACGGACAGCAATTCTGAACTCAGAACAGTCAAAAACCTTAGGAGAAGTATAAAAGAATAAACCACATTGTTCACATGTTTAGTACTGTTCACGACACTATTCACATATACGGTAAATTATTTTAATTCGTAGAATTTTTTTTGTAGATAATTTTTCTTTTAGTTGTTTTTTAATTTTTTATTTAAAAAAAGAAGAAAGTGAAACTGCATTTTGAGGTAAGTATTTCTTTTTTAAATTTCTGTAATTTAATTTTTATGTTATTTTCCTTTGTAATTTTTCGAATTTGGCCAGTTCAACCACCTATTAATTTATTTTTATTTAATTTAATTTATTTTATTTCACGTATTTTTTTATAGCACTTGAGTGTGTTTCTATAGTAAAGTTGTAACAGCATGATAAGGTTAGTATCATAATTTCTCCTTCTTCTTTATTTTTATTAGTTTTGTTCTTTTTTTTTTGTTTTCTTTGCATGCATGGTCGAAGGTCACAATTACCTAATGTTGAGCCTATAGACTTTGAACTGGAAAAAACACTTCACAAACAAAAACACGTTTCAATTAAAGATAAAATTGAAATGGATTTGCAACAACCAGCACCACAGGAGAGGCCATTTAAGGACTATTCAGTCTCTTAGCAAACTTGAGCATATCATGCATAAGATACCCAAATGTAGCTGCTAGGAGTTTTGAGTTAAAACCTCGTGTGCTAATTTGTCTCCCAACATTCTATAGCCTAGAAAATAAAGATCCAAATAATCATCTGAATGATTTTCATGCTGTTTGTCAAACTTTTAAGTATGAGAATTTTTCATATGATGATATTAAACTTAGATTATTCCAATTTTCTTTAAAGGATAGAGCTCGTTCATAGTTCAATACATTGCCTGCTAATAGCATTACATCATGGGAACAAATGGTAACAAAATTTTTGAATAAATACTTCTTAGTGCATAAAACCAATGCTATTCGCAGAGAAATCTCAGAGTTTACCTAGAGAGAAAATGAGTAGTTTTTCGAAGCATGGGAGCGATTTAATGGGCTACTCTTGAAGTATCCACATCATAGATACGAGAAATGACACCAATGCCAATACATTTTGAATGGATTATTGCCGCATGTGCAAGAATGACTAATGGCAACAATTGGAGGAGAGCTAATGTCAAAAAGTGCATAAGAGATTTGGGATTTCTTCCAGCGACAAGTGGATAATTCCCAACAATTGAGTCGATCACTCAAGAATATTAAAAGAATTAAGGGAGTAAATGAGGTTTGCATTGGCAAGTCAAGTTCGGAAATTAAAAAAGTCAAAAAGATGGTTGAAGGTCTTTCCCGAAAAATAGCATCGCTAACGGCTACTAAATCAATAGAGCCACATGACTATGACTCATACCTAGATCAAGCCAATGTCAAAGGTGCAATGAGAAAGCCATTAAACTACAACCCTTACTCTAACACATATAATCCTGCATAGAGTGACTATCCCAATTTTTCATGGTCTTAAGGATTCCAACAGAATGGACCAGCAGCTCCAGCTCCACCAATGCAAACAATTCCTCAAGTTCCTCAAACTTGTCAGCCACCATTTGGACCATACAATTAGAACTCAAACTACTCTCAACCCAGACCATGGGAGGGTGCATTTCAGAATTTCAAGAATCTTACTCACTCCACGATCGAGCAACAAAACCGCACAATTGATGAACTACAAAATGAGATGAGAGCAGGCTTCAGCTCATAAACCTAATCACTTTTAAACCTCGAAAAGATGGTGAGACAACTTGGCTCTTCAGTTCAAACCTTGGCAATGATTGTTGAGAAAGGTAACCTGTGCCTAATGCTAAAGGAGTGCACGAAGCAAGTACCAATTCACCTCAATAGCATGGAAAGGTCAAAGCCGTCATGACCATAAGAAAAGGGAAAGAGGTCGACAATAAAATGGAGATGCCGGTGTAAAAAAACAACTTAAATTGTAGCTGTAAATGCTGAGGAATCATCATCAGAGGAGAAAGAAGAAATCAACCCACGAGAATACATTCCTAAAGCTCAATTTCCCAGAGGTTAGCTAAAGCAAAGAAGGGAAAATCCATAGGTGAGAATTTTGAAATCTTTAAACAAGTAAATGTTAACATCCCTTTATTTGACGCTATAAAACAAGTGTCATCTTATGCCAAGTTTCTTAAAGACTTTCGTATTAAAAAGAGAAACATTCATGTTCAAAAGAAAGCTTTTTTAATAGAAAACGTTAGCTCTATACTCCAACACAAAATTTCTATAAAATACAAAAACCCAGACTCCTCCACTATCTCATGTAGTATAGGGAACCACACAATTGAGAATGCTTTGTTGGACTTAGGATCTAGTGTAAATCTGTTGCCTTACCCAGTATTTGTGAAATTTGGACTGGACAAATTACACCAAACTTCAGTGGTGTTACAACTTACAGATCGGTCCATAAAAATACATCGTGGTATTGTGGAGGACGTACTTATGCAGGTAGATAAGTTTTATTTTCTTGTTGATTTCATTGTAATTGACATTCAATCAGTCTAGGATTTAAGGAAGCACATCCGCATTATCCTAGGCCGATTTACTCACATTTAATACAGAACTAGAAATATACAGTTGTCCTTTGGTAATATGATTATGGAGCTAAATATCTTCAACATTGCCAAATAACCTTATAATGTAGATGATGGAATTGTTGATTACAACTGACAGAAGTTGAAGAAATTCGCAATGATGCATATGAAAATGCCAAGATTTGCAAGCAGTGAATGAAAGTGCTTTTATTCAATTCTGACTTGCACCTATTCCCAGATAAGTTACGTTCTCGATGGTCTGACCCCTTTATTGATTACAGTGTTTATCCATATGGAGCAATTGAAATTAAGCACCCAAAGAATGGTGTCACTTTTAAAGTTAATGTTCAAAGATTAAAGCCATATGTAGAGTACCTAACACATGGAGAGGACACCGAAATAAATTTGAGTGACCCACTAAGTTTGAACTGAGGTTTTTTCCTTTCTTTCTTTTCGGTGATTTAATTTTTCTTTTCTTTCTTTTTACTATTTTTTTGCTGATTGAAATTATTTTTTCAAAAATGTGTTTATTTAACCATTAAGTTTTCTTTTATCACTTTTAATTGTGCATGCTTGACAGACCCTCTTGAAGCTTCTTTGATGACTTCAACGTGTAAAATTTCATCTCAAAGGCCAGATACAATTTTATAAAATAAATCATATTTGGGATGTACAACCACAAGAATTAGTATCCCATGTTGAGGATCTAGAAAGACAACTCCGAGAAATTAAGGGAGGTATCTACGACATCCAATTGGAGCTTGAGGTAAATTCAATGAAAAGATGATTGTGAATTAATTTTCTTTGTGTGCTTTAGTTTGTTACCCCGGTTAAGTGACAAATAACGGTACTCCATGACAATTAAAGTTGGTTACTTCAGTTTCCTATAATAACTGATATTCTAAGGCGAAGGTATGGACAAAAACGTGATTTTAGCAAACCTTCACAATCGATTTCCTTTATTTCTTCAGAATGCCCTTCTTACAATCTGTAAAGCTCGGTCGAAGGAATGCGATTTCTTATGAGGAATGATGTCTGATTACAGGGAAGACAAGATTCAATTTATTAGGGATGACTTGAATAAAAAGTCATTGGATGATATCCTTTTATCTCTTGAAACACATCCCAGCGGATACGTACAAAGAGCAATTCTCTAGTTATGACCATTATTCCAGAAAGAGTGTGCACAATTTAGTCTCGGGAATCTGCCTATAAACGACCCTATTTGCCAGTTTATAAGAAAACTTGATGGGAAGCCTATTCTCTACCCATAGAGGGTGTTCAAGCCTTTTCTGGACGTAAAACCAGAGGAAGATGAGAGCCACAATCACAACTACTCGTAAATATCCTTTTATTTCACTGTTATTTTATTTTAGGATTGTTTTATCATTTGCATTCTCGTCTTTAATAATTTTATTTTATCATAGTTTACTTTTTCTTTTTTTACTCTTGAGCCATGTGCTTTACGCATTAATTGATACAAACATACTACCTCATACACAACTGTGACCCATTGTCACCAAGATTCTTAAATATGATTTTTTTAAGCACTCACAAATTATTTTTGAAAAGTATCCCAATGGTAACTATTCCCAATAAGCAATTTAAGAACATTTGTGTGCTCTCTGGGTTTAACTATGGCAAAATAAAAAGTTCGTTGAGGCAATCATAGATCTTGGTCGAAGCATAGCATGAAGAAAATTAGATTTGGTATATGGAGGAGATGCTTGAGGGTTATTAAAACTGGTCTTAGAAGCTACTTATATCAGAGGGAGCCAAGTGTTAGACATCATCCAAAGAAAACTAAAACCTTCCGGCTGTTTGTCTGACTCACCAACTAGAGAAGAATTAGTCATCTCAAGTATGCAAGAGAGAACAACTGAAATGCTAAATCATGCTGATACTTTTATTTTCCTACCAGGAGATCTTACAACTCTGAAGACACTAATCATATTAGCATCTTAGGCCCATCTGAATATTCATCAGAAACCCATCGGTTTGTTAAATGTCAATAAATTTTATGATGACTTTATCACATTTCTTAACCATGCAATAAAACACATTTAATTCTTTCCACAGCGAAAAATATTTTTATTTGTGCATATAATGTTAATGAGCTACTTGATCTATTACAAGCTTATAGACTATAGTCAGATCCCAGAACCTTTGTGTTGGAGTGTCCAACTAATGATGGTAACAGTAGCTGTAGTAAGAAGTGCAAATTATATTTAATACTCCACTTGTAAATATTTTCTTCTGTGTTGCAACACCTAGGTGATACATTCTAAACTTTACTTCTTTCCTTTAAAACATTGAGGACAATGTTTCGTTCTGGTTGGGGGGAGGGAATAGTTGACAATTGTAGAATGTCTAAATCCTGGTGAAGTTTTTACTAATTTATGTTGTAGAGACTAACCGTGGATAACTTTTTAAGTCAAAGATGGCTAAATATGGAGTATAGTGACTCTAGAAACACATCTTCTTAGTTTGAAAGTTAAAAAATTAAAAAAGGAAAAAAAAAGTACTCTGTCTAGGATATTGAGTAGCAGGTCTGTTCATGAGCCTCATGTTCACCCTTGAGTTAAAAGTGTCCATAGAAAAGACTATGTTATGAGCATTGCAGCAGCAACTCTGATCTATGCATTGGTTGAGTAATTTAGGTGTCATCATTATGAGTGATAGACATTCACATGAAAAATCAATTATACATTTAAGAGAACTTGTTTGTCTGGCAAAAAAGGAAAAAAAAAAGATATTTTGCCATAGTAAATTTTACATATGTTAGTGATCTCTACTCCCTCAAATGTGAATGTACTTATGTCTTAACTGAGTTATATATAATGTCTGTGCAATGCTGCAGTACCTCTAGAATTTGACCAAAGTAGCACACACATACAATTTGGACGGAATGAGGCCTAAGTTTAGAACTGAGCTGCTATGGCAATTTCGCATGATTAATAGTATAATCTGAGGGTTGAAGAATCCTTACAAATTTGATGACAGAGCTAAGTTATGTGTTGCATGATTGTGTGATTGAAGGATTGATGTTGTTGTCATTATTTGAGGACAAGTAATGGTTTAAGTTTGGGGTGTGATAACTCTATGAAATGAGAGTTATCATGATACTTTTAGACTTGAATCAGTAGTACTTAGAGAGTAAATGATATGTTTTTATTGTATTTTAGTTATATTTAGCATGAACATCCATTTTAGTTTATTTCTAATAATTTTTGTTTGATTTAAAATAATTTGTGTGGTTAGATTATATGCATAATTGTAGGTGACTGGAAGCTCAAATTTCAAAGAGAGAATACTGCTACAACAGGCTTGCAAAAAGAAGAAAAGGACTTGGCTATAGAAGAATTAAAACAAGTCTAAAACAGTGCATACGATGTAGCATTATTTACAGCACCGTTGCTGTATCAATCCTGGAGCATTGAAAAAGAAGATTTCACGTGAGATACTTAAAAGATTACGATATGGATTTCCAAAACTGGAAGATGCGCGCCTCAGACTTCTGGTTGCCCCAATTCTAAGCTATAAAATGAGCACACGCACAAAGAAAAAGGGTGAGTTGTTACTCAAGAAGAAAAACTACAAAGAAACAACAAGAAAACAGAATTCAAAAGAGAGACTGAAGGCTGACAAAGGAGAAATCGCAGAAATAAAATAGAAATTCTTCTTATTTTCTTGTTTGCTATTTTATTATGGGGATCTATTTGATGGCTGAAACTCTTTTATTTATTTTTCTATCTCAAATCATAAATTGAATTTGATTATAGTTTAGTAATAAACAATCTTAATGGATGTTTGATTGATATACGAGTGTTGTTGAGTGTTTGGTATAACATTTTGTCTTAATTATATTTATTTTATTCTCTATTTCTGCTGACCACCCATTTAGGGATACTAACTAAGAAATATCCTCAAAAAGGTCTGACTTAGTGGATCTCATTAAGACAATACTTGGTTTCCCAAGTTAAGTAAATCTCAATTTGAATAGCGCCATACTTGATCTAAAATTAATGATCAACTAGATATAGAGATTCACCTTGTAGGGTAAATGGAACCTAGATCGATTAATGTTATATTTAATGTTGGCGTAACAATTGGTTACTATTAGGTTGCATTAGATACAAGATATCCAACAAGCAATAACTGAGGATGCATGAAAGATTCTGCCCAATGTTGTAGCAAATGTTGTAGCAATGATACTGTAATTGAAAAATAATCAATGCCTTTAAGTGAGTTTATTTACTCAACTACTCTATTTCCATCGGTTATATCCTTGTGTTTGACGTAAGAATTTTCTTTATTTTATTTTATTATATTTATTGCAGTTTTTACTTTAATTTGTTTATTAGTTTCATTAGTTGTTTTATTTTCCTTTAAAACAAAACTGCACTGTTAAGATTTATGTAGCAACTCTGGTAACATCAATCCCTATGGAGATGATTTGAATACTCATCAATATATTACTTGTTGTGTACACTTGCACATTAACACACATAGTATTAAAGATTGCACACACCACGTCTTTACTTTGTTGCTGACTTCTTTGCCTTGTCAGAAGGCCGTAACAGCTTTGACCTCTTCATGCTGCTGGGGTGAACTGGTACTCCTTTAGGTTTGGGCACTAGTTGGCTTACGAATTTGCCTTTTTCAACAGTCATTGCAAAGTTTAAACTGAAAAAGCAAGTTGACCCTCCATCTTCTTGAGGTTTAAAATCGATTGGGCTTGTCAATTTATGCCAGCTCTTATCTTATTGGGCAACTCTTCAATAGTGCAATTTTGTTGTTCCAATGTAGAATAAGTCAAATTTTTTTAATTTTGAGTGCCTCTTCCTATGGCTTGGTTTGTGAGTAGCTCTGGTTATGATTGTACTGTTTAAATAGTGGCTGAGAAACTTGATGGGCTTGATAAATTGGTTGTATTGGTGATTGTCTCGTTCTATTGGAATCCTTGAGACTATGAAAAGTTGGAATTGTCTTTCTACCTAGAATCATAAGTTGTAGTTTGGCTTTTTTCTCATCACATTTAGGGCATAAGCTTGATCTGGATATGAATCACGCTCAAATTGATTGTAGGTATATGTCTCTATTGATTTAATAACTGTTAATGATGCTACTTGGCGAGAAAGTCCTTCAACTATTGCTTTGACTTCTTTGATGTCCAATCCTGATTCGCCAACATGGACTTTCTTTAATCCCTTGATTTTTTTTCACATTCCTAAATGATTTGCTTCGTTGTTGGGAATTATCCACTTGTCGCTGGAAGAAATTCTAAATTTCTGATGTACTTTTAAACATTAGCTCTTCTCCACTTGTCGCTATTAGCCATTCTTGCACATGTCGCTATAATCAGTCCAAGAAATATTGATATTGGTGTCAATTCTCATGTAGACATTTCAAGAGTAACCCATTAAATCACTTCTATACTTTGGAGAACTACTAGACTTCTCTTTGAGTAAACTCTAAGATCTCTCCGTTAATAAATTTGGTTTTATGCACTGGAAAGTATTTAATTAAAAACTTAGTTACCATTCGTTCCCACAATGTGATATTATTAGCAAGCAATGTATAAAACCAAGAATGAGCTCCATCCTTTAGAGAGAACAGAAATTTTAATATTTAGAAGTTTAGCAAACAATATAAAAATCATTTAAATGATTGTATAGGTCTTCATTTTATAAGCTATAGAATGATGGGAGAAATTTTAGAACACTAGGTTTTAACTCAAAGCTCCTAGTAACTACATTTGGATACCTTATGGATGATGTACTCAAATTAGCTAAGACACTGAGATAGTCCTTAAGTGGCCTCTCTTGTGGTGCTTGTGGTTGTTGTTCCAAATCCATTTCAATTTTATCCTTAATTTTAACTTTGATGCAATGTGTCTATGTGTGCGAAGTGTCTTTTATAGTTCAAGGTCTGTAGTTTGTATATCACATGTGACCTTTAACCATGCATGCAAAGAAAATTAAAAACAAGATTAATGAAAATAAAGAGAGCAGAGAGGTTAGGATACTAACGTTATCACGCTGTTACAAACTTATTATGTAAACACACTCAAAACGTGCACGTAAAGTTATATACACAATATTTACAAAGAAAACTAACTATACAAATTAAAATGACTTACCACCCCAACAACGGGCCAAAAACTCATTGTGCAAATTTTATTGTACACATAAACACACGAATCTTTGTAGTATAAATTTATGGTGACAAGTGTCCATCCTACAAAGAGGTTGATTTAATTATATTCAGGGTTATTTTCTAAGCGTGTATCTGAATCAACTGGAATGATTTTTGAACAGCACTAAGATTTAAAATAAAAAATGGTGGGAATAAACTAAAAATGAAAATAATTCAAATAAAATACTTGAGTCTCTAGATTCACACTCAATAATTCACCATGGGCTTAATATTCATTTTTAGTTCTAATTAATTTATGAGGGGGTGTTTCCACTCTTTATAAGCCTTACTCTAATAAATATGGTATTGAGTGCTCAGTGTACTTTTGTGCAAATTTTATTGAACTCACAAGTGTACGAATCTATTGTAGAATATATCAATGGTGATGAGTGTCGATCCCACGAGGAGGTGGATTTTAATTTTGTGTAGAGTTAATTTTTTAAGTGGGTTATTGGATTTATGGTGGAAATGATTTAGATTATCCTAAAATTTAAATTAAAATGGAAGGAATAAATTGAAGTGAAATCTATTAAAATGAAGCACTTGGGTCTCTAGATCTGCATCAACATACACCATGTGCTCTATATTCCTTATTAGTGCAAATTAAATCATAAGGGGGTTTCCACTCCTCATTAACCACACTCGAATAAATAAGGTACTAAGACCTTATCGTGCCAAATAGTAATAACTTTGTACTGTGTCTAGACAAGATTATTACAATCTATCGACGAAAAGTCAAAATATCTACAGATATTTGAGGGGAAGAGAAAGTAAATTTACCAAATTAAGTCCATGGAACATGTTGAGACTTCACTTTCAACCCAAGCTTGAAAGAAAATTAGCTACTCATAATTAAACTAGAGGTAAAATGAAAATTTATTAAAATATATAGAAAATACAAGATGGAGAAGGAATTACAAAAAATTGAGCTCAAAAATGAATTCAGGGGTGTCGAATTAGGGGGGAGTCCCCTTTTTATAGATACAATGAGTAATTCATAGCCATCGGATTAAAACAATTTGAACGCTCAGGATTGCGCCATGTGGCAAGTTCTGATTGGATAGAACACATCATCAGGGCTGTCATTCCGTGCATATGCATTTACCGTACACACATATTTTGGTCCACTAACATAGTACCACGTCAATGTTGCGAACAGTACCATGTACAATTCCGCACATATGAACAGTTCCGTACATGTGAACAATGCAGTTTACCCTTTTATGCTCGTCCAAAGGTTTTCGACTATTTTGAGTCCAAAATTGCTGTTCATTTTGCTTTCTGATCTTTCGTTCATTGTGAAATGACCATGATACCCCTAAAATACTTAATTAAAATAAAACACTCATAATTAAATCATAAGGGACTTAAATATATAAAAGTAGGAATGTTAGTGAGACTTGAAGTGTAAAATGAGGATTTTCTCCTTTATAAATATGCACTTTGTAGGACTCAACATGTACCTTTTGTCGACAACATGGTACGATCGTCCACTAAATAACTTAGATATACTCTCTGTCAATATAGAGTCAATGCACCTACAAATATTATAGGGTTTTTTTTTTAAAAAATAAATATGGTGTAAATTGTTCATTGTGCCAAACAGTAATGATCTTTCACTTAAGAGCTGGTATACTGTGCAAAATTTAGACAAGATACACTGTTTATCAATAATAAGTCAAAACAACCATATAAATCAGAGAGGAAAAGAAAATAAACTTATCAAATAAAGCCTATAGATCATTTTAAGGCTTCACCTTCGACTCAAGTTTGAAATTAAATTAGCCGCTTATATTTGAACTCGGGGTAAATGGTAATTTTATTAAAATACGTAGAAAATGTAAGATAGAGTAACAATTACATAAAATAAAGCTTGGATTTGGATTTAGAGCTATTAAATTAGAGAGGAACGCCATATTTATAGATATAATGGGTAAATAATTACCATTAGATGTAAACAATTCGGACACTTAGTATTCCGCTATGTGATAAGATCTGATTGATTAGAACACATCATCAAGGTTGTGATTCAATCCAATAATATGCTTCCACATCATCGACAACGCTACATCATCATTTTTTTGTCCAATAGGATATTGTCATGTCATTGATCAATACCATATCAACATTTTTCAGTCTAATAAGATGTTGCCACAACATCGATCAATGTCACATAAACTGGTTAATATTACATCATCAGTCAATGCCAGGACAGTTGGGCCTTACCAAAATTGTAAAATTATAATTTTATCCTTTATATCCTTCCTAAGGTTTTCAGTTATTCAGAGCTCAAAAATTCTATTTGTTTTGTTATTTGATATCTCATTAATTATAAGATAACCAAAATACCCTTGAAATATATAAAATACTCAAATCATAACAAAGCATATACACAATAAAAGTTTAAAGGACTTAAATACATAAAAGTAGAAATGTTAGTGAGGCTTAGAGCACAAAATAATAATTTTACCCTTGATAAATATGCATTCTCCAGTAGCCAACATTGTGCCTTGTACTTTTTGATCTCGCCTTTGGTATTTTTCTTCATCTCGTACAACCATTTGACACCAATAGCTTTGTGACCTTTGGGAAGAATGGTAAGTTCCCAAGCATTATTCTTTATAATTGCTTTAATTTCTTTATTCATTACTTGTCTCCACTTCTCATTTTATACAGCTTCTTGGAAGTTCACTGGCTCACAATTACCAAAGAGGTAAAAAAGAGTGAGGTTGTCAAATCTCTCAATTTCCTTATAAAGATCTTGTAAACTTCTCATGCGGGCCATATCTTTCTCCTCAAAAAATGATGGTAGTGAATCTTAATGAGTAGTTGATGTAGAAGGGGTAGGTGGAGTAGTAGGCTCTTGTTGTTCTTCTTTTGCTTCCTCCTTCATTATTTGTTCATTTTCTTCAAAAGGAAAGAAGTTACAGTCATCCAAATGAGAGCCTAAATCTCATTCTCATTCTTCATAAAAGCTTTCATCTCAACTAATTACAATCTTCCTATTATTTAGGTTATACAGTTTATATCCTTTGGAATTGTTGTCATAGATGATGAAGATGAACTTCACTTTTGTCATATAACTTGGTTCTTTGCTCTTACAATACATGTACATGAGTTATGCCTCCAAAACTCTTAAGTGTGAGATGTTTGGCTTTCTACCACTCTTTGCTTCCTGTGGTTTCTTGTCCTTACTTTTCTTGTTAGAGATTTGTTGGATAGGTGGACCATATATGCAATAACTTCAACCAAGAATTTTTTAGGCAATCTCTTGCATTTCAACATGCTTTTTGCCATGTTGAGAATGGTTTTATTTTCCCTTTTTACTATGCCATTTTGTTAGGGGATCATGGAATAGTAAAAAGACATTAAATTCCATTTACTTCACAAAACTCTTGGAATTCTTTGTAAATGATTTATATGGAAATGAAGTTTTCTCCTCGATCAGATCTCATGGCTTCAATCTGGTGACAATTCTTTTTCTCCATTGTAACTTTAAACTTCTTGAAAGCTTCAAAAACTTATTACTTCTACTTTAAAAACTACACCTAAGTTTTTCTTGAAAAATCATTTATGAAGAGAAAGAAGTAATTATTTTTTCTAAGGGAGCTTAGCTTAACTAGGCCACAAACGTCTGCATCAATGAGCTTAAGTGGCCTTTTTACTCTTGAGTTTGACTCTTTTGAAAAGTTTTTCTAGCATCCTTCACAAGGATGAACAGGGTTATCGATGCATGGTAAACCTTTCACTCTATTCCTTTTGCATAGTAACTTATGTCCTCTAAAGTTGAGATGCCCAAATCAAAGATGCCAAAGCCATGATGCATCTTTGTAACAAGTCTTTAATCACTTTGCAACATCAGTTTAAATATTCAAAGAGAACATTTTATTTTTTGATATTTTTGCATTCATGATTAAGTTTCCTTTGTCTTCTCTTATAAAAGACTATAATCAATAAAGTGAATATCATAGCCTTTTTTAAAAAGTTAATCTAAATCAAGATGTTGTCTTTCATATTGGTCACATAATAAACATTTGAAATAAATTGATGCCTTCCATCTTTTAAACGAATAAGGATTTTACCTCTTCATTTTACAAATTTGGAATCATCTTCAAATGATACATATGATTGCTCGCACCAGTATCAAGATATCAAGTATTTTCTTGATCTCCATAATTGTCCAAGTATGCTAGTAGTACTATTCTATTCTTCTCGGTCTTCTCTTCCACACAATTGATCTTCTCCTCAACTTTATTATTGGGAGTCTTACATTCAGAAGCATAGTGGCCAAACTTTTAACAACTGTAGCACTGTACATTGGATTTGTCATGCCTTAATCTTAGGTTTCCTTTTCCTCATACTCTAGTTGAGCTTTCTCCACTTTCATAACTAGAGTTGTTGGTGTTGAAATTTCGGCCTTGTCCTCGACCATGACCTCTACCTCGTCCTCGGCCTCTACCTTGGACATATTGTATTTTCTTGTTGTTGGAGCTCTCTTCTCTCTTTTTTAGATTAATTTCCGTCTTAGGAGTTGTTCTTCAATCCTATACTTTTTCTTTTATTTTTTTCATAGGCTTGCAATATTTTTTAAAATTGCTCAATTATCATAGCCTCTAAATCTTTTGATTCCTCAATTGTCACAACAATTTGGTCAAACTTCAAATCCACCACATGAAGCATTTTTTCAATGATTACTAATTCGTTTAGCTCTTCACCACTTGTTTTTAATTCATTAGCAATCGTTACAACTCGGGCAAATAATCTGAAATAGATTCAAATGCCTTCATATGTAAGGATTCAAATTCTCCTCTTAAGATTTAGAAATAAAATTTCTTGACTTGTTTAGCTCCTTTGTAAGAGGTCTATAACTTATGCCAAGCTTATTTTGAGGAGGTGGGACCGACAATCTTTTCAAAAGCACCTTCATCTAATGATTAAAGATAAAATATTTTGCCTCATTCTCTTTCTTTTTCAAGTCTTTCAAATTCTCCTTTTACGCCGCGGTTAAAGTAGCTTCATTTTCTGGTTTAGTAAAACCTTTCTCTACGACTTCCCATACATCATGTGCACCTAATAGAGCCTTCGTTTTGATACTTTAGTTTTTAAACTTGCTTCCCTTTAATTATAGAACTCAGAAAAACATCATGCCAACATTTACCATAACTCACAAATTGAGTAAAAGCACCTTCATCTAATGATTAAAGATAAGATATTTTGCCTCATTCTCTTTCTTTTTCAAGTCTTTCAAATTCTCCTTTTACGCCGTGGTTAAAGTAGCTTTATTTTCTGGTTTAGTAAAACCTTTCTCTACGACTTCCCATACATCACGTGCACCTAATAAAGCCTTCGTTTTGATATTTTAGTTATTAAACTTTAATTATAGAACTCAGAAAAACATCATGCCAACATTTACAATAACTCACAAATTGAGTGAGGATTTGGAGACTCTAAATGCACGAATGAATCTAAAATATCGAAGAACCTTAGGAGGGATTCAAATAAAAAAATTAATGTTTTAGTCAAAGTCAACATAAAGTCAACAGTCAATTATTAACTAGTCAACGGCTTGGTGTGGTCAATGGCTCGATGGTGCAGTCAAGGAGATGTAGCTTGTGCAGCTCTGTCAAACAAGCTATATGTCACGGGATGAGTGTTTTGCGCAACGAACCCAATGGTGGGCAATTGGGCTAGAAACTTGGGCGGTCCGCAACATATAGCTTAGATAGGCTCAACTCGGTTTGACTCGGCTTAACTCAGCTCAACTTAGTCAACTCGGTAAGTCAACTCAATTTTTGGATAGCAAACTTCCAAAAACAGTGCAGGTACGTCTGATCTATGATCAGATTAGTTTTTAGGATGTCGTGTTTCTCTTGTTAAGCTCTTCAATTTCGTATGCCACATTGCTATGTGGAGGATCGATTACTAACTTTGATATCACTATGTTGGAGAATTTTGAAAAATCAAACACTTTATTTCATTAAAGCTTAAAGCTTAACATTCAGATACTTCTTAGACTTATGTAGTATTTGTTTTTTTGTCTGAAATCTAAATGAGTCTAAATTTTTCTAAAGTCTGAATGGGTCTGAGTACGAAAATCTGAATGACATGTTTGTTTTTCTTTTTTAAATATCTGAAAATAAGTAGCATCTTGTTTGTTTTACAGTAAAAATTATCTTAAACTTGATTATTTGACATTTATGTCTTTATAAATTAAAACAGAAAAAGAGGATTTGATTTTATAGTTTAGGAAATAAATTATTTTACAAAGATTTTTTGGAATATAATATTTACTTGTCATTCAGACCTTTTTTTTCCATTCAGATAAAAGTCACAAAAGTTTACTTTTTTTATTCAGATGTAAATGTCTTAAAATCAGACATAAGTTCCAAAAAACAAACAAGCATATTTTAAAAAATGTCTGAAATAATAAAATTTCAGACTTCAGACATTTAACAAACAACCTCTTAATCTCTTTTTTTTTTTTTGAGATCCTAATGACATAAACAAGGGTATTTGTAGTACCCAAAACTCAATACAGACTACACACATAAACTAAACAAATTTAATCACAATCGATCCTTTATTCTCAACTACCACACTAATTCTCAACCTAACTCATTCCACTTCACTAAAAATACCTAACTTACGCCACTAACAATTTACACATATAACATGGTAAAACAAGTTTACTTTCACAACAGTACATCGTATCCCCTTTTATTTTCTAATATCAGCATATATTTTAAAAAGGGAAAATTATACCTTAACTATTTGGTTCTAGATAAATATACACCATTTTATTCTAAAATATTTTTATTTGGTTCTAGATAAACATACACCATTTTATTCTAAAATATTTTTAAAAAAATCATTTTCAATTTTAGGTAAATATTAATGATAATTTGATGATTCTTAAATTCAATTGTCAGTGTATTACTACATACTTCGATCAAAAACAAAAATTTTCACTTTGCCTGAGTGCAGGGACCCCTAATATGTAAATTACAAAATTACATATTATGAGCTAAAATAATATAATTTAAAGTTATATTTGTCCATAATATACTACTATAAGGTATAATAAAATTAGATTCACTAACAAAATATCTGATCACAAAATAAAAGAGTCTATAAAAATCTCTCCTTAGCATTTGATATTAATCACATATTAATCTTGTAAATTATGAAATAATAAAATTAATTTGTGTAATCCACAATTTAATGGGAAATAAATATAACATTTCTTTGAAACGGGAGCTAATTAATTAAGCATAGGCTAATCATTTAGCTTCGGCGCCGAATGATACCACTGCAAGTTTTGGAAGACAAAGGCCAATATAAAGTTGCTAGGAGTGACGACCGCAACAGTAAACTTTTTCATTTGTTTTCCATAATTAAGGGACAAGGGAATAAGTGCTTATCTTGTAAAATGGAGTCAAATTCTACAAGAATTTTTTTCTGTGAAAATTTGGCAGATGGCGCCAGTGGGCAATGGCGAAGTTAGGAACTTTTTTTTATACCAGTAATTAAACCAAAATAATCTTGAAATAATTGGTATTCATTCGGATTAATATGAATGTTTAGGGTCTAATACATGAACATTATTCTATTTGCAGTGTCATCCCAAGCTGGTCTCTTCAGTTGATAATAACAGATTAACGGATAAGTTGTTGTTTATGATAGACCTACTGATAAATAGGTTTAACAAACTAATAATAATAATAAATATGTTTAACAAACAAATAACATTAGATTAAATTTTTAGTATTTAAAATAAATTTGGTCAATTGTGTACGCTCAGGATTAATAAATTGTCACATCAACAAAATCGAAGTCAATGCTTCTTAGTCTTTCTTTTTCTAAAAACAGATAAGAAGGGCGGGTAAAGTCTCGATAAATTATTTTTAAAATAAAGATCTTCAGGATTCCCATTTATTGATTCTCATTTATTAACTACTAATCTTATAAGTGTATTTGCTCTTATAAAAGATTAGATCAAGAGAGAAATCCTGATCTTATTTTTTTAATCCCCCAACCTCTCCAAAATTCAAACTCAAAAGTAACTTACTAAAAAAAGGTATTTGAAAAGGATTTAAACTTGAGATGACCAGTTAAATAAAACTGATTGAAAACTACTCTATTGAGCCCTTGTTAGGAACAAAATGCTTCATAGTTATCTGCTGTAGCCGGCAAAAGCCTCTCAACCAGTCCAAATCTGATGCTTAACACCAATTCTAAATCTCAAGTGGCTTGTCCCCCAAGTTGAACTAGAACAATAATAGTTTTGTAACATTTTAATATACATTTCTATTAATCTTGCGTGTTATATTCATCATATGGTATGCTCACAAGTGATTCTGAAAGCCATTTTAAGCGTGATATTCAAGTTGAAATTCTACTTGTATGGAACACATCGTTATATTGTACAATATGAAACTACTAATACAAGGAGAAAAGTCGGCACTCCCGTGCGCAATCTGCTTCAATATTTAATGAAAAAGCCTTATCTTTCTCTTGAATTATTCTTTTTTTTTTTTTTAATGAACAAAGTGATCAAGAAGACGTGATTCGCATTACCCCTAACGAAAAGCAATGCCTACATATATAAAATCTCAAAAACCAAAAGAAAGTTGACCTAGAAAAATTAGACTCTAAAACATTAATAAAACAATCCCTTGTGCCATAAGGAAAAAAATTAAAAAATATAAGCAGTACATCTTGATTTTATATATAGTGATTGTCTAGTCTGGTTCCGAATTTTTTCATCAGCATATATATTAAACGTGTGAAAAGGGGCAACCCCTAGGGACTGCAGTCCTCTTACATTTCCTGCTCAAAAAGAAAAAATCAACTAACACAACAACTCAAAGCATCCGCTACAAGGCCAAAAAGAAGGGGCGACAAAAAGTCAACCCAGATGAACGACTCTAAGATAAGCAAAGAACCGACAAGCTGAACCATTGACATGCCTTGCTGAATGCATAAAGGTAGCAAACCAACCCATGAAAGTGGAGTGAAATGCAAAACAGCACAAAACCTCAAGTAGAAAATTCAGGTGTCAAACGCCTTCCTCACATCAATTTGAAGACCAATTGACCCCATAATAAGAGGCTAAACAAATACCCTGACGAATGTGTCGATCCTTTTTTAATCCAAGCTGATTGGGTGAGGGTGAAAGAATTTTGCTGTCATTGCCACTAAGGCTATCAGAAAGAATCATTGGGATAATCTTAAAATTCCAAGAAAATAGCTATTTTCTTGAATTTTTGGGATGATCTCAAAATTAACCATTTTACATGGTAAGGCACGCACATCTCCCTGACTTTGTGTTCTATTATCAAACTTTGAATAATTGAAGGGAAAAAAGCCTGTTAGAATATGCATAAGAATGCTGAATTTTGTTCTCATTTTACATGCCATTACTTCCGTCGTTTAGGTACCAAATGTTTAGAAAGGATGAAGATTTATATAATTTAATTTCACTCTCCATATCAATTAACATCGCACCATGAGTGGTCTATAAGTACAAAAGAATTATAAAGGCCCCTACTCTTCATCTTTCACAAAACCTAGTTGAAAGAGAAATTCAAGGGCATATGTAAGCATGCATTTATAGATTAATTGAAGCCTCTTTTTCTTTTTCCATTTCCTTTAAATTCATAATGATTGAACAATCTTAAGTGCTTGGTGTGGATGAAACGAGCACAATGGGTAGCTGCAAACCTAAATAAGAAATTATTAGTTCTTCAATTGATTTGATTTCGGTACAAAAAGTTCGCAACATTACAGACTCATCTTTTATTACAGAAAAACCCAGCTGTTTATTATGATTATATTATATTGAAACAAAGAATATAGTTTCATTACAACCCAAAGATAGAATAGAACAAACACATAGTCCATAGCAAGCTATATACATTCAAATTACAGTGATCAATTACAAGAAATGATTGGCTTAATCATTGTTGACATGTAGAGAGGAAAGATTGTGCACGCAAGGTTTCAACAAATGATACCTCCACTCACCATGCACACAATAAAATCAAGCTCCATTCAGGATGACCCTCAGATCTGAATTATCAGATCCAAAAGTAATGCACTCTTATGGAAAAAACATCCGAAAAGCCAGATATGGACACAATTTTTTTTTTTTTTTTTGCCTTCTTTTGATTAACCTCGACATGTCGAGGAATTTATTAAAATGGACACACAACTAATATTGTTCATTCTTCGCACACGAACATATAGAAAGTTCGTCTCTTTGTCTTAAAGATAGCCTTTTTCTTTGCAGCATTGGATTGCTCCATCAAACATTTCATCGATCCCATACTTATATGTAAAGCCGGTATCCAGGAGTTTCTTTGA
Organism: Atalantia buxifolia; assembly: GCA_030444775.1. Taxonomy (NCBI): domain Eukaryota; kingdom Viridiplantae; phylum Streptophyta; class Magnoliopsida; order Sapindales; family Rutaceae; genus Atalantia; species Atalantia buxifolia. The sequence goes on from CM059838.1 coordinate 27,867,309, forward strand.
CGATAACGCAGATAATTTATAGCCTTCAATCTCCGCTAAAGAACTGCAAACTTTCTCCATTATATTGAAAGATGATAATTATGAGGAAAATGGAAATTTTAAGGGCAGAAATAAATTGAACATACTCGAAATTTGGAATTGCATATCCAGGGTATTTTGCAGAGAGAAATTCGGCCATCTCTTGAATAGTTAATGTGGCAGAAGAACAAATGTATCTCCCTTTTACATCAGGATATTCAAGTAAAAAAATATGTGCCCTTGCTACATCATCTATATGCACCATTGATATGTTCAGAAGCATACTATATTCCTCTCGATTACCTGATCAGCAGATATTTTTTTAAGGCATTATTCAATCAAAGGGAACATATATACATACCATTGATCGCGGCAAATTAATTATAGCACGTACCCAAGACCATAGCCAGCGTGCCGCGAACAGAGCCAGTTAATTGAGGACAAATGAAGGGACCAGTAACGAAAGAAGGTATTATTGTCACAAGATCCAATCCATGTTCTTCTGCGAACTCAAGAGCTGCCCTTTCAGTTAATGTCTTTGAAAGTTTGTAAGATTTTCCCCATATATCCAAATTTCTGATGTAATCTACATCACTCCAAAATGTCTCATCTAGCATATCAACATCTTTGCCACTGAAGTGGACTGTTGATGCACTTGAAGTGTACACAACTCGCTTCACGGTTCCAGATTTCAAGCATGATTTTAAGATGCCTATTGTTCCACTGACTGCTCTTTGTATTATAACTTCTTCAGGTTCTTTCCCGTGAATATCAATAGGTGCGGCTACATGAATAACGCCAGTGCATCCTGCAATGGCTGCATCGAAGCTCTCTGGGTTGTTGAGATCGGCATTAAAGATTTGAAGCCTCTCGGATGCTCCTGGTAGATTTGTCAGAAAGCTAAGATCTCTCTTCCGTTCTGCTCATTTTTCATAATATTCAACACACTTAATATTCTAATTAAAGATGTAAGACAAATAACAACCAATTAAAGTTAAAGAATTCTGAGCTTGAAGGCATACATACCTGGGTGGGATCTAACGGTGGTTCTGACGGAGTAACCATGATCAAGAAGTCGCATGATCAGCCAAGACCCTATGAAACCTGTACCACCTGTTACACAAACTCTTCCTTTTTCTTCTTCCATCTCTGTGTGACAGTCGAACTTTTCTTTCTACTTCATATGACGACGTGAATCACTTATATACAGAAATTCAATCCAGAGTTGGAATTGAAAAAAGTCACCAACACCCTTAAAGTTTGTTTAGATAATCACATAGGCTCCTTTACTTTCATAAATGATCTCATGAACCTCTTTTTGACGATTATATCCTTCCATTATAAAGTTCAGACTGTTCAATTTTGGATTAATGAATTTAAGAGTTAACAAAATCTGCTAAGATATATATTGAAAATAATTTAATATTAAAAATAATTTGCCTAACATATATATGTTATTTTATTATTATATTTATTTTCATATTTTTCAATTTTATGTATGATTTTTATTTAGCATTGTGTTTATATCTAGTATACAAATTTTGACTATAATCAAGGAGGGGTCTGATGATCATTTATTAAAACTAAGGGGTTTATGTGATTTTTAAACGAACCTTAAGGGTGTAAGTGACTTTTCCCTAATCTTCTACTTTTTATAACTATAGTTAAAATTTAATTACTTTTATTTCTTATGAAACTAACAGTTGCATGTTTTTAAAAAGTCAGTGACCAGATACATTATAATTTTTTTATAAGTCTATATGGGCTACAACATAAATAAAAGGGTTGTCGCAAACCCTTGAATTTAAGCGTTATAGCCTATACCATTCAATTATACAATGGATAAGAATTAATTAATTAAAAAGTAACAAGTAACTTCAGGTTGTAGGTAAATATAAGTTTTTTTTAATTTTAAAGGATACGGTATTTGGGGAAAAAAATCCTATTTGACTATTGGATTTAAATATTAGAATATTCAAGTAGTTTGTAAACATATATTTTATAATCACTTCACAATATATTTTTTTAAGTCACCAAAAAAGAAAAAATACAAATAATTTTGAAATTAAAATGTCATGTACTATTTAGCTTTACAATTTTATTTTAATTTTTTTCAGTTTCAGTCTACAATTAGTATTGGAAACAAAAATAGCACTGGAAAACGTAACTAACAGGTAATATTTCAACAACAATTTATGTAAAAATATTTAAAGATACTCCATAAGGTCTTATAGTAACTTATATTATATGTATTTAATTACAAAACCATTAATAATTAAACATTAATAATCATAGAGGCATTGTAACAAATAATGTGATAAATATCATTAATATAAATACCGTATATCATTGATTAAATCTAACATTATTGATACCATAAAAAAAAAATAATGACATCATAAAACGACCCCTAATGAAAATTTAGCATCACATAGGTTGGACCAAGGCTAATATTTCTCTATCCCATTTAGCCAAGCTCATAAATTCCGAATAAGTTTTTTCCATTTGCAAGTTAAGTGTCTTAAATTAGGATTTGGAAAATGAATATATCTATCTTACTCATAGAATTACTTAAAGATGTGCTATTTGAACACATCAATTTACTGTCTAAACCCTCTATTTAAATTAAGTATTTATTTTTAAAATAACTTTTGATAAAGTCACTTAATTAACCCTATTTCTCTTTTTCTCCCAATTCCTCAATTTCACAACAGATAATTTTAAACTTTTATCTTTCAATTTCATATAAACATTGACACTTGCTTCTCAACTTCTCAGAGTTAGTTTCTTAATGGCTATTACAAAGTGGGAGATAAAAAACCTATCATCAAAAAAGATACATCAATCAATTTTTACTAGTTATATACGAAAACCATAAAAGTTTATTTCGGTTCCACATTTATCTTTGAGCAAATCTAAGATGAGCAAAAGGAATAGAATAGTAATAAGAGGAAAGAAATAAAGTTTGATTTACTAAGAAAAAGAAAAGAAAAAGAATCAGCAAGCCAAAGAATGAAATTGAGATTTCAAAATGCATAATGTGATAATAAATAGAGAAAATAAAAATTTTAAAGTAGAGAGAGAAAATGATTGAGTTATTTTGAGATTTCAAAATTTTTAATATTAATTTTTAATATTAATTTTTAATATATTTTTTTAGGTCAGTAAAAGGAGGAATTTGGTGGATTTAAATAACCTCACCCGTTTTTTAATTTTCGTTTGTCAATATTTCCTACAAACCTTAAGAAGATTTAGATTAGAAGAGGATCCGAATCTATTAAGTAAAATATTATGTCATTATTACACATTAACGGTTTTAATATAAACACCTTCCCACAAAATATTCGCGTCTTATATGTGAGAGCTGTTTATAGTTATTCATTGTTACTAATAAATGGATTAAGCAATTAATACATTGCATCATGAAAGTGATTGATTTTGTGTTTTTTAATATCTTTTCCCATAAAAATAATAAATTGATTATATTACTTTTATTTTATAATTTATTACGGATTGGTATATTTCAACAACAGTCAATGGTCGCATTCAATGTTTTGGTGCATTGTATAATTCTTTAGGTGGTTCATTGACAGGTTGGCTAAAATTTACCATCTTGAATATAAATAGGGAATTGATTCTTAAAAATTAAAGTCAAAACGTAGTTTCACTATCTCGAGCAATAGTCTTATATAATAGATTTGAAACGTTAAACATTATTCTTAAAGCCGTTGCAACTCAAGCATCAGTTGGAATCTCTTAAACTTAATTAAAATGCCTTCACAAAGATAATTGGACATCACAAACCATATCTATAAGTATTTAAAAAGAGGAAATTAAAATTGGAACACATTGCTATTAAATAATTAAGATGAAACTCTTAGACTTTTTCGTTTGAAATTTGTCCTTTCAGCTATCAAACATCAAGTTACGTGCTGATTTATGTTGTTCAAAAGGATACAGTACAAGCGACAGGGACATATATAACCAACTATGCGTTAACAAAATGAAGTCAATGTTGGTCAGTTTCACTCTCACGATCAATGGTCTTTTAATCCAGCAAGCATAAAATACGGGGAAAGGACATTAAGATTCCAAGCGCATGGCCAATTGTACACGTCAGGGCTAGCTCATGATTATGTTGGGCCTTAAGTTAAATTTTCAAATAAGTATTTTAGTTAAAATTCATTATACGTTACGTGTAAAACTTTTAACTAACGTAGAATGTTTAAGGGCTAAAAAAGGACAATGATTCTCGCTTAGGGCCGTTTGTTTTTTTCATTTAATGACTTAATTACTTTAATTTTAATCAATTTAATTACCTTAATTTTAATCAATTAAGTTATTAAATTCATTTTTTTTAACTTAAAGAAAATTTTCAGCCATTAAATCGTTAAGTTACTAAACTAATTTTTTTAGCATTTTGCTTAATCTAAAAAGTTTGAATAATATCATTAAAAGACATCAAGAAGAAATATCAATATTTAATTAATTAATTTTCATCATTATCCAAATAAAATTTAATAATTAGTATTATTAACCATCTCCATATAACTTATGATAATATATAGTGGTACACTATTACTATTTTTATCTTTTATTTTCTTCAAATTAGCATTATTTATCTTCATAATTGTTTTATGAATATTTATCATATAAAAACATCATAAACTATAATAAAATTGATTAACATATATAATATTTAAACGATCCGCCCCGAGCTCTAGAGGGCGAATCTTACTGGAGCTCGAATATCTATACTTAAAAATAGAAATAATAATAATAATCCTTTTACAATCCATAAAAATTATAGTCTCCAAATACAAATATATTCCGCAAACTGCAGCGGAAGAATTTTAAATTTATGCCAAACCCGCTACCGTTCTGATATTCCAGCCCTCCTCGTTGCTCATCATAAGTCAATCCTGATATATCGGAACTGAATCACAATAAACTATAATGAGTACGAAACTCAGTAAGCAAACCAGTTTTTCATATACCAAAATACATGCATACATACGTACATATAATGCAAATGGATGTCGTGCCATGGTACTAAAAACCATCGTAAAACAAATTATCGAAATCTCATTATGTCATTCTCAAACTTTCGCATTCTCTTCCAAATCACTTACTTGAGCTACCTTCATTCAATTACCGCTTAGTAGGATACTCCCTTAACTTTCAAAACTTTCATACACTTTCATAAACTTTGGGCTTTTCGCAAACGCGTCCCTCGCCCACTTATCTCATAAACCATAATATAACATCTGGAGTATCCTCCACTAAGCCAGTAACGAATTCAAGCATCCAAGCCAAAACTGTAAAACAATCTTTCTTTCTACAAATTGTACTTTGCTAAAATCGCTTTCTCGTTTTACAGAAAACATAATGCATTTTCGTGCTCATGCTAATAAAATTCTACACATACGAATGCCCATGTTCATAAATACACATATCACATAACACATCATATCAACACATCACATAAATACATGGGCAGGACATATAAATCCATATCAATATATATCAAAATAGACTTTTCAATCATTTCAAACATATATATTGTTTATTGTGATTCGTTTGGAAATCTAGTTTACTTACCTCCTCGTACCCTCGAGTAACAAATACACATCGATATCATCGGCCTAAAATCAATAAAAATATTCTCATAAGAATAAAATTAAACTATAATCATAAACTCTAATATTATCAAATTCCTCAATATAATCACATTCCATATTTAACCTCAAATAATCTCAATTTAAATCAAAAATTACCCAAAATACTCATGATTCCCGAAATTATGAAATTACCCTCAATTATTCTAAAATTACCAAAATGCCCTTGGATTCAATATTACTGAAATACCCATAAAATCATAATCTACCCACTTAACCTCAACAACATAAATTATCAACTTATCCTCAATTTCAACAATTACAAAAATACCCACATAATCTAAAATTATGAAATTGCCCCAAAAGTATGAAATTACCGAAATGCCCTTGCCGGACAACGGTCACCGGAATTCAACTGACGGCGACTGGAAGCTCAAAACTGAAAGTTCTGGTCACGCTGAGTCCAACGGAGGCGGTGGTGACCTCCCACGCGCGAACACGGCACCAAAATCCAACTCTAAAACCGTGATTGCTCAAGTGGCCGACCGGTGGTAAAACGACGTCTCCGACGACAGTGGATAGTCGGAAATGGTAGAGGGCATGGTGGGGAACAAAATTCAAGTGGCAGCGTCACCGGAAACCAGTGAAATCGTGGCCAATCGAGGCGGCGATTGCCGCGACTTTCGCGGGTTCAATCGACGACTTGCCGGCCATTTCCCGACAGCTAGGATGGCATGGATACGTTGCTCGTCTCTCAAGCTTCAAATCGGTACCAAGCTCGACCGAAACGGTGGCCGGAAATGGGAGATCCGGGCAGGTCATGGTCGCGGGTTGGGTTCGGCCCGGTTCTCTTTTCCCTCTCTCTCTCCCCGTAAGCTTCTCTTCCTTTTTCTTTTCTCTCTCTTCTTTCTCTTTATAAAGGGTTGGGAAAAAGTCAAAACCAATAGGGTGCGGGGTGTTACAAATATAGAATATTAAAGAGTTGTATTCAATTAAATATGATTTATGTTATGATAATATATTATCTTATTATATTCTTTAAGATGTTTATTATTTGTTTAACATTTATAATTTCTAAGGGAATAAATGTAAAAATATTTATTTTTAGGTTTTTCTAAGTTAAAAAAATTAATATTTATTTTAGTAGTTCAGATAAAATAATAAACATATCATTTAGATTCATACATTCATCTCTATTCAAAATTTAAACTAATTCAAGTCTATTCAAATTTCGAATAAAAGGCAAATGCCACCTTAGTCTTTTCTAGTGAAATAAATGGCCCAGATTTATGTACGTTAATTATGTAGAATGAGCAGAGTACTTTCTAAGGATCAAGGATTATAACTCAGCTACAAGTATCCACTTAGGACTTACAATATACCATTTCAAAACTTATGACAAGAAGAACAAAACTCAAGCAAAGTTATTTTCCCCCATTTTCGAGCAAGAGATTATATTTATTTCTTTTGTGGTCGTTTTTACACTTTTAAGATATTTTCCTTTTTTTCTATTGTTTTTAGATTTTCTTTTTAGATATCAGATTTATCTACCTTTTGTTTTGTTTTCTTTATTTAGGTAGAAAATTTTTACTATAAAATAATATTTCAAGTTTGCTTATTTTGGTAAATTTGCGATACTAATTAGGGTTAGTATAAAAGGTTCTAAAACCCTAGTTTTGTGCATTAAGAACATTCCAGTTATTTAGAAACTTTGTTTCTCTATAGTTTATAAGTCTTTACATTTCTGCATCATCCAAGATTGAATTTTAAATTTTTGATGTTGACAACTAACCCAGCTTTTTCTTACTTTCTTTATAATTAAACTAACTTTTTCACTAGATTTGAGAGATTAGGAGAGATTAGGTGGAAAATAATAGGAGAGGATCCTAATCCTAAAAAAAATTGTATGTTTTACTTTACAGCACTCAAAAATTAAATTAAAAATGATGAGTGATGAGATTGGATAGGAATCCAAGGTTGTTCGGAATATTATGACTTTTTTAAGGAAGTGTTATAGATAATTATTAGATAACAATATGCATGTAAATAAAAGTAAGTCATTATTCTGACTGCGATCCTTTCAACATATTCTACCTCAAAAGGAAATACTCTGAACCACAGCTCTAAACATCCTAAGGCCAAAAAGAGGAGACGACAAAAGGTTACCTTGTGACATGCCTCTAGAACAAGAAAAGACCCGTGAGCCGAAACTTTGATCATAATGCCTTGCTGAATGCATAATAGTATTAAGCCAGCCAATGAAAGGAGACTGAATTCCGAAACGACACAAAATCTCAAGCAGAAAATACCAACTTAAATTGTAAATGTCTTCCTCACATCAATTCAAGACCTATATTGGCACCACGAATCCTTGGATATAAGAGATTGACCCCCCCCCAATTGAGGACTAATTCAACAGATACTCTGATGAACGTGTCGGTCCTTAATAAATGTAACCTGATTGAGAGAGAGAATTTTGCTCTCATTGCCACTAAGTCTATCAGAAGGAATCTCTGGTATGATCTTAAAAAATGAAAAACATCTATTTTCCTGGATTTTTGGGGTGATCTCAAAACTAACCAATTTGGGGGTAATTAAGGCAGGTTATATCTTCTTGAGTTTCTGTTTTATACATTAACAAAATTCGAATAATTCAAAGAAAAGAAGAGTGTTTTACAATAAATGTTGTAGATTATGCAAAAGAATGCTGACTTTTTTTCTCATTTTATATTACATTTCTTCCCGCGTTAAGGTACCAAAATTTAAAGAAGATGACGATTTGTATAATTATCATTCTCTATACCAATTGAAATTGCACCATGATTGACTATAAATACAAGATAGCTACATCACTTTTATTTTATAGCCCCAATCTTCATCTTTCACAACCGGCCTCATACACTCCCCCTACCCCCCGAAGCCTTTAAGAAACAAAAAAGCAACTCAAGGTTGTGCCATAAATGGGGACAGTGAAAAGCAATGAAGATGTCCACAGATCTTGGGGACTGTTGACGTCAAACAAATTGTTGGTTGCAGCCAACAATTGTAAGGAAGCAAAATCATATGGGATTTGTTGAATTTGATTTTGCAGCCGAAAAGAAAGAATTGACAAAGGGAAAATGAAGCCAAATGAGTTGGTGAACCAATGATAGTTTGACAAATTCACAACAACTTTGACAATTCGGCAAATTGTTGGTGAGCGCCGAATTTGTGACAGTGCAAAATACTTCTTATAAATAGAGGGAGTTTTTCATTTGTTTAGCATCCAAAAATTTGTTAAGCTTATAAATTTCTAAGCTTTTGAGAGAAGTGAGAGAAGTGTGTCTGGAGAATTTATTTTTCCTGCAGAGTGTGAGAGTACTGGTATATTTGGGTTTCTGGGAAGTGAGATTCGTTACTCAAATATTTATACTCTATTAATTGTTAAATAAACAATTATTCTTTCTTGCCTCTGTGGATGTAGGTTTAATTACCGAACCACGGTAAATAATTGTATCCTTTATTTTTCTGTAATTATTTGGTGCGCTTGATTCCGCATTCCGCACACAAGTGGTATCAGAGCCGACGGTTAGTACTTGGGGGGATACGATACTATTTACGTATACGGTACTATTCTCGTATATGGTACTACTGTTCACATACGGTACTGTTCACGAATACAGTGGAGACGGCCATTTGTACTTGGGAGACAGTCTATTGTAAGTAGTGTGTATTTTTGCATGTCTAGGAAAGTTCTTTCAATAAGGCGATAAGAGTCTAAGGATTTTGCTTTTTAATTAGGACCGAGTTCCCGTCCAGTCTCCTGGGAACTTTCCTGGTGTATTTATTCAGGCGAAATTAACATCATAGAGACTGTTTTTCAAGTAGAAATAGTTCGTTGAGAAAATGGTAGAAGGTGAAACTTCCAGAATTGGAGGGAGATCTACCGACACTATTTCAAGAAATACTTCAGGTGGGAGGCGAGATTTGTCAAATCGCTATTCAGCACCTATTATAGGAGGCCAAAAGATCGATGTTGAAAAATTTGATGGGAAAATCAACTTCAGCATGTGGAGGCGCGAAGTTATGGATGCCATTATTCAAATCGATCTCGATGTTGTTCTAAAAAATAAAAGACACTTGTATGATGAAGAAATTTGGGATCGTATGAAAGAGAAAGTTTGTGGTCAGATTAGATCTTGTTTGACCAAAGAGGTGAAATACTTGGTGAAAGATGAGGAGTGTGCGATGACTTTGTGGCGTACATTAGAGGAGAAGCTTGTGGTCGAATGAAGCCTGGGATGTCAATGCACGATCATGTCTCAAGATTTGAAAAGTTACTTGCTGATTTGAAGAATCTTGATGAAGATATTAAGGATGAAGTCAAGGCTATAATTCTGTTACACTCACTACCTGAGGAATATAGCCATTTTGTGACTACCTTGATATATGGGAAGAGTGTGATCATCTTCAAAGATGTTTGCATAGCATTGACTAACTTGGAGATTCGGAATAATGATAAAAAGTCTGAACGAGCATCGTCTGAAGCTTTGGTGAGCAGAGATTGGGTGATGGAGAAAAAGAAGAAACGTGGTGGAAAGAATTCTCGGTCTAAATCGAGAAGTAGAAATATAGCTTGAGATGAATGTGCCTTTTGTCATGAAAAGGGTCATTGGAAGAAAGATTGTCCGAAGGCTCAAAAGAGAGATGGGAAGAAACCAGTAGCAACAAACATGACACGTAAAGATGAAAACTCTGATTATTCACTAAGTATTACTTCTACAGCATACATGGCTAGTTCGAGCGAGTGGATACTTGATACTGGAGCAACCTACCATTTGTGTCCTATTAAGGAATGGTTTCGAATTTTTGTAATCTGGAATCCGGTGCAGTTGTGATAAGGAATGATCAACCTTGTCGCACAATGGGGATAGGAACAATTCAGCTCAAAATGTTTGATGGAATGGTCAAAGAACTAAAAGAGATTAGATATGTTCCAACTTTAAAGAAAAATCTAATTTCTGTGGGTGCTCTAGAAGCTAAAGGCTACAAGGTTACCATTCAAGATGGCACAATGAAGTTTACACATGGGGCTATGGTGATTCTGCAAGAGGTTCGGCGTCACAATTTGTACTATTTGAAGGGAGGTACCACTGATGAAGCAAATGCTGTTGAGGCGCACAGTGACACCACCAAGCTATGGCATGTACGATTGGGATATGCTGGAGAAAAGTCTTTGCAAACTTTGATGAAACACAAACTCTTAAAAGGTACCAAAAGCTGTAAATTAAAGTTTTGAGCATTGTGTAATAGGCAAGAAAACAAGGGTCAAGTTTGGTACGGCTAATCATGATACTCGTGAGATCCTTGAATATGTTCACAGTGATGTATGGGGACCAGCCAAGACTACATCAATTGGTGGAAGCCATTATTTTGTTACATTTGTTGATAATTTCTCTAGACGTGTGTGGGTGTACACCATGCGAGCAAAGAATGAGGTTCCAGAGATTTTCGTAAAATGGAAGAAACTGGTGGAGACTCAAACTGGCTGAAAGATCAAAGTATTGCATTCTGACAATGGGGGTGAATATACTTCTGATCCATTCTTGCAAGTATGCCAAAGTGAGGGCATAAAAAGACATTTCACGGTGAGACATACTCTGTAACAAAACGGCATGGCTGAGCGCATGAATCGTACTTTACTAGAGAAGGTACGATGTATGTTATCTAATGCTTGTTTAGATAAAAAGTTTTGGGCTGAAGCTAATCTTTGATGCCCTTATGACATCAGCAAATTTTTAACGTTATTAACGGAATGGCAGTAAATTGGTAACGGCGCAAAACTTTGGTAGCAAAATGCACTTGTCAACAAAACTTGGTACTGATATGATATATCAGTAAAACTTTGGCAGCAAAATGATAATATCCCTTAAAATAAATACAATTAAGACAAATTACTATAGCAAACATAGAGCATCACACGTATGTCAGTCAATATCCATTAAGATCGTTTATCACTCAATCACAGTCAAATTTTGTTCATGATTTACGATAGAAAAATAAATAAAAGAGTTTCACCTGTCAAATACATCCTCATGAATAAGTAGAAAACAAGAAAAGAATAAGAAGAACTGATTTCCAATTGATTTCTGAGATTTCTCCTCTGTTAGCCTTCAAACTCTCTCTTGATTTCTGTTTTCTTTTGTTTTTCTCTGCGATTTATACCTTGGGTGATGGCTCTCCCTTTTTCTTTGGTCGTGTGCTTCTTTTATAGTTTATAATTAGGGCAACCGAAAGTCTAAAACGCATATCTTACATTTTTGGAAACTTCAAATCGCAATCTTCTACGTATCTTGCACGAAATCTTCTCTGTCAATGCTTTATGATCGCTGCAGCAATAGAGCTACAGCAACGGTGCTACAACATCGGCTACTGCATGTTACTTAAAATTTAAGCTTCCGGTCACCTACAATTATGCATATGATTTAAGCACAAATTAATTTAAAACAAAAATAAATTGATTAAAAGTAAACTAAAATCAATGTTTACGTAAAATATAACTAAAATGCAATAAAAACTTGTCATTCACTCTCTAAATATTATTGATTTAAGTCTAAAAGTGTAATGATAACTCTCATTTCATAGTGTTATCAGCTGTCTATACTTATTTTGTTCATTATTTTTGTTTTACTATTGCATTTGCATTTTTTATAACATTTTTTTACTACAGTCGAAGGGTATAATAATAAAAAAGAGGTGTGTGTGACCATTTCTAAAATTAAGGGATTTATATGATCATTTAATCAATTTAAGCAAATTTTGGAGGTGCTGCTGGTTTGCTTCCATAAATTTTATCAAGTTTTCTTTTCATTTCCAGGGCAGCCTCACAATCACAGGCTTTTCATTTGCATTGTGTATAGGCATAGAAAGAGTGAGATCTAAAGCTATTCCTGGCCCTTCAGCTTGTGGTGATATTTTTCACAATAATTTGGGAGAGCATTTGGGGAGTTTTGACGTGGATTTTGGTCATAATTCTGCTTATTATGCAGAATTAATGGCAGCTTTTCGGTTATTGATTTTGCTTACGAACAGGGATAGCACAAACTTTGCTGAGAATGTGATTCATTGCTTGTTGCTAATTTCTTTTTAAAAGGTTCTTTGAAACTCCCTTGGAGTCTTAGGAACAAATGGGCGAATTAAAAGATAAAGCTTTCTTTCGTTGATCGCACACCTTCAAGGAGAACAATAGCGGTGTAAATTGTCTTGCTGATTTAATTAGTTCTTAATCATGATGAAACATTTTGGTGGAATGATCTTCTTGTAGAGATCGAACAATTCTTGTCTCAATATGTTAATGGATTTTCGAAGTATCGTTTTTTTTAATATAATTTTCTTTTGGATTTCTTTTTTCCTAGAGTCTCCTTCTGTTGTTCTTAGCGCTATGACTTGTTTAAGCTTCAAGCGTGAGGCATATTATGTCCCTCCTAAATAGATAAATCATTTACTCTTTTTTATTTAATAAAATCCGTCGGCATGTCGAGATTCATCCAACCAAAAAAAAAAAAATCACTATAAAACTGCTTCTACTTTTAATTTGTGCAGCCATAGAATGAAAGTCATTTTCCTTTACCAAATATTTTACGCAAACACTGCGTATCGACTGTTTGATATTCCATTTCCTATCAAATAGAAAAAATAATTATTACAATTACAATCTTGTAACAGACATAGATCAATATAGTTCGACAAACCAATAAGAACATAAAGACGTACGAGGAACAATCAACAAAACTATTGCACCAGTATTATTTTTCCAGAATACCTCACCAAACATGCATAAATAGATTTGATTTGCTCTGTCAAGAGTAACGCAATGACGGAGCCAACACAGAGAGCACATTGATGATCATCAATTGGTGGAATCTATTGGAAAGCTGCGCAAAACAACCGTTTCCACCGTCAGCCCCGGTCCAAATCCAAACAAAACACCGCAATCCAATCCCTCACCGGAGGTGGCTTTTCATTCCTCCAAACTCTTCCTCCTCATCTCATCGAGAATGAAGAACACCGATGGCGCCCCCAAATTTCCAAACTCGCTTAGCACATATCGACTTGCCCACAGCTTATCCTTTCCCAGTCCAAGATTTTTTTCAACTTGGTCTAAAACGCCTTTGCCACCAGGGTGGACTATGTAAAACAACGAGTTCCAATCACTGATCCCAATCGGACTCATTGCATCCCCTAAAAGCTTGTCTATATGCTTCCCAATTGTCACAGGCAAATCTTTCGATAAATAATAATCCGTCCCCATTTCTTTCAAGTGACCCACGATATAATTTTCAGTGTAGGGGACAGTCGCCTGAGTGCAAGATAAAAGTTGGAATAGTGGACGTTCACCATTGGAAATATCAGGATGTGCACCAATAATTGCAGCCCCAGCTCCATCACCAAAAATTGCCTGCACAATCAAGATGTCCAAGTGGGTTTCTGAAGGTTCATGAAAATCCAGAACCTTGATATCAGAACACACTACAAGAACTCGAGCTCCAGGATTGTTCTCCGCAATATCTTTGGCAAGCCGGAGGACTGTCCCTCCCATGTAACAGCCTTGGGTATAAATCATGAGTCTGTTAACGGACGGTTCAAGACCGAGAAGCTTCATCAGATGGACGTCCGCACCAGGCATGTCAACGCCATAAAAGGCACTGAATATAAGGTGAGTGATATTCGATACGGGCTGTCCCCACTCTTTGATGGCCTTCAGGGCGGCTTCTTTACCGAGCTTTGGTACTTCATCAATCAGCATAGCATGACGAGCATCCAAAGACGGGGCCTTGTAACAACACATCTTAGGATTTTGTTTTAGGATATCTTCAGTAAGATATAAATAACGTTTTTAATTGATGATCTGTCGCCTGTTGATCCAAAAAAGCATTGACTAAATAACAGATTAAAGAGCTCTCTAATTAAATTGAATATTTATAGATGCTTGCTTACATATGCGCTTGAATTTCTCTTTCAACTCGGTCTTGTGCTCACTATTGGTGACACGAAAGAAGAAATCAGGATAATCGGCTTGGTAGAAACAGTTTGGAGGAGTTGCTGTGCCAATGGCTAGTATCATTGCTGATGCTCCCTGAGATGTGTAGGTATCTTCATTGATTTCCACTGTCCCCATGTATGCCACAGCCTGGAGTTGCTGCTTAAAGGCTTAAAAAAATTATGATGCGGGAAGGCGTAGACTGGAGGATTTGAAATAGACAAGTTATTCCTTTGTATCTATGGACAAATTACAATGCTATTTTAGTTGATATATATAGAGGATACCAATTATACAAATCGGCATCTTTTATAATTTTTTTGGTAGCTAAACGTGGGAAGCAATAGAATATAAAATGAGAAGAAAATTTTCGTACAAATAACTGCTACATTAATTGAAAGCCCACTCTTCTTTCCTTGAATTATTCAGAGTTTGATATTAGAACATAAAGTCAGGGAGACGCGATGTTTCTTACACCTCAAAATGATTAATTTTGAGATTATCCCAAAAATTCAAGAAAATAATTAATTTTCTTTTTAAGACCATCCTAAAAATTCTTTCTCATAGACTTGGAGTGTGTTTGTTTTTTAACTTAATGACCTAAAGTGATTTAACTTAATTAATTACGTTAATTAGAGATTTTTTTTTTTGTTTTTATAACTTTATGAGACTTTTCAGATAATTTTGACTTAATAAAATAACCCAATTTTTTTGGTTTTTTTCCCAAATGAAGAAATTTTAATCAGAAACTAATTTCTAATGACAAAAATATCCCTACTTTATTATTTAATTTTTATGTCTATCCCAAAACCCATCCATACACATTTATCTAATAATAATCTCGTCTTTAATTTTTTTTTTCAGCCGTCATGAAATCCGTCACTTTGTTTCTCTCATCAAGTTCTTGATCTCCCATTATTAGTAATCAAAGGTATTATTCTTAAACTTTTTATCTAATTATATAATCCTTTTTTATAAAAGGAATTATATGTTATAATTCCAAAATCATTATGTATTCACTTGAACATAATTTTGCTTGTTATGATGAAATATTATGGTATTTATGTGTGTGTGTGTGTGTGTGTGTGTGTGTACATGCATTTATGTATGTATGTATGTATGTATGTATGTATGTATGTATGTATGTATGTATGTATATTATTTATTTAACATTTAAATTTAATAAGGATACAAATTTAAAAGTTACTTGCTTTTAGTTTTTAAAGTTGAAAAAACAAACAACTTAATACCTATTTTCAAAGATTCAGACAAAAAAAAAACATATTATTCCGATTCAAATATTCAGGTCTATTGATTTCAGGCCAATTCAAGTCTATTCAAATTTTAGATAAAACCAAACACCACCTTAGGACCAGCTTAGTAATGCTATAACTTTTAAAATACATACAATTAGTTATCTTGTTGAAATAATCAGTTGTGAAGAAAATTAGTTAAACGTTTGATAAAATTTAATTTTAAAAGTATTATGAGTTTTAAAAGTAATTGTATGTGTTGAGTAAATCATAATGTGAAACTGCTATAAAAAAGTAAATGACTAAATTAAGTATAATGTTGAATAAAATTTATTTAAACATTTATACACATGTGCACAAGATATTTTTTATTATGCACATATAATAATTGGTAATTAAAATAAATATTTTATATTATTAATTTTATCTTTTGTTCAGTTATTTCAAAATAATTGGCAATAATAATAATCTCTCTAAAACTAATAATTTTATCTTTGGACTTTTAGAATATATATGGAATTGTATTAAGCATAAAAGTGATTCTCAAAATGCTACTCCTTTCCTACTTTTCAAAATCTGTAGTAGGATGTGATGATTTTGCCAAAGTGATTTTTAACAAAGTTTACTAGACACTAAAATTAAATTTAACTTTTCAAAATCACTTTTGAGCCTCCTAGAAAAAATTGCAAACAAGCCAACATATATTTTCTCCAAACCACCTTGAAGTTATTGAGTATCTACGCATTTGTGAGGGTAATTGTTTTAATTTCTGCTGCAAGGTTGCTAGATCGACTGATTTTTGAACAATTTTATTTTCTGGCTACTCGAATTCTAGTGCCGGGGAGGTAGCGACTAAAAAGATTGATTGGTTAATTTACTCACTCTCATACCTTTTCAATAAAAGAAAAAAGAAAAAAAAGAGGATATTTGTTTTCGTCTCTCATTAGGGGGTGAATCTCTTCGATAATCCGAAGATTAGTGGTGGCAATATATGTCTTAAAATTGATCGGAATTTTCTGCTTGAAGTTTTGTGCCGTTTTGCATTTCATTCCTCTTTCATGGATTGGATTTATACTGTTATGCATTCTGTTCTAATCAATGCTTCAGCTCTTGTGTTCAACAGGGTTTGAGGGTTCCCTTTTGTTGCCCATTCTTAATTTTTTGCCTTATTGATGATGTGTTTGAGCTGTGGTTTAGGTCCTATTCTTTTAAGGCAGGATATGTAGAATCGCAGTCCTGGAAGTTGCCCCTTCACTTCACACGTTTTATACGCTTCATAATCACTATATACATATATATCAAGACGTACTGCTTATATTTTTCAATCTTACATATTATTAATTATGGCACAGGGGATATTTTTTATTGCAGCAAATTTATCAGTGTTTTATTTTTCTAGGTCAACTTTCTTTTGGTTTTTGAATTTTATATATAAGCATTGCTTTTTCGACAAGGGTGAGGCATGTTACGTTTGCCTGACTTCACACATTTTTTAGAAAACTTTGAATAATGAAGCAGATCATGAGACTGCGGACTTTTCTCCTCATTTTATTTATGTCGTACTGTTTTCTCTTTAGATAGCCAAGAAATAACCAAAAAAAGACGCCAAATAATTTATTCTGTCATTCTGAAAGCATTTTTAAAGAGTTTCATATTGTATAATGACGATGTATTCATCATAGCCTGTTGACAAGTTATTCTGAAAGCAATTTTAAGCTTAACATTCAAATTGAAACTCTACATGTTCAATATACAAGTTTAACAGTAATGCATGTTTCACAACTGTTATTGTTTTATAGTTGAGGGCTATCGCTAGAGAGGTCGCTAAGAGGTATTTGTGACCAGATGCCTAGTAATTTTCAAGTATTTTTATTTAGCTAATAACTTAAGTTTGAATTCTCTTCAAGTACCTTTTTTTGCCTAGCCAAACCGAGTTCAAATTCCCCCGTGAGGTAGAGGATAAAACAATTGATTTCAACTTTACTTACCTCTCTTGCATATTGTAGAACGGAGCATAGGATGAGTAGAGAATACTTTTCCGAGGTCATAAATTGAGCTACAAGTGTCCATATGGGGCATAGGGATGGTAAATTAGTCTATCCAAATTGGATATCTATATATCCAATCCAATTAGATTGGATAATATCCATCCAAAATCTTCTTGGATATAGATATGGATATGGATATGGATATTTTTAAAAATATCCAATTAGATATTTGATGAATATGAATATTTAATGGATATCCAAAATCCAATTAATTTATCCATTTAAAGTTAAAAAAAATTATATTGTTAAACTAAAATTAAAAAAAACAAAATCTAATTTCCTCTTATATTAACTAGTGAAGAATTAAAATTTCTCTTATATTAAAAACTAAAGTTTCTAAAATTACCCTTTAATTTTTTAACTTATTTAATGCTATTTCTAATTATTATTTTATTTTATTAATTTAATATTATAAATGGACCTCCACCGGAAAGTCGCCAAACCACCGCGTGGATCTCGCCGGACCACCGTCGGACCTCACCGGAAATTTGCCGAAAATTCACCGGATCTCTCCCGGACCTCCGCCACCGGCCACCGAACCACCATTTTATTATATATATATATATATATATATATATATTATTACTAATATAAGTAGTTTAATAGCCAAATTTGATATTGTAATTTTAACTATTTTAGATTAATATTTTTATATAATAAAAATAAAATATCCATGGATATCCATATCTATATGGATAAAATCCTTATTCATGCCTAATATTAAATACTGGATATGGATATATCCATTATGGATAATTATGTATTTATATTTGGATGGATATTATCCATCCATAATTGGATATTTGCCATCCCTATTGGAGCATACAATATATCGTTTCCAGTCTTGCAACAAAACGAATATAAGCGCTATAATTCGGCCAGAAATTCCTTCTTTTTTATGGTCATTTTCTAGTTTTAGTTATTTCCTACTTTTTCTATTACTTTTAGGATTTTAATCTTTTTAGATATCATTTTTTTAGTATTGTTTGTTTTCTTTCTTTATTTCAATTAGGAAAATTTTATTATGTAATAATTGTTTGAACTTGCCTATTTTATTAAATTTACATTATTTAGGATTAGTATATAAGGCTCTTAAAACCTAATTTTGATATTCATATTTTATTTAACAATATTCCAGTTATTCAAACACTTTTATCTCTCTATCTTTTATCAATCTTCGCGTTCGGTTTCGTCATTAACTTAAAAAAAAAAAGACTAAGAATCATTTACTTTAATTTTTTGATGCCTAGTTGTATGCAAGTTAAGTCTTATATATCAATGTGAACAACAACTAAACAATCAATATAACTTGATGTTTAGCATAGTCGATGAATTCCATCTGGTATTATAATGTTTCGTTGTTATCATGCTATTCTGACGTTATTTAATTTATACTTTAAAATTAATAAAGACGTGCTCGTTGATAGAGAAAGCACATGGCTTTCAATTATTGTTCCTATATGAAACCATTCTCTATAAGAAATTGACCAAACTTATTTTAAATATTAAGAAGTTAACTTAATGTTATTTTTTTGTTAAACATATTTATTAGTATTATTAGTTTGTTATTTAACTTATTTATCATTAGGTCTACCATTATGAATCAGTACCACGATGTTTGATAGCTGAACTGACAAATTTCAAATTAAAAAGCTTCATCTTATGTAACAACAATGTGATCAAATCATGGTATATCAACAACTCTTTTTTTTTCTTCTTGAATATACATGGATGTAATTCATGGTATTCAATTATTTTTGTGAAGGCATTAAGTTTAATATTTGCCAGGCTTTTCTTATAGAGCTCATATATGAACTTAACTTATGCTCAAAATTAATTTGAATTTTTTCAAATTTTTATAGAAGTCTATAAATCTAATTCATACTCAAAAGTTCGGGCTACCTCAACTCCTTAAGCTTATATAAATTATTAGCACAGCTAATAATTAGTCAATATGCGATAATATGCTTAACACTAACAAGGACTGTTGAACTTTTGGAATCAAATTAATAAAATTAATAATTAAATTCAGAAGGATCTAATTCTACTTGAAAATTTGTTTAACTCACGAATCATAATTGAAAGAAAAGGCCACGGAAAATCATAGGGGCCCGGAACACTGGAAGGATCGAACCTTCAAACCGCCTATTTAATCTGAGAAACAACAACTCACATATTATTCTTAACTGATATGACCAAATTGGGGAAAACGCTGCAAATAGATAGCTTAATAATGTTCATATTAATCCCTAAAAAAGCTCATATTAGTACAATGAATGCCATTTATTATTTTAAGATTTTTTTAATTAGCCCGGATTAAAATAAGTTTCCTACTTCGCCACCGGCGCCATCCATTAAATTTTCAAAATCTAAATTCTTGTAGAATATGTAAAGCAATTTTTCAGAATATAACTTCTTTGCTGATTTTCTAAAAGATATATAAGACTTATTCCCCTTAATTATATAGCAACCAAATGAGAAAGTTTGCTGTTCCGGTCGCTCCTCTTAGCCAATTTAATTAATTGGTCTTCTGTCTTAATTTGCTTAAGCTTCCCTTTCAAACAAATCCTGAGAATAACCAGAACCCACACTCATTGAATATTTTCAAGCTTTTCACTAGCATTTGGAATCTTTTAAAGAATAATCACTCTGTATTCAATTGTTAGGCTCAAATGCCTAATTTAAAAAAGAACGTAGGTTATATAAAAGGAACATAATCATTCGCTATAAATTAAGTTGAAGATTTCTTCTTGATGATTCTGAAATCTTCAATCATGAGATGCAAAAATAACTCTAAATTTAGTAAATTATAAACGATACATGATTCCTTGATTACTAATTCTCAATTCTCGTAGAAATTGATATATTTGTCTCGAGCTTGTGCTGCAAAACGCATCTCATGCTCAAGTCAAAATTTTGGAGATTTCGAAAGCTTATTTAGATCTGAATTCTCTTGACTTAGTTCTAGACATTGGCTAAAAGATGATCATTTGGTTACTATTTATACAGTAAGAGATGACTGATTGGAGGGAAAATACTTTTTAGATCTGAATCCTCGACATTCATTCTCTAAATTTGATTTGGAGCTCGTTTTTGTCTATATTCGAATTCTCAATATTTGGCTGTTTTAGTAACCACGTGTCGTCACCCATCGAATTTTTTGGGTTGATTGTCATTCGTTTTTCTCGAGTTTTTCATGTAAATCATCCGATAGTTGTTAATCTTAAATTTAGGGTTAACTATAATACGCTATAACTAACATACAATATTGATTTATAATCTGAATCAACTTGAGCTATGTGTATATTGATCTTTAATCTAAGATCAATGTAAAATACATTTGTTATCAGAGTTGAAATAGAATGAGAGAAAATGATGTTTGGTTCAAAGGAAAATCTCAGAGAAATATTTTCTTTAATCTGGAGCTTTCTAATCTGTTATTAGTTATATTATACATACATACATATAGACATATATACATACATACATATGTATATTTTATATATATATAGTGTACTCATTGGAGATAAACAACTTATAACTAATTACATTAATAGAATATAAGATCTATTTGCACTTCAGTACCTACACACTGTGTGTATTTCAACAAACTTAACACCTATGCTAAGTGTCAATTGAGTTGTTACATTACTCAGTCACCTTGGATGGCATGGCAGTATTGACATGTGTACCTCTGAGTTTAGTCTTCTTATGCTCTGAATAATGAGCGCTAATTTAATAGCCCCCTCAAACTCAAGGGACAAGTATGTACATTGAGTTTGGATCTCGGATACCTCAAATGGATGAACGAAAGTAGTTTGGTCGTTATGTCGGAATTTGCTCCCACTTGGTATATAATGAATCTTTAGCTCCCAAAGAAGGACTTTGTTTCTGATAAAGTGCATATCATGTTCAATATGCTTTGCTCTGGTATGATATTTAGATTCAAATATTCATGTTTATTTAAAATTCAGACTAATGAATGCTACCTAAGATAAATGCAGTAAAATGTAATAAAATTTTATAAAGATATCCTAACTTAATTAATTATAATAGAAGTATCTTAAACTACACCATCTTAATCATAAAATCGCTTTTTTATTATTACAATATGAGGGACATAGAGATACGATATGCAAACTAACCCTGCAGCAAGCGCCGTATCATTTGTAAATTTTTCTTTTAATGTAAATCTCCGTACATAGGAGTTAGGAATAAAATGGAACCAAAATTTGTCTACAAATACCAAAGAGCTACATCACTAGCCTATTACAAAGCCCATAATATTCATCTTTCTAATACTAGCCTCATAAATTTTTGTACCCACCCAAGGAACAAAAGGCAACTCAAGGCTCTGCGAGACATAACGACAGTGAAAAGCAATCAAAGATCAGCAGCAACGATACTGGCCGTTGGCATAGCTACTCCTCCAAACTATATTCTACCAAGCTGATTACCCTATTGAAAACATAAGGAAAAGATTAATGGCTAATCAAGCCAACAATGACAACTGCATATGCATAGTTGTCACCAGTTGGTGGAATCAATAGGGAAGCTCTGCAACACAACGGTTTCCACCGTCAAACCCGGTCCACATCCAAATAACACACCGCAGTCCAATCCCTCGCCAGTGGTGGCCTTCCTTTCTTCAAAACTCTTCTTCCTCACCTCATCAAGAATAAAATACACTGATGCCGTCCCAATATTTTCGTATTCTCTTAGCACAAATCGACTTGCCCACAATTTTTCTTTTCCCAGTTCGAGATTTTTCTCTACTTGGTCTATAAGCCCATCACCACCAGGGTGGAGTACGTAAAATAATGAGTTCCAGTCACTAATTCCAATTGGACATGATATGAAGGCACAGTTGGCTAGGGAGTTTGAAATGAAGGATTTGGGATCAGCAAACAAGATTCTAGGGATGCAAATTCCCGAGACAGAAATAACAAGAAGATTTGGCTTTCACAGAAGAATTACTTGAAGAAAATCTTGCGACGCTTCAACATGCAAGATTATAAGTCAATTTCTACCCCACTTCCTGTTAATTTCAAATTATCCTCAAGTATATGTCCTAGCAATGAAGTAGAGAGGAAAGAGATGTCTCGAGTACCATATGCATCAGCAGTGGGAAGTTTAATGTTCGTTATGATATGTATTAGACCGGACATTGCACAAGCAGTGGGAGCAGTCAGTCGATACATGGCGAATCCTGGTGGAGAGCATTGGATAGCTGTGAAGAGGATTATGAGATACAACAAAGGAACCTCAGATGTTGCATTATGTCATGGAGGATCAGATTTTACTGTCAGGGATTATGTGGATTCAGATTTTGCGGGAGACCTTGATAAAAGGAAATCCACTACTGGCTATGTGTTTACACTTGCAGGAGCAGCTGTAAGCTGGGTTTCGAAACTACAGACTTATAACACCCCAAATCTAACACATGCGAAACACGTGAAGAATGAGGTTACCTATAAATCATAATCCTTACTCATAAATTTAAACTGGAATACCTCAAATTTATTAATAAAAATAAAACCACAAGTTCATACATCTAATACTATATAATCTCTCAAAAACACAAAAATAATTAAAGGTCTTAAAACCCAAATTACGAGTTCCCAACAGAAATAAACTAAAAGGAACATGAGTTTAATCCTCCTCTTATTCAATGGCAGACGGAAACAAAAATTCTAACTCCAACGCTAATCGCGCCTCTCAAAAGAAACTTAATCTGCAAAAAGTGGTGACGAGGGGTGAGCCGTCAACTCGGTAAGTAAAACCATTCCTATCACACTAGGCCTATCGATACATAAAATATTGCAAGCCGCCTTTTATTAAAAACATACATATATCATACTCCATAATTTCATAAAATAATCATACCACGATAAAGTATCATAAATTCATAGTAATTCAGAGTATCAAAAACATAATTACTTATAAAAGCAAATCATATATCGCATTCACATAAAACAAAAGGTTAGCTCATGTCACATAGTGTCACCTATAGTCCCGGTGACCCGGCCCAGACAGAATCATAATATTGTGTGCACATTCGTAGGCATAAACCCAAGATCTTGGTCAGGACAAATATATCGTATATCACGATCAGAATCATAATCAGAATAACTACGAACAATGAGCCAAAACATAATGACTTATACGTGGCACTTTGCACTATATGTGGCACTTTGTGACGCTTTCGCCTTCAAGAGGTGGCCCCCATATAGTCCCAAGAGGTGGCCCCCGCACAATCATAAATAATTAAAATCATATATAGGTACAAAACATTCGTATCAGTTTCATAAATGTCCATAACAACAATTTAGGCTTGCAAATTGTTTTACAGATAAAATCATAAAAGGTCATGTAACAAAATAACTTACATATTCAAAAGCATTTATAAAATACTTTGTTAAAAAGAATTTATGTTTGAAAACATTTTCACAAACTAATTTTGTTATGAAAATCCATTAATCTTCTAAGTAGTATAAAAATATTTATACTTATAATAATAATATCAAAATACTTATACATATCCAGTATACTAGGAATGAAGTCACTTACCTCGATTAGAGAATTCAAATAATCACACCGCTAAACTTCTAAGAGCCTCAAACATCTTCTACACCTTAAAAAAAAACAAGATATGATAATTAATAACTTATTCTAATATCCTGTTTTTTCTAATCATTCCCGTACAGGTCTGATTCTCGAAATTATTACTCTTAACCTAAAACTCAGATTGACATAATATTCCATCGAACTATTCTGGACATCCATGAGTACCCCATGTAAAATTTTCAAGGAATTCCGATATCAAAAACATTTTCAAAATTATATATCTCTCAACCAATTCGAAACTGTTTTCACATAACCTAAACCAAACAGAACGGGTTCTGGGATTTTTATAAAATGAAATACTAATCGGAAAATTATGAAATTTAAACTGGGAATACTAGACACATGTATACACTTCCTTATAAAATTTCATGATTGTTCGAGTTCATTTTATGGTGAAAATAATTTTGTGAATCCTATCGCGATGCTGGAATCGCAGTTTCCTAGTGCAGTGAGTTCTATTTCGAAAATACACATAAAATTGAAAACGAAATCGAATTTCATGACATAAAATTTATTAAGAAAATTCCACATGTCTAGTTTCCAGAATATAAAACTTCCTAAGAAAATTCGTTCACAAAATATAATTTAAAAATCGTGATATCATGCTGTCCAGAATCATCCTACATGCTTATTATGCCAAGAATTGATTAACCAACCTCCTAATTAATCAAAACCCTAAATAAAACCTAATCACAATGTAAAATCATGCATTATAACCCTAGATAACATGATTAGGAATATTGAGGGAAAAGAATGACCAACCAATCGCTCCAATTCTCTCCTACACAAACATTTAAAGCCCTAGGGTGTGGTGAGAGTGTTGAGAGCAGCAGAGAAGAAAAAAAATAGCGTTGATGAATTAGGGTTGTAGAATTGGAAAAGAAAAATATGAATATATAGGGAGTTAAGAAACCTTATTGAATTTGGAAAAATAACCCTCTTTCAAAAATTATCCCAAAAATAATCCCTATTTATAGGGTAATAATGTCATTTAAAAATTCCATAAAAAAGAAATTTTAAGGCGTTATAAATCTCCCCTCCTAACAAAAATTTCGTCTCGAAATTCGTCATGAATTCTCGTTCAACTCATAAGCAATTCACTCTCAAATGGTACGTTCCAAGTTACCTCTAATCGGGGCAATCGAAAAAATATCATATTAGTCCCTACTCCATGAAACCCTAAGTTAATCCTAATGGCCTTATGAAATCACACCTCGTACCATAGAAATTCAAGGGATGAAAAAAAAAAAAAAAAAAAAATTATTAGGCTTAAAAACTAAAAGCTACTATGCATCCAATAAAAGAATGGAGGAAAAGCACAATACCAATTAATCCAAAATTCAAGGCTTTCTATGGAAAATAGGTAATGCACCTGAGGCTTCGTTATTCGATTTTTTAATATCATGCTCCACCATGGCAAAGACACGTGGCTTTTTCCTTTGGTTCTCAGCAGACTCTATGTTACCACTGCGCTTCTTTGGGCAATCTATAACCTTATGCCCAATCTGTCCACAACCAAAACAAGCTCCTATTTTTAAATAACATGTGCCATAATATGAATATATAGGGAGTTAAGAAACCTTATTGAATTTGGAAAAATAACCCTCTTTCAAAAATTATCCCAAAAATAATCTCTATTTATAAGGGTAATAATGTCATTTAAAAATTCCATAAAAAAAAAAAGAAATTTTGGGCGTTACAAAAGTTTGTGGCTTTATCTACAACAGAAGCAGAATACATGGTAGCTACACAAGCTTGCAAGGAAGCTATTTGGATACAAAGGTTATTGGAGGAGCTCAGGCACAAACAACAGAAAATTCTTGTATTTTGTGACAGTCAGAGTGCCTTGTATATTGCAAGGAATCCAGCTTTTCATTCTAGGACAAAGCACATAGGAGTTCAATATCATTTCGTTCGAGAAGTAGTAGAAGATGGAAGTGTCGATTTGCAGAAAATCCATACCAAGGAGAATCTAGCAGATGTTTTGACTAAGCTAATCAATACTGACAAGTTTGTTTGGAGTAGATCCTCTTGTGACTTAGCAGAAACGTAGGTAACATGACTATGGCGAAAGCGAAGGATGGTGTGGAGATTGATTGGTTCTCAATCTAATCTCCAAGTGGAGAATGTCAAAGTCGAAATTCTAGAAGACCACATTTCTAGATGCAGCCAATTTTGAATGCCGAAAAACTTGAAGAAAGAAAAAAGAAAGAAGAACAAAAGAAGAAAGAAGAAGAAAGATTTGAAAGGAAAAATAATAAAATATTAATAATATTATTTTATTATTAAAATGGAGGGGAAATGAAGCCTATAAATAGAAGGCTTAATTCCCCTCTTGGTATCCATTTTCAGCCTCTCAATTCTATCGAGAGAGAGAGCAAATAAGCAATTTTAAAGAGAGAGTTTAGAGAGCTTAAAATTATAAGTTCTTGTATTAGTGATTTGAGAGTTTGGGTATAGTGGGATTTTGGGAAGTGAGCTAAAATACTACAATACTTGTAACTCCTTTTCACTAGTAAAATATTTTCCTTCGTTCGCGCCGTGACGTAGGCTAAAAAAGTTTCGAACCACGTAATTCCTAGTGTCCTATGTGATTATTGTCTAATTATTTTTAATTTTTACTTTAGCCGCGTGTCTACTTCACCCACCAATTTACTAACATATACTTCCCTAATTGTCACAGCACGTCCGATAATAAATGACCAT
The DNA here is from genome assembly GCA_030444775.1 of Atalantia buxifolia. Classification (NCBI taxonomy): domain Eukaryota; kingdom Viridiplantae; phylum Streptophyta; class Magnoliopsida; order Sapindales; family Rutaceae; genus Atalantia; species Atalantia buxifolia. The sequence goes on from CM059838.1 coordinate 27,894,598, forward strand.
ATATGCCCATTTATTTCAATTGGCCAAAGTGATATAATTTTAGTGTCGGGATAGTAAATACGTGGTGCAAGACAAAACTTGAAACAGTGGACTTTCGTGATTGGAGATATCGGACTGCACCAATAATTGCAGCCCGGCTCCATCAACAAAACCTTTGGCAACCAAGCGTCCAAGTGGGTTTGGACGGTTCATCAAAGTCCAAAACCTTTGATATCGAACATATGACAAGAACTCGAGCTCTGGATTGTTTTTACGCAATATCTTTGGCTAGGCGGATGGACTGTCTCGCCCATGTAATGACCTTGATTATAAATCATGAGTCTGTTAACGGACGGTTTGAGGCCGAGAAGCTTCACCAGACGGACGTCGGCACCAGGCATGTCAACGCCATAAAAGGCACTGAATATAAGGTGAGTGATCTTTGATACGGGCTGTCCCCACTCTTTGATGGCCTTCAAGGCAGCTTCCTTACCAAGCTTTGGTACTTCATCAATCAGCATTGCTTGACGAGCATTCAAAGACGGGCATTATAACAACACATATTAGGATTTTCTTTTAGGATCTCTTCCGTAAGATGAAAATAATGTTTGTTAATTGGTTGCCTCTCGCCTTTGATCTAAAAAAAAAAACGTTAGTTAGCAAAAATGAAATAAGACAAAATATTGTAAATTAATTTGTATAAATCCATGCTTACATATGCGCTTGAATTTCTCTTTCAACTCGGTCTTGTACTTAGAAAATGAATAAAAAAATAAAAAAAGAATAAATGGTACCGTTTAGATTAAAAGAGAAAATAAGAAACGAAACTGTTTAGATTGAAACTAAATAAAAACAAAATCCTCTTCAGTTTTCACCCATCGTATTTCTTTTCCTAAGTGTTGGCACTCTCATTCTTGTTTCTCGCTTAGTTGCCCTCGTCAATCTCACACTCACAAAGCCCTTCTCGCTTGAAATCCTTGCATAGGCACTGAACCACTGCCGATGTTCTCTTGTATTTCACTATCGATTTTGGCCCTCACTGAGAACTATATGGAATACCCACCAAACACGTGTGCTGCTACTATTGAATTTCAATACCCTAACTGAGAGCCCTCACTTACCTACTATCGCAACCATTTGATCAATACAGGTAAATAATGTTTCCAGTATTGTGTTCCATTTCAATTTTAATGTTCTTGTCAAACTCAAACCCTAGATTTGTAAAACTTAGAAACCCTAGATGTGTTCTTGTCAAATTCGAACCCTGTACACTTAAATCTTGAAAATCGTAGACGTGTTCTTGTCAAATTTGAACCCTATGCATGTAAAAGTTGAAAATCCTAGGTGTGCTCTTGTTAAATTTGGATCTATTTGATTGGTCTTTTATGTTTATTTATTTATGAAATTTTAAAATTTTTTTCTTTTTTTGGAATTTAATTGTCATAGTTTTATTATTAAATTTCCTTTTGGCTGTAAATATCCTTATCGTGATGGGTGTTAGGATATATATTAGGCTGGTTTATCATTGGGGCTTTTCTAATAACTTTTTTTTTTCACTTTTTGTGGATGCATGGAACTATATATATAGATAGTTCTCAAATTCGTTCACTGTGATGCCATGTCTTTTTTTTCTTCATTGGTTAAATTTACTAATTCGTTGTAATTACCAAAGCTTAGAACTACAAAATTAGACATAGGCTTTGTTCTTGACTGTGACAAATCATTTGTATGTAGCCGTATGTTCACTATCTTCGAATTGGGGATCTCCAAGTATTTGATAAAAAGCGTGAATGAATCTTGGCACTTTAATTGTTGCAGTCCATTTCTACCTATGAGGAGCCGAGGAATATGAAGCTTATTATGTTCATTCGTAAAGCAAAGCTGATACAATTCATGGCAAAGCTTGATGAGGTGTTGTATTTAATCTTGCTCATGCTTAGTCTAGGTGTACAATTCATCTATCACATATTGTTCAATTTACGTTGACATAGTGTTGCTTTGCTTTTTGGAGGACTGAGTTGTGTTAACTTATAGGAATTCAAGAATCGTGAGAATTTAAATCTATATTTTATATTTTATATGAATTTGGCTCATTGAAATTATTTTCCAATTGGGTAATAAATGAATAATGAAATTTCCTTTTGTGATTTTAAGAAATGGATTGAGTAAAATTATGTCAAAGGCATTGCACATATTTCTTCCCAATAACAATTTGGAACTTTGTGCTTTGAAGAAGAATTGTAAGTTTTATTATAATTACAAGAACTCAACACTCCTCATTGCTTTTTATCTACAAATGATTCACTTGAGCACCAGTTACAGAAAATTTATTAACAATAAATCTTGATCTTTGGCAGTAGTTGCAGGGTCAATGCCAGTGAAGCTCCGATAATATCATTGTCTTCAATATTTGTTGGAACCAAATAAACCATCAAGATTGATTCGGAACCCCCAAGATCCACTCTAAGTAAATTGATCGAGTAATAGCCTACACACTAAACTTAAGTTTGAAGAGAAATTGAACTGACAAAAGAAATCAAGGAAAGAGATAACAGATCACACAACACAACAAAGATTATAGTGGTTCGGCCATTTTCATGCCTACATCCACTCTGAAAAGAGAAGCAAGCTTTCACTAATTTCCAAGATTCAAGATACAGAAAATTGAGAGCTAATGTAATCAATCGATATATTTCAATTACCGATCTTGAGCCCTTTATATTTCAACTAGAAATATCAGAACACCCCCAACAACCAGCTTTGGTTTCGGGTTTATAGCAAGAATCAACTCACTGCTTCCGCACTCAAGCAACGGCTTTTAATGCCTTTCTTGAATTTGCTTAGGGGACACTGTCGAGGCTCGTGAGATCCGATATACCAAAACGCAACTTAAGATGCCGTTTGGATTAGTGAAGCACGGATCGATCATGTGCGAACTAACCCATTCGGATGACATTGAAGTCTTTGTCATACATGCTCTCTTGAAGCATCATGACCAACATGTCAAAGATGCCTTTGTCTTCACCAAGTATTTGACATGTCGTTCTTCTTCCGAAATCCGATTTGAGCTTCACCTTTCCAACATTCTCCACCTTGAACTCAAATCGCTTAATCCTATGCTTCAACTTTTCACTTTGATCCCGCAATTTTACTGAGTCTAGATTCCGGTGAGTCCATACGTAACTCCAAACTTGGTTAAAGGTGTAGGTTTTGTCAGCATATCAGCAATGTTGTCATCAGTGTTAATCTTCATCAGCTTCACCACTCCTTTTGACACCTCCAATCTGACAAAGTGAAGTTTGATGTCAATGTGCTTTGTCTTTTCGTGATGCACCTGATTCTTGCTTAGGCAGATTGCACTTTGATCACAAAGGAATGTACCACCGCTTCGTTCATATCCTAACTCAGTAACCATTCTTCTGAGCCAAATTGCCTCCTTAAAAGCTTGCAAATGCAGATATTCGCTTAGATTGTTGACAAGTAACAACAACACTTTGTAATGAGGCTTTCCAATTTATGGTGCAGTTGCTGAGTGTAAACAGATACCCAGTCAGGGACCTTCTCTTATCAAGATCCCCTGCATAATCAGAGTCCACATAGCCTTCCACATTGACTGTACCTCTTTTTCTTCTATAGATGAGACCAAAGTCAGCAGTACCATTTAGATATCTTAGGATCCATTTCACAGCCCTCCAATGATCCTTGCCAGGATTGGCCATGTACCTGGAAACTACACTTACAGCATAGGAGATATCTGGTCTTGTTAAGACCATGGCATACATTAAGCACCCAACAGCACTTGAATAAGGTATTGAGCTCATTTCAGCCTTTTCATCTTCGGGCCTCGGGCACGTTGACAAGATAACTCAAATGCGTAGGGGGTTTGACCAAGCTTTGAATTTGCCATTTCAAACCTTTCAAGTACCTTCTTGATGTAACTGTGCTGTGATAGCTTTAAAGTTCCTTCCTTCCTGTCTCTCAGTAGTTCCACTCCAAGGATTTTCTTGGCTGCCCCAAGGTCCTTCTTCTCAATTGCATTCTTTAACTGCTTCTTCAATCTGGTTATCTGATCCATGTCTTTACATGCAATAAGCATGTCATCAACATAAAGCAACAGATAAATCTTACCACCATCTTCTAAGTCTTTATGGTACACACAGCAGTCATAACAGCATCTTTGAAAGCTGTGTTCTATCATGAATTTGTCAAACCTCAAGTACCATTGCCTTGGGGATTGCTTTAATCCATATAGGGACTTCTTCAGGTGGCATACATGATCAGCCTTATCTGGATTCTCATACCCTTCTGGTTGTTTCATTACAATCATTTCTTCCAATTCACCATGGAGGAATGCAGTCTTGACATCCATCTGTTCGAGGTGCATGTCATTCACAGCAACAAGAGCCAACAAGATCCTCAGGGAGGAGTGTCTCACCACTGGAGAGAAGACTTCATTGAAGTCTATGCCCTCTTTTTGAGTGAAGCCCTTGGCAACCAGCCTGGCTTTGAATCTGTGTGGTTCAACTCCTGTCATACCCTCCTTGATCTTATAAATCCACTGCCCAACCACCTTCTTCTTTGCTGGTCTTGGTATTAAGTTCCAGGTATGGTTCTTCTCCAGAGATTGCATTTCCTCATCCATAGCTACTATCCACTTCTCTGAATCCTTACTACTGATAGCTTGGTGTAAGTTTTTGGTTCATCAACTTCTATCCCCTGAGCTGCTGATAATACAAATGCAATTAAATCTGCATATGCATACCTCTTAGGTGGCTTTATCTCTCTTTTCTTTCTATCTCTTACCAGCTGATAATCTCTGATATCCTCATCACCTTCTGATTCTCCTTCTGTTGTTGCAGAATCTCTTCCAGGTGTGTTATCAGGCCTTACATCTATATCAGCTTCAGTGCTTGGGCTTGAAAGCTCCACCTCAAAGGAAGTTTTCTTGTCACCCCTTATATGTTTCTCAATGGTTTGATTCTCGGAGGCTGAGTTCTTAAGCATCTCATGTTCGTTAAACACCACATCCCTGCTGATTATTGCCTTAGGTGGCTTCATATCAGTGCACCATAATTTGTAGCCCTTCACACCAGCAGGATAACCAAGAAACACCCCTTTTAAAGCTCTGGGCTCTAATTTCCCTTGCTTGACATGGGCATAGGCTGGACAGCCAAAAATTCTCATGTGGGAGTAGTCTGCTGGTTTACCAGACCAGAGCTCATATGGAGTTTTAAAACTGATAGCAGAAGAGGGGCTCCTGTTAACAATGTAGCATGCTGTAGCTAGAGCCTCAGCCCATAAGTTCATGGGTAGCTTTGAGTGAATAAGCATACACCTAACTTTATCTATTAGAGTCCTATTCATTCTTTCAGCTAACCCGTTTTGCTGTGGTGTGTGTCTTACTGTCTTGTGTCTAACTATCCCATGTTTTGTGCAGAAGTCATCAAAATCCTTGTTACAGAATTCTAATCCATTATCTGTTCTCAGCCTTTTTACCTTTCTATTTGTCTGAGTTTCAACAAGTGTTTTCCAGACCTTGAACTGCTCAAACACTCTATCTTTACTCTTCAACACAAATACCCAAACCATTCTAGAGAAATCATCAATTAGAGATAAGAAATATCTAGCCCCACCTAGAGAAGCTGTCTGTGCAGGCCCCCAGAGATCAGCATGAATGTAGTCTAGAGTTCCCTTTGAATTATGAGTACCAGTACTGAATTTCACTCTTGAAGATTTTCCTAGGATACAATCTTCACAGAACCTCAAAGACTCTATCTTTTCTACACCTAAGACCCCCTGGTTTGATAGTTCCTTTAAGCCTCTTTCACTCATGTGGCCTAATCTCATATGCCACAACATGGCCTTATCTAAGTTCTGGTTTGACACGGCAACATCCCCTGCAATAGCTGATCCATGAAGTACATACAGTCCATTGTTCATGATACCTTTCATCACAACCATAGACCCCTTCATGACTTTTAAAGTTCCTGACTCCAACTTAACTAGACACCCCATTTTATCAAGCATTCCTAGAGAAATAAGGTTCCTCTTTAGTTCAGGCACATGTCTCACATCCCTCAATTCCCTAATCATGCCATCAAACATTTTCAGTCTTATTAAACCCCTGCCAACAACTCTACAGCTTGCATCATTACCCATTACTATTATCCCACCATCACATGGTCTATAGTTCACAAATAGGTCTTTATTGGGGCACATGTGGAATGAACAACCAGAATCTAAAACCCAATTACCTTTGGTTTGACCATCTGTTGCTATTAGAACGCCAGCAGAGTCATAGCCGTCAGATTCTTCACATTCTGATGCAACAGCAGCATCCCCACTCTTCTCTTTTGCATCCTTTTTCTTGTTTTTCATCTCAGGGCAATCCTTCTTGAAATGTCCTTCCTTATGACAATGGAAGCACTTCAAGTTCTTTGGCCTGGATTTTGATCTTTTCTTTTTGCCCTTGCTGGTATCTTTCTTTTCAGTCCTTCCTCTTGCTGTCAGAATTTCTCCATCCCTGGCATCTCTTTTGATTGCAGCCTTGGAACTGAGAGCTTCCTTAACATCTACCATAGAGAGAGTCTGCCTCCCATACATCAGTGTATCCACAAGATTCTCATAGGAACTTGGTAGTGAACACAGCAGTATCATGGCTTTATCTTCATCATCAATTTTCACATTGATGTCTTCAAGATCCAAGATGATCTTGTTAAAGACATCAATATGATCAGTGATTGATAATCCTTCATCCATCTGCAGGGTATAGAGCTTCTTTTTTGTTGCAAGTCTTTTGGCCATTGACTTCTTTGTGTAAAGATCTTCGAGCTTCTTCCATAAACCTGTTGCTGTTTTTTCCCCACCAACTTCTCTGAGTACACCATCCCCAAGGCTTAGAATTATGGCACTGTGTGCCCTATCAAGCACATCAGGTAATTCTTCTTCAGTTACCTTCATTGGCTTCTTCGATGATGACTCTTCATCAAGTGCAACATCCAACCTTTGATGCACCAGTAGAGCTCTCATCTTCAGCCTCCACAGGTGAAAATCATTTTCGCCTGTAAACTTCTCCACCTCAAGTCTGGTTGACGCCATTACAGAGACCAAGAAACCAGAGAGAAGCTCTGATACCAATTTGTTGGAACCAAATAAACCATCAAGATTGATTCGGAACCCCCAAGATCCACTCTAAGTAAATTGATCGAGTAATAGCCTACACACTAAACTTAAGTTTGAAGAGAAATTGAACTGACAAAAGAAATCAAGGAAAGAGATAACAGATCACACAACACAACAAAGATTATAGTGGTTCGGCCATTTTCATGCCTACATCCACTCTGAAAAGAGAAGCAAGCTTTCACTAATTTCCAAGATTCAAGATACAGAAAATTGAGAGCTAATGTAACTGAATCGATATATTTCAATTACCGATCCTTGAACCCTTTATATTTCAACTAGAAATATCCAGAACACCCTCCAACAACCAGCTTTGGTTTCTGGGTTTATAGCAAGAATCAACTCACTGCTTCACTTTGGGCTAACGGCTTTTAACAGCTTCTTGAATTTGCTTAGGGACACCTGTCAGAGGCTCATGAGATCTGATATACCAAAACGCAACTTAAGATGCCGTTTGGATTAGTGAAGCACGTGACTGATCATGTGCGTAACTAACCCATTCGGATGACATTGAGTCTTTGTCATACAGCTCTCTTGAAGCATCATGACCAACATGTCAAAGACTTTGTCTTCACCAAGTATTTGACATGTCGTTCTTCTTCCGAAATCCAGATTTGAGCTTCACCTTTCCAACAATATTACTATTTAACTCTTGATTTTTCAGGATCTAGGCTCATTGTAGGAAAGCATGTTACTTTAGGATTGAATGAAGTAAGTGGTTGATTAACTAGTGGGAAGAAATCACATAGCCAATAATTTTTTTTTAAATTTCTTTTTTAAAGAGAAAAAAGGATTTATAAGGTTAATTATCTATCTTGTTGAATTGTATTCTTGTAATTGAGATCAACCTGAAGTTGATGGATTGTTTTTCAGAAAGAAAATTTGAAGGCTGTGATTGATTATTTTGTGGGACGATGGGAATGTCTCTATGATTAGAACTTTTATGACGTGGAACTCTTGAACCCTATGTTTAGTTATATACTTATATTAATTAATATGATGGTTTTTTTAATTATTATTAGTAGCGGTTACAAAAGATTAAAAGAACTTAAAGGTGTGGCTTTCTTGCTATTTGGGCTTTAACTGCTACCTTACCTGTCATTGCTGCTAATTTGGCGTGCCACTTCCATTTTAGTGTAATTACATAAGTTATCTTACTTGATTGATTAATTAATTAATTAGTTCGTGGATTGAATAGCCAAATTGATGATTTTTCATGTCTTGGCTTTCGGGCTGCTAGATTTTGCTGCTAGAAGACTACATTTTGTAATTTTGCTGCTGCAAGACTAAATTTTGCATAGATTTGATGTTGCTGAATGTTGAGTACTTTGCTTGGTTTTGGAATGGCTTTCGTTGCCTATTGGCTTGACTTTGGAATATTGATTAACTAATGTAATGCAAAGTTTGAATTGCATGTTTTCGGAATTTAGAAGTACTTTGGATATTTTTATGGATAATAAAGTTCACTAATTTAGTTTGTTGGTTTTGGATTTAATTGCATTTAGTAATTTATTTTCTTTCATATAATTTTTATAATTTAATTTTAAAATTGGGAAGCTAAAATTGCATAATTTTATTTTAAATTAATAAATAAAATAAATAATTAATTTTTTCAAAAACACACAATTGATATCCACAAAAAAAATCCAAAATTTTCTAAAATAATAAAAATAAAAAATAAAAATATAATTTCCCTCTTCTAAATAGTATGACATAATTATGACAGCTAAAATTTATCACAACTCGTGATATGGTTTTATCTGTCATTTTTTCTTGACGCTGGCTACAATGACGGTAAGAATAACCGTCATCCACCCCCTAAGATGACAGGTTTTACCTGTCATGATAGGTCATTTTTCTTGTAGTGCCTTAACTTATTTTTCCCTTGTGGGATAAGTTTTATTTCTTTTCAAATTTCCAACTTTAAGGGTGTAGTTTGAGAGTCAATTTTTCATTTACTCAAGTATCATTTTGAGTAAATAAATATACCATTTCAAAGTGTTCATGGAATAGAATCCGAACCTCTCAAGATTTTTCACTTGCACTAAGTGGATCCCACTCAAAATGTTCCCTCAAAATAGCATACTATTATGCTACTTTTTAACATAAATCAATGGTAATGATTTAAATATTTGAAGTAATTTAAAATTGACTTGCTCCATGAAATTTGAACTCTTTAAGCTTGCTCCATGAAACACTACAACTTATTATCAGTCTTCACTACTAGAAAATGAGCTTTATCGACACCATTTTAGTGTCGAATTACTTTTTGACACTTGTTAATTGTGTCGGTAATGCTCAAGCTGTAACACACTGACACTACTTTTTGGTGTCAATGAATTTCGTGTCAGTATCTTGTGTCACTATAGTATCACCAAAATAGTGATAGGATAGTGTTAGTATCAGTTGATACTATTTCTATGTCAAGTATTTTTGCGTTACTAGAGAACAAAGATAGTGACTCAATCGTGTTAGTATTTCTTGATAGTATTTACATGTCACCTGATTTATGAGACTACTGAGATCGGAATCCACTGACTCACTAACATCAAAAATTTCTAACGTCATTTAAATAATTACTGTCAGTATTAACATTGCTATACTGGTAGTGCTTTATTTTTTTTAATCACATTTTTCCTGTTTATTTCACAATTAAAATAAAGTCAATATATTAAACATACCAAATCTTGTAATGCAATTCACATAATACACATTCCAAATATATCAGTTAAATTAAAATAGTTCAACTTACATCATTGATCTCGAAGTAAAAAAAAACTTCAAGTACCAAATTAATTGGAGCACAAGTAGTAAACAATAAAGTACTAAATTAATTTCTGAAAATGTTAACCAATGTCACTGATTTTGGAATCCCCATATGCCTTTATTATTTTTCCACCTACAAGTATATAAAATCAATTAGCACACCACGAAAAATTAGTCTTGTATATAAGGAAAAATAATCCTAAATTACTTGTATGTTACCTCGCGATTGTAGGCTGTAATTAACTTGGCAACGTATGTAGCCCACTGATCTCGAAGTCGCGAGAGGTCCTTCACTGTGTATTCCTCAATTCCCTTGAACTTTAATTTCAAAACAGCAAGTTATTCACAGAAAATCCTTGACTAAACTACTTAACGCCAACAAACAAACTCCAACAATGTTACTGTTTTATCCATAATTATATATGTAAATCTTGAACATCCTAATCATGGTAATTGAAAAAAAGACCATTTCATATAAGTGTTGATGTACTTATTCTATCAGTTACTACTTAAAGTGAACTTATACAATAATGTTTAATTGCCGAAACAACTTGTGAACCCCAACAGCACATGATTTAATGCAAATATAGATGTAGATACAAAACCTTAATCAGGATGACAACTTATCCTCATCAACGACACTATAACACATCCCCACTAACAACTACTTACTTGAAGATAAAATAAATTATCTTACTTTCTATTATATTAGTAATTTTTGTATCCACTGCAACACTGACAATGTGGAAATTAAAAAAAGCAGATTATCATGGGTTAAACAGGAAAATGCATGTGATCAACAACAAAACCTTAAATAAAGTATCATGTGAAATGATGAAGATATTCTGCTAGCAGAAGATGATACATTCTTTCAGTCTATAAAACAATCAAGCAGACCCACACACACACACACACACACACACACACACACACACACATGAACATAACATATATATGTATATATATAGAAAGAAGCTTGATACTTAATTAAACAAAATGAATACATACACATTTAACTCAAAATAAATTAATCTTCACTGGTATTGAGAGAGAGAAAGAACTCTTCCTTCTATTTTTAACCAAAATGGCAAAACGAAAACTTTCTAAGAGTTGTGTTAAGTTAATCAGTTCATATAGCACAATAAACAAACCATGTTCACTCCAAATCTTGCATAAAAGCTGGACTGAGATATTATCAGGCAACTATCCTCTACATTTTATTCTGTGTGTGTGTGTGTGTGTGTGTATTCATTACAAAATTTTATTTTCCCCCAAATTAATGTATGAAACTGTAGGCAAAAAATTTTATCTTTTAGAAAAACTGTATATTTAAAACAAGCAAGCAACCATTTTGATATTTGAAAGATATTTTAAGGTGAGAGAGACAGAAAAGAAGCAAACCAGTGTTGAAACCAGGAGATCTAGAACTGAAAGATTCAGGACATCCATGATTCAGGGATTACAATATTCCAAAAGAAAACGCTCTAACAATCCAAAAGACAATTAATTTCCTTATTATATATATGTGGATATGCTTGATTTGCCACCCACCAAAGATACCAAGATTTAAACTATTATATTATGAGAGAAAGGAACATACTCACTATTATCAGTAACCCTTACATTTTATAAAATACATACAATATGCATTGCAGACTATTATATTACTGCAATCATTTCACAATAAATTAAAACAATATGATGCAGTAATGTAAAAACTGTTTTCAATACTTACATTATTTTTCAGAACGTTCACATTTGTGATGATATCTTGCATGTATTTCATCACATAGTAACCACATTCAAAGCTACTCATTTGCCTCGGACACTACAAAATCAAAATTACATTAATTTTTTACAGTATATTAACAATAATTATTTAGGTTTATCTGATTTTTACCTTGACAGGTATCCATTCAACATTAGGCTTTGTATCAGAATTTAAACTCTGATGTATTCGAATCCCACTACAATTAAGACATAGCTAATGTTAGCAAATAATTAGCATAAGACATAAAAAAAAATAGCGTTATCTAAAATACAAATAACAAACTTAACTGATTGACAATTTGCATTAGCTCTTCATCAGGACTGCCTTCCAAGGGATCAAGATAATATACTGTACGTCTCACCATATCAATTGTCAATAACACCCAGTGGGCACTACAGAAAGTAAAAATAATTCTCACACATGAATTACAAGTAAATTTTTTTTAACTTCGTGATTAATCTACTAAATAAAGAATATGGCTAGCAAAAGAAAAAGCTTATACCTGTGGTTATAAGGGAATACGATGACTTGTCCCAGTCGCAAGCCTAAAAGCTTTGAAATGTATTGAGTCTGCCTTTGAAGTCGACCCTTGATACTGACTTCTCAAAAAGGCCAAACTGAACAGGCTTTGTACTTCCATTACTCTCCATATCTTCATACAAGTGTCTAAGAGGAAACAAACATATATAACGAAGTAAGTTTGACTGAAGGAAACAAAATAATAGCTCCAAGTTTACTAAAACATAAGCTATGATTTACCGTACTTGATCCATATGTTAATGATGCAATTTGAGACCTCCTTAAACTCGATGATTTCAGCACAAATGATTTTGTCCAAGTGTGTTTCTCAAATTTCACCAAAGGTTGCTGTGTCATGCCAAACCCTGATCAACCGAGGTAAGGAATTCTCGATAAACATGGTAAACATGTTCATATATTCACTGCTATCATTCTTTCTTGATCGTGTTGCTGCCCGTGTATTCTTCACACGTAGCTTGAGGTCTTTTGCTGCTGGTCTGATGGCCAGTGGTTTTTTTTTGGTACTTCTGCTGGTCTGATGACTAGTGGTTCTTTTTTGGGTTCTTCTGCTGGTCTGATAACCAGTGGTTCTTTTTTGGGTACTTTGTCATGACAGGAGAACTGCACATCTAACACTTTAGGAGTTAGTCTCGGAGATCTTCTCGGTGTGGGCTTTGAAGTAATTTCACACTCTACTTTTTGGGGGTTTGTTAAGGAGTTGGTTGGGAAATTGTGGTAGGACTGTCCTTCATTTTACTCTTCAAAGATTTTGGAGTCGACTTACCCGATGGGAAATCAGCCTATGTAATAATTAAAATACATACCATTAGTAGTAATATGTTGTGCAAATTTTGTTGAACTCGCAAGCGCACGAATCTATTGTAGAATAGATTAACGGTGACGAGTGTCGATCCCACGAGGAGGTGGATTTTAATTATATGTAGAATTAATTAAGTAAATAGGTGATTGGATTTATGGGGAAATTGATTTAAAGGATGCTAGAATGGGGAAATTGATTTAAAGGATGCTAGAATTTAAATTGGAATAGCGGAATTAAATTGAATTGGGAACTATTGAAATAAAGTGCTCGGGTATCTGGATCCGTATCAACATGCACCATGGGCTAAATATTCCTTATTAATACCAATTAAATCATGAGGGGGAAATCCACACCTCACGAACCACGCTCTAATCAATATGGTGTCAAGGGCTTATCGTGCCAAATAATAATAACCTTGTACTAGGTGGTGCCAGAAACTGGGCGGTAACTAGACAAGATTATTATTATTTGTCGACGAAAAGTCAAAACCTCCACAGAAATTAGAAGGGAAGAGAAAATAAATTTACCAAATAAAGCCCATGACACATGTTGAGACTTCACCTTCAACCAAGCTTGAAAGAAAATTAGCTACTCATTATTGAACTAGGGGTAAAATAGGAATTTTATTAAAATACGTAGAAAATACAAGATGGAGAAGGAATTACAGAAAACTAAGCTCAAAAATGGATTCAGGGGTGTCAAATTAGGGGGGGGGAGGCCCCCCTTTTTATAGATACATTGAGTGAATCATGGCCATCGGATTAAAAATAGTTTGGATGCACAAGATTGCGCCACGTCATCAGTGAAGAATACACGGTTTGACCACGGGTTTGACCACGCGGTTTGAAAAGAACACGGTTTGCACACGGTTTGAACGAAGAACGTCGAACAAAGTGTCGTGAAGCAATATCTATGAACAAAGTACATGTGAATAGTGCGCACGTGTGAACAGTGCCATTTTTCCTTTTATGCTCCTCTTAAGGTTTTCGACATTCGAGTTCAAAAGTGACGTCCGTTTTGCTATCCGAAATCTGCGTTCATTGTGAAATGACCATAATACCCCTAAAATACACAAAATACTTAATTAAAACAGAACACACATAATTAAATAACAAGAGACTTAAATTAAGAAAATTAAAGATGTTAGTAAAACTTCAAGCACAAAATGACGATTTTCTCCTTTATAAATATACACTTTCTAACACTCAACACACCCCCCAACCAGCTTATTGCTAGTCCCTAGCAAATAAAGCGAAAATAAAATTCAAACCCAAATTTTTTTTTTTTTTTAAACAAACTTTTTTTATTCAATCAGACTAATGATAGCAATCAAATAAAAGTATAAGCATTATCTCCAGTCTAAAGAAACATCACACCCACATCAACCATCCACATGAATCAACCAAGTAAATACAGCTACTTTCAAAAATGACATGTCAAACCCCAAAATCTCACCGGTAATAGTGACACTCTCACAAAGAAATTAAACCCAATAAAAATTGTCACTTCAATGAATGATAAATAGAGTGAAGATAGTAAAGAAATAATATCACACACTCTCACCAAGATGAAAAGAATATGCCCACAACTTAGAAATAACACGATCTCAAGTCAAACAAAATGCTAGTCAACCCAATTTATTTACTTATTATTATTTTTTTTTTCTTCTTTTTTTTTTAATTATGCATTACTACATCTTTTGGCCCATATAACTAGTTTCTACTTCAGACTATAGTTCCCTAAAATCAAGAAGGACTTTTATTAGGATGTAACGTAGGCTAGGGACATGGCTAACAAAGAAAGGAAAATAGAGGAAACAAAATATATGTTTGAGAAAAATAATATCTTTTGGAAACTAAAAAGTAAGTGCATTTTACTTATTTATTATTGTATTATATATCTCTCTCTTTTTTTTTCTTTTTTTTTTTTTTTTTTTTTTTTTAGAAAAATTTTTTTTTCTTTTTTTTTTTTTCGGTATTGCACAACTTTACTAAACAAAACAATTATTTATATTTTTCTCAAACATGAATAGGTGATGGAACTTGTAAGATATTGGGTAATACTCCAAATTGGAGTGGGTGAAGACGATAAGTTGACAAAGAAAAGTTTTTTTTTTTTTTTTTTTTTAAAAAAAGGCTCAAAAGGGCTAACTATGGATATTTCACATAAGGGATGGCTAGAAAGGCTCAAACGGGTCAAAGACGGCCTTTCCATCATCTTTTAGGGCTCTAGATAATCCTCCATATCTACTAGTTAAATGGGCCTTTAGATGTAGCAACGCATTTTTTTTTTTTTTAACTTTTTTTTTTTTAAAGGGTTGACTCCAAGGAAATATAAAGATCATGTATAAAATAATAATACTGCTAAGCTGTATGAAGAATGGGCAAAAAGGGTTACTCTCCAAGAAAAATAATAGGCTCAAAAGCTCACTTGGTATTCATTATGACATGTCAATTCTTTCAAGAAACTCATATTTATCTCCGACATCAACATGTAGAGTAACAAACATAGTGTAACATCACTCAAAACCAAAGATAATACAAATACTAAAATTCGAAAATCATCATGTCATCCAAAAATAAAAACAAAATCACACTATTTTTTTTTTTTTTAAACAACATTCTACCCCCCAACCTATTCTAAACATGAAAGGGAATTATGCATGCAGAAATGTGAAAATGATGCAGAAAAACTAATTGAAAATGTTACAAATAAAATGATAGAAAAATGATTTTTTTTTTTTAACTAAGAAGATGCGTTTCTAGAGGCACTACACTCTATATTCAGCCATCTTCGACTCAAAATTTGAAAATGCATATTTATAAAGGAGAAGTCAAAAAGTTAGAAAGATCACACGAAAAATAAGAAATTTTTTTTTTTTTTTTCATTATTATTTTTTTTTCTTTTTTTAACTGAGAAGATGCGTTTCTAGAGTAACTACACTCCATATTCAGCCATCTTCAACACAAACAGTTAACAACAGTTAGTTTCTACAACAAAAAATTAGTAAAAACTTAACCAACATTCCACCATTGTCAACTATCCCCTCCCCCCAACCAGAACGAAACATTGTCCTCAATGTTTTAAAGGAAAGAAGTAGAGTTTAGAAGACATCACCTGGGTGGTGCAACACAAAATAAAATATTTACAGGCGGAGATTTAAATCTAATTTGTACTTTACCGCGCTATTGTTACCATCGTTATTTGTACACTCCAACACCAAGGTCTTGGGATCTGGCACTGGTCGATACGCTTGTAACAGATCAAGTAGCTCATTAGCAGTGTGAGCACAAATAAAAAGCTTTTTCACCGTAGAGGGAATGAAGTAGTTTTTTATTGCATGGTTAAGAAATGCGATAAAGCCATCATAAAAATTATTGACATTTAACAAACCGATGGGTTTCTGATGAATGTGCAGATGGGCCCAAGATGCTAAAGTGATAAGTGCCTCTAGAGTTGCAAGATCTCCTGGTAAGAAAATAAAAGCATCAGCATGATTAAGCATTTTGTTATTCTTTCTTGCATACCTGAGACAACTAATTCTTCTCCAGTCGGTGAGTTAGACAAGCAGCCCAAAGGTTTTAGGGTTTGTGGTATGATGCCTAACACTTGACTTCCTCTGACAAAAGCAGTTTCTGAGACCAATTTTGATAACCTCGGTCACCTCCGCCGTATACTAAGTGTAATTTTTCTCTCACGCATGATCGACCAAGATCAATGGTCGCCTCAAAGAACTCTTTATATTTGCCATAGTTAAATCCGGGAAAGCACACAAATGTTCTTGAATTGTTTATGGGAGTAGCTGCCATTATGATACTTCTCAAAATAATTTGTGAGTGTAAACGAAAAGAATCATATTTAAGGATCTTGGCGGCAATGGGTCACATTGTGAATGAGGTGTCATGTCTATGTCAATTAATCGTAATGCACATGGCTTGAGAGTCAAAAAGGAAACAAGAAAAGGAAAAGCAAGTAATGACAAATATAAAATTATTAAAGACAATAATGCAAATGGTAAAACAACAAGAAATAAAACAACAAGAAAGTAAAAGGATATTTACAGTAGTTGCGATCGTGGCTCACATCTTCCTCTCGGTTTTACGCCCGTAAACGGCTTCAACGCCCTCTATGGGTCGAGGATAGGCTTCCCATCCGCTTTTCTTATAAACCGGCAAACAGGTCGTTTATAGTCGATTCCCGAGATCAGATCGTGCATGCTCTTTTCGAATGATGGCCATAATCGGAGAATCGCTCCTTGCACATATCCACCGGGATGCGTTTCAAGAGACAAAATGATATCATCCAATGACTCCTTATTCAAGCCATCCCTAATGAATTGAATCTTATCTTCTCTCGTTATCGACACCATTCCTAAAGAACATCGCTTTTTATTGCATATCATTCTCGCACACTTATGACAAGCAACCGAAATCTTTCGAGCTCTTCGCTTTCTTGCGTAATTTCCTTTACCACAACCAGCATGTATGCAATAAATTTAGGAGGTAACTCACCCGCCAAGCGTATTTTTAGCTTCGATTAACCAGCGGATATCAGGTATGTTATTCCTCATGAGCAATCGCATGCGTTCGGATCGAGCTTTATAGATTGTGAGAGGGCATTCGAGGAAGTGAAGGGAATCGACTATGAAGCTTTGCTAAGATCTCGTTTCTATCCATACCTTCGCCTCGAAGATCAAGAATGTGGAAACCTGAGTAACCGACTTGATTGTCACGGAGTACCGTTATCCGCCACTTGACCGGGTTGACAAACAAAAACACACAAACAAAAACACACAAACAGAGTAACAAACAAAAACACACAAAGAAAATCACAATCGCCCTCTTATGGAATTTACCTCAAGCTCCAATCGATGTTGTAGACATTGCTCTCAATGTCTCTGAGTTGGCTTTCTAAATCCTCAACGTGGGATATTAACTCCGGTGGTTGTAGCTTCCAAATACGATGTGTTTTACAAAATCGTATCGGCCTCTAAGATGAGATTGGACACGTTGAAGTCGTCTAAGGATGTTTAAGAGAACTGTCTCATGATTAAAAGTGATAAAAGAAAACTTAATGGTTAAACAAACACACTTATGCACAAATGATTTCAATTAGCAGAAGAAAATAAATAAATAAATAAATCACCGCAAAGAAAAATCTTAATTCAAATCTGGTGGGTCACTTAAATTTATTTTTGTCCTCTCCATGTGGTTGGTACTCTAGATATGGCTTTAATCTTTGACCATTAACTTTAAACGTGACACCATTTTTGGGTCCTTAATTTCAATTGCCCCATGTGGAAAAAACAGTTTGAACAATAAAGGGGGGACCATCGAGAGCGTAGCTTACCCGGGAATAGGTGCAAACGAGAATTGAATAAAAGTACTTTCTCGACTGGAGTGAAAGATTTTCTCATGTCTCGCTTATCATGAAAGACTTTCATTCGCCGCTTGTAAACCTTGGCATTTTCGTATGCATCATTACGAATTTCTTCAAGTTCTCCTTGGTTATGTAATCGTCTTTTCGAGCCGACTTGCTGCATGTCAAAATTGAATTTCTTGATGGCCCAAGACGCACGATGCTCGAGTTCCAGGTAGGTGGCAAGCTTTTCCATACACTAGCCTTTGTAGTAGGTGACATCCCATTGGGGTTTTCAACGCCGTTCTATATGCCCATAATGCATCATCAAGTCTTAATGACCAATCTTTTCTCGTCGGCCTCACGGTCTTTTCTAAGATGTGCTTTATTTCTCGATTGGAGATCTCAACTTGGCCTTTGGTTTGCGGATGATATGGAGTCGCCACTTTATGAGTGATGGAGTACTTTGTCAAAAGTGCTTTGAATGATTTGTTGCAAAAGTGGGTACCACCATCACTGATTATTGCTCGAGGGAATCCAAAGCGTGAAACAATGTTGCTCTTCAAAAACCCTATCACCACTTTATGATCATTAGTTCTCGCATGGAATTGCCTCTACCCATTTCAAACATAGTCAACAAAGAACCAATATGTAATGATGGCCAAAAGAGGGGAAACGGTCCCATGAAGTCGATACCCCATACATCAAAAATCTCAACCACTAAAATTGGATTTAGTGGCATCATGTTCCTTCGTGTAATGCTCCCCATTCTTTGACACCTATCACATGAAGAACAAAAGGTGTAAGCATCTCGAAATATAGTTGGCCAATAGAAACCACATTGTAGAACTTTAGTTCTGTTTTTAGCATATTTGAAATGGCCTCATAAGCTTGTTCATGGCGAGAACGAAAGGATGTTCTGAAATTCATTTTTCGGGACACATCGTCGAATAATTTGATCTCGCACAATACTTAAACAGATAGGGGTCATCCGGAAAAAATTCTTTATTTTCCGAAAAGAATTTGGCCCTGTCTTGCTTGGTCCAATGCTCGGAAGTTTACGTAACAAGATAATTAACTATATCAAGATACCAAGGTAATTCTTCCACACTCATTAATTGTTCATCTGAAATGACTCATTCAATGTTAAGGGTTACGTGTTGATGTCAAAGTGGAGACGAGAGAGATGGTCAGCCACAACATTTTGTAACCTTTCTTATCTTTGAATTCCAAGTCAAACTCGCAAAAGTAACACCCAACGAATTAGTCTAGCTTTTGCATCTTTCTTTTGTGAGAAGATATTTGAGCAAAGATGATCTGTGAACACAATAATTTTACAACCAATGAGATAAGATCGAAATTTTTCTAATGCAAACACTACTGCTAGCATTTCTTTTTCAGTAGTTGAATAGTTATTTGTGCATCGTTCAATGTCATACTAGCATAGTAAATAACATAGGAATTCGATCTACTTTTGTCCTAATCTTTTGCTCCTGCGCATAATCGATGCATCACACATGAGTTCGAATGGTAAGCTCAGGTTTGGTGGCTGAATGATGGGTGATGACGTCAACAATTGCTTTAACTTTTCAAACGCTACACGACATGAATCATCAAAGATAAAATGTACATCCTTAGCAAGTAGATTGCATAAGGGTCTAGAAACTTTGCTAAAATCTTTAATGAAACGTCTATAAAAACCAAAGATGCCCAAGGAAAGATCTTACTTCTGACTGAGGATTTAGGCGGAGGAAGATTAGAAATGAGATCCACCTTGGCTTTGTCAACCTCAATACCTTTGCATGAAATGATGTGACCGAGAACTATACCTTGTTTTACCATGAAATGGCATTTCTCCCAATTTAAGACCAAATTCTTCTCTATACATCTCTGTAAAACTTTCGTCAAATGATGTAAACATTGATCAAATGAATCTCCAAAGACAGAAAAATCATCCATAAAGACCTCAAGAAATCGTTCAACCATATCAGAAAAAATGCTTAACATACAACGTTGAAATGTAGCAGGTGCATTACATAATCCAAATGGCATTCTCCATATGCAAAAGTGCAAAAGGGCAAGTGAAAGTGGTTTTCTCTTGATCTTTTTGGTCTTTAAGGAATCTGATTGTATCCTGAATAGCCATCTAGAAAGCAATAAAATTCGTGGCCTGCTAATCTGTCAAGCATTTGATCAATAAATGGTAAAGGAAAATGGTCTTTACGTGTGACAGAATTTAACTTTCTATAATCAATGCATACACGCCATCCTGTAGTCACTCTAGTGGGTATCAATTCATTATCGGCATTGGTAACTCACTGTGACTCGACTTTGGGGACCACTTGCACAGATGACCCATGAACTATCGAAATGGGGTAAATGATACCTGCGTCTAATAGTTTAAGGACTTGTTCTAACAACTTCTTTTCGTATTAGGATTTAACCGACGTTGCATTTCCTAGTAGATTTAGCATTTTCATCAAGGTGAATGTAATGCATGCAATCTCTTTGGTTTATACCTTTTATGTCTGCTATGGTCCATCCTAATGCTCCTTTGTGCTCTTTTAAAACATCCAACAACTTACCTTTTTGTTCGTCGTTTTAGGGATGATGAGATGATTCTTGGTAGAGTGCTTTCTTCTCCCAAGAACGCATATTCCAAAGTGTTGGGTAATGGTTTGAGCTCGAGTTTTGGTGGTGATTCGATGATGGGATGATTTTTTTCTCGATGGTGCTAGTTGTTCAACTCTTGACTTCCATTTATTAGTGTCCATGGATGGTCTTGAAGTCAAGTAGAGCGTTGACCTCATCGACTGATCTGTCAACATCAAAATCCAAACCAAAGTGAGTTAAACATGTTTGTAAAGGGTCATCACTAAGGTTTGAAACAAAATTATCATCAACTAATGCTTCAATTAAATCCACATCAACAATTCCATCATCTGCATTGTGAGGTTGTTTGGCAATGTTGAAGATGTTGAGCTCCATGGTCATATTGCCGAAGGACAACTGCATATTTCCAGTCCTGCATTGAATGTGAGCATCGGCAGTTGCCAAAAATGGTCGGCCTAGGATAATGGGGATATGCTTCCTTGAATCCTGTATTGGTTGAGTGTCAATTACAATGAAATCAACAGGAAAATAAAACTTATCTACCTGTATAAGCACGTCCTCCACAATACCACGAGGTATTTTCGTGGATCGATCTGCAAGCTGTAACACCACTGGAGTTGGGTGTAATTCTCCCAATCCAAGTTTCACAAATACTGAGTAAGGCAAAAGATTAACACTAGCTCCTAAATCCAACAAAGCATTCTCAATTGTGTGGTTCCCTATAATACATGAGATAGTGTGAGAGCCTGGATCTTTGCATTTTAGAGAAATTTTGTGTTGGAGTATAGAACAAACGTTTTCTGTTAAAAATACCTTCTTTTGAACGTGAATGTTTCTCTTTTTAGTACAAAGGTCTTTAAGAAACTTGGCATAAGATGGAACTTGTTTTATAGCATCAAGTAAAGGGATGTTAACACTTTGTTTGAAGACTTCAAGAATCTCACTGTGGATTTTCCCTTCTTTCCTTTAGCTAACCTCTGAGGGAATGGAGCTTTAGGAACGTATTCCCGTGGGTTGGTTTCTTCTTTCTCCTCCGGTGGCGAGTCTTCAACATTTACAGGTACAATTTGATTTTCTTTGGTCGCTGGCATCTCCACTTTATTGTCGACTTCTTTTCCTTTTCGCAAGGTCATAACGGCTTTGACCTCTCCCATGTTGTGGTGAACTGGTACTTGCTTCATGCACTGCTTTAGGATTAGGCACTGGTTGACTTGGAAATTTACCTTTTTCAACAGTCATTGCCAAAGTCTGAACTGAAGAAGCAAGTTGTCCCACCATCTTCTCGAGGCTTGAAACTGATTGGGCTTGTGAGTTAAAGCCTGCTCTCATCTCATTTCGTAGTCCATCAATGGTGCGGTTTTGTTGCTCAATCGTGGAGTGAGTAACATTCTTGAGATTCTGGAGAGCATCCTCCCATTGTCTGGGTTGAGAGTAGTTTTGGTTATGATTGTATGGTCTAAATGGTGGCTGAGAGGCTTGAGGAACTTGAGGAATTGATTGCATTGGTGGAGCTGGAGTCTTTGGTCCGTCCATTGGAATCCCTGAGACCATGAAAAATTGGGGTGATCTCTCCATCCAGGATTATATGTGTTGGAGTATGGGTTGTAATTTGATGGCTTCCTCATGACACCGATGGCATTGGCTTGATCTGAATATGAGTCATGGTCATGTGGCTCATTGATTTAGCGATCGTCAACGATGCTATTTGTCGAGAAAGACCTTGATTATCTCTTTAACTTCTTTGATTTCTGAACTTGACTCACCAATGTGAACCTCATTCACTCCTTTAATTCTTCTAGTATTCCTGAGAGACCGACTCCGTTGTTGGGAATTATCCGCTTGTCATTTGGAAGAAATCCCAAATCTCTGATGCACTTTTTGACATTAGCTCTCCTCCACTTGTCGCCATTAGCCATTCTTGCACATTTGGCAATAATCCTTCCAAGAAGTATTGGCATTGGTGCCATTTCGTACCCATGATGTGGACACTTCAAAAGTAGCCCATTGAATCGCTCCCACGCTTCAAAAGCTGCTCGTCTTTCTCTCTGTGTGAACTCGAAATTTCCCTGCGAATAGCATTGGTTTTATGACCGGGAAATATTTATTTAAAAATTTCGTTACCATTTGTTCCCATGTTGTAATGCTATTAGCAGGCAATGTATTGAACCATGAACGAGCTCTATCCTTTAAAGAAAATGGGAATAGTCTAAGTTTAACATCATCTTCGAAAAATTCTCATATTTAAATGTTTGACAAATTGTATGAAAATCATTGGATGATTATATGGTCCTCATTTTCTAGGCCATAGAATGTTGGGAGACAATTTAGCACACTAGGTTTTAATTCAAAACTCCTAGCAGACTACATTTGGGTATCTAATGCATGATGTGCTCAAATTAGCTAAGTGGACTGAAGTAGTCCTTGAATGGCCTCTCTGTGGTTCGGTTGTTGCAAATCCATTTGATTTTATCTTTACGTGCAATGTGTTTGTGTGTGCGAAGTGTTCTTTCTAATTCAAGGTCTATAGGTTCAAGATTAGGTGACAATGACCTACGACCATGCATGCAAATAAAGAAAATAAATTGAGAACAAAACAAATAAAAATAAAGAAAAAGGAGAAATTACAATACTAACCTTATTTATACATTATTACAACCTTTCTATTAAAAAAAACACACACTAAAACAAATACGTGAAATAAAATAAAAATAAATTAATGAGATAAATGAAAAATTACAAAGAAAAATAACTTGAAAATAAAATTGCAGAAATTTAAAGAAGAGAAAAAGAAATTCTTACCTAAAATATAAATTCACTTTTTTTTAATTAATTAAGAAAAGAAAATACAAGGAAACAACTAAAATAATAATAATAATAATAATAGTAATAATAATAAAATTATTTACAAAAAATTAATTCTACAAATTAAAATACTTACCTCCCCGGCAACGGCGCCAAAAACTTGTTGTGCAAATTTTGTTGAACTCGCAAGCGCACGAATCTATTGTAGAATAGATTAACGGTGACGAGTGTCGATCCCACGAGGAGGTGGATTTTAATTATATGTAGAATTAATTAAGTAAATAGGTGATTGGATTTATGGGGAAATTGATTTAAAGGATGCTAGAATGGGGAAATTGATTTAAAGGATGCTAGAATTTAAATTGGAATAGCGGAATTAAATTGAATTGGGAACTATTGAAATAAAGTGCTCGGGTATCTGGATCCGTATCAACATGCACCATGGGCTAAATATTCCTTATTAATACCAATTAAATCATGAGGGGGAAATCCACACCTCACGAACCACGCTCTAATCAATATGGTGTCAAGGGCTTATCGTGCCAAATAATAATAACCTTGTACTAGGGTGCCGGTAAAACCAGGGCGGTAACTAGACAAGATTATTATTATTTGTCGACGAAAAGTCAAAACCTCCACAGAAATTAGAAGGGAAGAGAAAATAAATTTACCAAATAAAGCCCATGACACATGTTGAGACTTCACCTTCAACCAAGCTTGAAAGAAAATTAGCTACTCATTATTGAACTAGGGGTAAAATAGGAATTTTATTAAAATACGTAGAAAATACAAGATGGAGAAGGAATTACAGAAAACTAAGCTCAAAAATGGATTCAGGGGTGTCAAATTAGGGGGGGGGAGGCCCCCTTTTTATAGATACATTGAGTGAATCATGGCCATCGGATTAAAAATAGTTTGGATGCACAAGATTGCGCCACGTCATCAGTGAACAGTAACACGGTTTGACCACGGGTTTGACCACGCGGTTTGAACAGTAACACGGTTTGCACACGGTTTGAACAGTAACGCGGTCTGAACAGTGTCGTGAACAGTATCTATGAACAGTACCGTACATGTGAATAGTGCCGTACGTGTGAACAGTGCCATTTTTCCTTTTATGCTCCTCTTAAGGTTTTCGACTGTTCTGAGTTCAAAAGTGACGTCCGTTTTGCTATCCGAAATCTCGTTCATTGTGAAATGACCATAATACCCCTAAAATACACAAAATACTTAATTAAAACAGAACACACATAATTAAATAACAAGAGACTTAAATTAAGAAAATTAAAGATGTTAGTAAAACTTGAAGTACAAAATGACGATTTTCTCCTTTATAAATATACACTTTCTAACACTCAACATAATACACGAATATACAAATAGAAATAAAATAATGACATTTAACAGGCCATATACTAACCTTTCTTTTTCCAAGAGTTTCAGGGGATTGTTGATCATTGTCAATCTGAACACCAGTGGAAGTTTTGGGCTTAGGAAAGTTAGAACTTCCAACTTCAGTATTGCTGTACGCATTTAACCTTGCATTCATGCGTTCTAGTTGAGCAGACATGAATTGGAAACTCTCTTGATACATCTTTCTTTCTCTTGCTAACTCAGTGGCATCAGGGACATTAAAGTACATAGATGGGGTGATGAATTGTCCCACTCCTTGCACCCTGCTTCCATTTGGCTGCTTCTGAAGAGCTTGACCTAGAATGTCATTTGAACCGTGTGATTGGAATGTTCCTTGTTCAACTTGACTCTTCAGCTCATTCTACAAAAACAAAAATATTATAAATCTGCAATTACGAGTAGAAGACATCAGCTAAATTAAACTAACATCCTTGAATCTTCAACACGTGAGCAAGTCCATATACAATTTAAATTGAAACTACATAAAATATTACAAGACAGCACCTCTCACAAGCACTTGATCTCCTGGACATATCTTTCATTACACATAAGAATTGTAAAGATCTACCCACACACATACACATTATAAAGAAAATTCATAAGAATTAAGTATACTAGTGACTTACTATTTTCTCAGCAATTGGCGTCACTTCAGAAGCATATTTGCCATCTCGGTCTGCTCGTGCCATTAACCAAGCTTCACTGCTGTCAATCTCCCGCTCAGAAACTCCACTCTCCTTTTTCTGTTACAAGGTGACATAAAACATAAATAATTGATTCTATTATATTATATGTATTAGATTACTTACTACACATACTTTTTTATACAACATGCCACCATATCCTGTGCTACCCAAGCGATGGTTGTAGACGTTCTTTGCTCTTTTGTCTTTTGCCTTCTTACTTTTTTCCTGTACAAACAGTACGACGGAGAACAAAAGGTTACCACTGATTATTAATAACTAGCAACAATAAATCAGGTAATATTAACAAACAACACACCTGAAATTGTTCACACAAAACTTTGTCAACAAAAAGTTTCCAATCTTCCTTTTTAATGCTCGGATATTCAATAGGAGGCAACCTTAGTGACTTTCGATCGTTCTTGTTAGGTAGAACGAATTCAGTTGCCAGTTCACTGCGAAAGTTTCTTGATGCTACCCCCATCCACTTTAACACTTGGCTTTTGCATCTCAAGCTCAATCCGAATTTTTTCTGGAAACCAATTACATGGATTACACACAGCTTTAAACAAATATTGAAGTTATATAAAATCTTTAAACACACTATTAAACAAGAAAACAAAACCTGAAAATGAAGCCACAAAGTTTCCTTCATCTTTAGTGGCACACGCCTCCAATCATCAAGTAAGATTGAGACTGTTTCACGTACAATGACTCCAATGTAACTCCTAAGATAATTTATTCCCTTTCCAACTGGAACACCATAAGAATTGTACTCAATTACAACTTCATGATTAACTTCTTCTTTTTGCAAACCTTTCTTTTTTGTTTGTTTTCTTCTCCTTGGTCTTCCCTCAAGCTCCGGAAGAGTGAACTCAGCATCTTCAGCCATCTCTTACAATCCTGAAAATGATTAAAATAAATAAGTACATCATTTAGATTAATAAGTTAATACAAGATCAATAGCATATAATGAAATAAATAAATCACTTACTGGAAAACTGTGAAAAGTGGTGCTGAAAACTAGCTACAATAATGCATTCATTGATTTTCTAAATCAATATCTATTGGAATAGCATCACAATCTTTTCTGTCATAAATTCCTTCGTCATCTTTCTCATCTAACTCACATACTGGAAGTTTGTTAGATAATGGGGAAAATACATCCATGTCTTCACATCTTTCCCTATTTAACTTATAAGCTTTCTCAGTTACTAAACAAACTATTGATTTATTTTTATCCAGCTGGTCCTTTACATAAAATACTTGTTTTGTATGATAAGCTCGAATAAAGCAATCCGATTTATAGCCAATCCGATTTAAATCAACAACAGTGAAACCTAAATTGTCAATGCAAACCCCTCTATCATCTACCCAATCACACTTGAAAAGTATTTTTTTAACCATTAGATAATCAAGCTGCAAAATCTCATCAATGACTCCATAAAACGTCATGTCTCCAGAATGAGGACTTTTATCTTTTAAGCTTGAAATTTGTAGAGTGTTAGCAGCAACCCTAACACTACTATTTTTGGTCACACGATTACTGTCCCGGCCCCTCGTTGTAAATTTGAAGCCATTGATCTCATAGCCAGGGAAGGTCACCATGCTTGAGAGGGGTTTGTTTGCCAACCACCACACCATTTTGTCAACCAGTACATTATTTGCTTTATCATGTGCTACCTATAATTTAAATTAAAAAGCATAGTAATTAGTCACATGTAAAAAATATAGTTAAAGTTTATATCTTATATTGTATTTAGTTAAGTAATTCTGACCTTTGCTTGTAACAAACCAGAAAATGTACGTATGTGTTCATTTTGCAACCACAGATTTTTTTTTGCCTTATAGGGGTTTCTTGATGCCAAATAATGCATATGCTCCCTACAGTGAGACCATATTAAGATTTAAAAACTAGTCTAGTAATCTTATAATACAATAATAAAATTTTTTGGGAAAAATTAACAACTTACTCAATATATATTTGGATTTCAGGGGTGTTCATTAGAACACACCGGTGTGCTTGTGCCAACCAATGATCATCAACCACTTTTATGTTTGCACCTCCTAAAGGCCTTTCCACAGAAAAATCAATTGGACAACCAGTAGGCAGCCCAATAACAGCACAATTTGAGAGGTGCTCAGCACAAAATTCAAGTGCTTCTTCTGCAATATAACTTTCTGCAATACAACCCTCAGGGCGGTAGCGATTACGAACATAATCCTTGAGAGTTTTTATTTCTCTCTCAAAAGGATACATCCATCGAAGATAATCAGGCCCACATAACCTAACTTGTTCAACTAGGTGGACTGTTAAATGGATCATTATGTCAAAAAAACTAGGTGGAAAGTACGCCGCAAAGAAGCATAAAGTGATTACAAGTTCCTCTTGTAATTGGTCAAGAGTATTAGGATCTACCACTTTACAGCACAATGTATTAAAAAAGAAGCACATTCTGATTACAACCCTTCTCACATTTATAGGCAAACAGTTTCGAATGGCTAGTGGGAGAAGTTGTTGCATCAAAGTATGACAGTCATGGGACTTAAGGCCTTGAAGCCGACAATCATCTATTGAAACAAGCTTTTGGACATTGGAAGAATACCCAGCAGGGACTTTCACACTCAGCAAGGTTTCACAAAACTGTTTTTTTTTCTTTTTTACTCAAAGTATATGGAGCTAGAGGTAGGACTTTGTTTTTTTTGTTTGTTTCATCAGGAACTAGTTTTTGCCTAATCTTTAAATGCTCAAGATCTTTTCTAGCATTAATCCCATCTTTTGTTTTGCCTGGTTGATGAAGTAACGTGCCATATATGTTCTCGCACACATTTTTTTCAATGTGCATCACATCTAATTGATGGCGAACTAATAAATGCTTCCAATATTCTAAGTAAAAAAAGATTGACTTTTTTTATACAATTTTTCAGTTATGTTCTCATCACCATCACCGCCACCACCGTCACCATGTTTTCGCTTTTTGGCCTTCTTTTTCCCAAACTTAATGTCAATATCTTCCACCATATTAAAGATTTCCTCACTAGACAAAATTTTAGGAGGCTCATTCTACTCTTGTTTCCCATTAAAAATCTTTTTGGTTTCAAATACGTGACCAAGTGGTAGAAAACGGCGATGGCCCATATATGACATTTTCCTACTATGTGGCAGCCAACATGCACAAGTGTCTATCCCACAAATTGGGCACGCATAATAGCCCTTAACAGTACAACCAGAGAGATTTCCGTATGCTGGAAAGTCACTGATTGTCCACATCAACACAGCCCGTAAATTAAAAGTTTCTTTTCTATAAGCATCATAAACATCAATACCTACATCCCATAGAGTTTTCAAGTCCTCAATCAAAGGTGCTAGGTATACATCTAGATCATTTCCAGGTTGTTTAGGGCCAGATATCAAAAGAGACAACATCAAAAACTTTCTCTTCATACACAACCATGGAGGAAGATTATATGTTATTAATATAACAGGCCAACAACTATAAGTAGTGGTAAGTGTACAATGTGGGTTAACCCCATCAGTTGAGAGAGTTAAACAAAGATTTCTAGGTTATAGTGCAAATTTTGGCCACTTATTGTCAATTAGTTACCAAGCTGGTGAATCTGCTGGGTGGCGAAGTTTGCCATCTTTAACTTTTTTATTAGCATGCCATGTTAAATTTTGAGATATTTGTGGTGATTGAAACAATCTTTTCAACCTAGGAATATGTGGAAAATATCATAATACCTTTTTAGGAACCCCTTTCCTAAATTTTGTTGAGCTATCTTTTTTTCTTTGATACCTAGATGCTTTATAATTTCAGCATTCAGCAACATCAGCAAATTCATTCTTATACAAAATGCAGTGATTTGGAACATTCATGTATTTTTTTTATACTCTAAGGGTAGTACTTTCATTGTTTCTTAACCTCATACATTGACTTAAGTATAGTATTATTATTTGGCAAAATATCAGTAAAGACTTCTAACAAAGCAGAAAACCCTTTATTGGACTACCCATGGTTCCCTTTCACATTGTAAAGTCTCATTAAACCAGATAACTTTGAATGTTTTGCACCCGGGTATAAAGGCTTTTCAACATCTTCAACCCTATCCTTAAAAGAACTAGGATCTCTATCACAATGCTCGTAAGCATCTTCGATCATGTCAATTATGTTACTGTAATCATGACATCTAAATCTTTGAATTGTCTTCACATTTTGTAAATGTAGATTTAAAGTCAGTCTCACCATGCCAAGTCCAAACAATATATCTTGGGAGAAAACCTTTTTCAAATAAATGATCCTTCACCTGTTGAGGAGTATGAAACTCCATATTACAACAAAAGGTGCAAGGACATCTAATTGACATTCGGTTTTCAGCATTCAAAATGGCAAAATCTAAGAAATCAGCCACTCCAGAACGATACTCTACAGACAATCTATCACAAGTTATCCAAGTTCTGTCCATTTCAAATATTTTACCTGTTCACATATGTAATGTTAGTTTATGTTTAATTAAATTACATGATTAATTTAATGTTCAATGTTATTATGATTATTGTTGCAATAATAAATTCATAATTCTGGAAAATCACTAATAACCCCTATAAATCATTGAATAATAATAATAATTTTGACAAAATTCTGAAATTGAAACAAAAGTAGCTTTGAAACTTAAATAGGAGATGAATAGGTAAGATGGGCGCTAATGGCTTTTTAAGTAGTCAAAATAAGTCAAGTAACTAACAAAAGTTAAGAGTTCAAATAAATAATGTCTTCATACCACTTTGCAAGCCATTTTTTAAGATTCTATAAATCACTTTTTAACTTCAAATACAACATGCAGAACACCTTAAAACAAGCATTTCTTTCTTGAATCAAAGACAAATCATCAACTTCATACAATCTCAAAATACTCACAACCACGAACTTAATTAATTCATATCATAGTCATTGTCTCTATTGCAAATCTTCCAACCGAAACAAAATAAATAAACAAGTAGGATTAGATAATAAAATTTGCCTCCGTCACATGAAACAGAGATGTAAATAGTTCGTAACCACTAAATACACAAATCATTCAGCCAATATAATACCCAAACAATCATCTCTTAATCAGAAAGGCAAAAGCTAAAATGAAATTTCATATTTTAGTACATTTAAAATCAACTAACTTATTAATCAAACTTAAGAAACAGAGCTAACAGTTTATTTCAGAAACTAAAAAAAATGTAATTTCTTAGTTTTAAATAATAATAACAGCAAATTACATGCACAAAAGTTTTAAACTGACCTCAAATGTGGCAGAAAAAACAGAGTTGCAAAGAAATGATGTTTTGAGTTTAAGTAATGCACCACTTAAAATGCCTGTATTTTTGACCGCATGTGAGTGAAGATATAGAAAAATAAGAACAAAAAATTAAAGTTACAATTAAACAAAAGAAAAAAAGATTTGGAAAACAAAACCCACCAGGGTCGCACTACTGTTCAATTTCTGAACATCTGAAACAACCCAAAAATTAAAAATATTAATCATAACCTAAATTAAAACAAACCCATTAATTAAAATGCCCAGAAAAAAAAATATTCAGCCATTACGGCCTAATAACCTCCTCGACAGTTCTTTCTCTGGACTTAACTTGTGGGGGAGATGAGATTACTTGAATGCGCAACCGATGGTGCCACTTTACCCCTTGTCGATGGCTTTTACTTGCTTGCCCAGTATAGGCACTGGATGGTTTAGCTGGAGAAAAAACCCCTTCGATATCAAGCGATTAGGGTTTTGGTTTGTTTTTCAATTGGGGAAAATGGAAAAACGAAACGGAGTTTTAATTAGCTTTTCATTATCTATCTAAAGTAATTGAATTTAATCTGTAAATGGACAGTGCAAAACAGAAGAGATCGAGAAGAGAAAAACGAAAGAGAAAGAGAACGATAAAAGCAAGAAAGGGATAGTAGCTAGATACAGTCTGGTAGATGGGGAAAAGTCGGTGTAAGTTTTGTGTTGTTGTTATTTATATTTTCATTTTTTAATAATTTAAATATTATTATGACTTTGATTCAACGAGATTTGATGGTCTGCGCTCCAAACATTAAATCTTTAAACCTTAGAGCGCTCAGGTTCGAGTTGGAGCTAAAACAAATTTTTATGATTTTTTTTATCTCTGATACTTTAATGTCAGTGATCTTTGATGTTTAATTTACTGACACACTAGTATCAATAATCTGTGATTCCTATTTGTCAAAAGCGGAAAATGGTGCATATGTACATAATTAGTGACACTTTTTACAAAGTGTCAGTAAAGCCCATTTTTCTAGTAGTGCTTGTAAAAATTTATAGAACATTCTAGAGAAATTCTTATCATCAACTCCCTTTCTTATATATATATATAGAGATTTTGTCAATATCGCAACTAGTAGCATACCAAATTCATGAACAACTTAAAATTCGCTTGCTGACTTGCTCCATGTGAACTGATAATAAAAAATCACGACTATGGTTGCACAACAAGAAGTATTTTTTTAAAGTAATTTTGTATTATTAATTACCCCTTGAAGCGCACCATACACTATACACGTGTTTTTTATTTTTTATTTTTTAAGTTTTTGTTTCTAAAATAAATAAAAACAGGACATGCGTGAGAGAGATGAGACAATATAATGTATATATTGCAAAACATAATTACCAAAAGGGTGTGGTTAAATTACAAAATGTTATAACTTACAATAAGTTACACTAATGAAACCAAGTATAATTTAGTTATCAAATATTTTAAGATTATTAGATATAACTCTTGTTTTGTTGTAACAGCATTATATGCCGCTTTATTTATATCTCTCATCGTATTGAGCACAGATTTCTGTACAAAAGATCTCAGCCCTAAAGGAGATATATATACTAGTTCAATTCACATTTTTCCGCGGAGTCTTATAAAATTTGAACTCCTTGAGCTTGCCAAACATGCAAAAATACAAGTTGATCAGTATTCTTGCTTCACGACAGATCCATCTGATTAATTTATCCCTCTTGCGAAGATGTGGTCTTCACACTTCAACGTAACTTGACGCCAACACAAAGTTGACAAAAAAAGATATAAACTATATATATTATATGGAAATCATAACTGTCCTAACAAAAGACTTTGGGTTAAGTAAAATTATATTATTATAGTCGTATTAGTATTGTTGTGATTAATTGTCTGCGCATGAGAACAAAACCTAATTAACTATATTCGATAGAATAAAAGCAATAAATGCTGCTGTAATTTACGATACTGGGTGGTAGCAAGTGAGGTTACAGAAATTGTGAGGGAAATATCCTAACCGAATAGAATATACTAATTAAGCATGCCAAGGCTCCAAGCCGAAAGAAGATTAATTACTAAATTAATCGCGTAAACAATTGATCATAATTTTTAGCAGGTCACTGCCATTAATTTAATTTCTGGATCTTTCCTTTGACAGACTCTTGCAGTCTTGCTTTTGTCACTGGCATGCCAGTTGGCATAGGGTTAGGTGCATGCTAGCTCGGAAAAGAAGGGTAAGATCTGTTAAGAGGAAAGAAATCATTGGTTGT
Organism: Atalantia buxifolia; assembly: GCA_030444775.1. NCBI lineage: Eukaryota > Viridiplantae > Streptophyta > Magnoliopsida > Sapindales > Rutaceae > Atalantia > Atalantia buxifolia. The sequence goes on from CM059838.1 coordinate 27,928,073, forward strand.
ATCAACGACCTACGACATTTTTTAGCCTAAACGGTATTTCTAGGCTTGTCTAGTTGTCTTGATCTTCTAGGGCTATTGGAATCTGATTATAAATACTGTGGGCATCTAGGAAAAAAGAAGAAGAAGTTAATCTCTTATATCCAGATGTTGCACCCACTATTTCTTCCATATTTGAGAGTGGGTAAATTTTAGGATCGAAGCCAAATTAATTGGGTAGAATAGCTCCTTGACCAGGCTGACTGTTCTCTGTCACAGCTCGAGTAACCCAGATCCACTCGGTCGCGAAACAAATAAAGAAACAAAAAAAGCAGTCTCAGACAACAGCAAACAATACGAACAAAATGATAAAATAAAGAAAATAATACAGGAGATTTACATGATTCGGCTTTATTAGGCTTACATCCATGGGGACAAACACATTCTTGCTGAATTTTTTAATCGCCAAGGATTTTACAATGGAAATATACTGATTCTCGAATGTTATTGAGATTACAACTTTTCCCTCTGCCCAAAACTATTCACTATTTCTCTCAAGTGTTTCCCAAAACCTCAACCACCTTGGCCCGCCTCTTGTGTCCTGGTTGCACCTTTGCCCACCTCCTGGCTTCCCCTAGGGCAACTCCCTCTATGATATAAACACCTAAATAACAGCCACAGCAGTTATCTATAACCACAGTTAATTGTCCAACTATTGTGTGCTATGAGTAATTATCTCTAAAAATCATGGGCAGCTCCAATTACGTCACCAAGTCTAAATAACTTCTGCAATCAGTTATTTAGCCATCATGTACCACATAGATTAAAGGCTCCAAATCCAAATCAGCTTCCTGTGGCATAACTGTATCACAAATACCCCGCTAGTACACCTCAGCTGCCACCATATTCCTTAATGAAGCTAGAATTTATTACCGTAATCATACAATTCTTTACCAAGGTTATAGATCCGATCAAGCAGCATTCGCATTTGTCCCTCCACCTATACTATAGCTCAAAGATAGGTAACCCTAGCCAAGTCCTAGTATAACCTAAACTTGTTGGATGTCAAAGGTTTAAACAAGTGGACAATTAATCTTCACTTTGGCTTCCCACTTTGACTAACCTTTCCAAATGTTCACTTTCTACTTCATTGTCAGTCTTCAAATGTAAAAATGTCTCTACATACTCTTAGGTCATTTATTAGTGCTTTTGGAGTGTTAAAAGTATTAAATACTTGATCTTTAGATTTTAGTACATAAACGCAGAATTTCCTTGAGTAATCATCGATGAGAGAAAGTAGCTAGCACCTTTTTGTGAGTTAATTACAGAGCGTCCCCACAAGTCTGAATGGATGTAATCCAAAATATCCTTTATTTTATGTTTAGCAATATCACACTTTACCCTAGTAGCTTTGCACAATATGCATTATTCACAAAACTCTAGCCATTCAATTCTGTCATCACCTAAGACGCCCTTCTTACACAACAACTCCTTTAGACCTTTCTCACTAACATGACCAAGCCTTAAGTGTTAAGGCCTAATCTTATCAGAGGTTACCCTAGCATGCATAGATGTACTGGTTATCACTAGGGCAACCTTCAACAAATAGATACCATTCTTCTTTTCTTCTTCGATTACAAATAACGAACATTTAATCATGTTCAAATACCATTTTCACCCTTAAATTCATACTTTATATTTTCAAGCAGACGTAAGGAGATGACATTCCTCCTCAAGTTCAAAACAGGTCTAACCTATTTAAGTTTTACCATTACTCCATCAAATATTTTAATCATAATGTTTTGTGTACCAGTAACCATATGAGTGATTTTGTTTCCCATTAACACATTTCCACTATTAATTACTTGATAATCCAAAAAAAAAGTTTTCATTACGACTCATATAAACAGAATAGCCTGAGTTTAGAATTGACACACCATTCCTTTTCACATCTGATGCAAGTAGCGTATTCGCATAATCATAATTCTCTTCATCGGAACTACTGAACTTGGTTGTAGGGCAGTTGGGGTTCTCCAACGCAACTGATGCGGCACTGCTATGATGCTCCTTAAATTTTACTTTCATAGCTTTTCTTTTCTAGGCAATCTCTTTTAAAGTGTCCTTCTTTATGTCAAAAGAAGCACTTTTACCCTTATTCTTAATTTAGATCTGCTGTTTCTTCTTAAAAACCTTCTTTTTATATCTACCTTTTGTTGTCATTAGGCCTTCTCCTAAACCTAAAGTATCATTAGGTTTCTTCTATATTTTTTTCGAGTTGAGAGCAGCCTTAATATCTTCCATAATTAAACTTTATTTCCTATACAGCAAGGTATCTGTGAAATGCTCATAAAAGTCTAGTAGAGAACTTAACAATATGAGTTTCTTGTCCCTATCGTCGATCCTTTGCATCAAAGATCTATAATAACCTTGTTAAAGCTATAAATATGCTCCATAATAGAAGAACCTTTCTCCATTAAAAGTGTGCAAAGCTTTTCTTTACATAAATGGATTTTCTTAAGATTTTGCCATGTTTTCCAGCTTTGCCCAGGTACCTGAAGTAGACTTCTTTCCTAAAACTTCTCTCAAAACTTCATCTCCTAGGCTTAGAGTGATGGTACTATGTGTTTTTTTCGTATTAACTTTAAGATCCTCATCATCTAGAACTATATTCCCACTTAGATCTTTCTTTAGAGTAATTATCAACCACTTCCATCTTCAACTTTCAAGGACTTAAGTCATTTTTCCCCTCAAATTTCTTACGTCTAATCTATTTTGAGCTAAGGAACTAGGCTCTAATAATAGTTTGTTAGAATTAAAGCTAAATTCATTAGCTAGAATAGCTTCTTGAATAGCCTAACTATTTTTTGTCATATTTCGTGATGCGAACCCACAATGAAACTTTAAAACCCACACTTAATTTTAGGTTTCAACTTCCTAAGAAAGTTCTAAACAGATTTAAGTCAAACATAAACCTTCATCCATTGTTTAAGAAAACATGAAGTAGAGGTATAGAGAAGGATATTGATGCCACACTCAAGATGTAGATGAGAAATTAATGGACTAAAACCATATACAATCTCAAATAATGAAAATTTAGCAGCTGAATGGACAATTCTATTATAAACAAATTCAATATGTGGCAAGCATTCTTCCCAAGTTTTCATGTTGTTTCGAACAATGGAACCTCAACAAAGTAGACAATGTTCTATTTACAACCTCAGTTTATCCATCAATTTGTACAAAAATTTAGTACCCAACTTACCCCACAAAGTTTTCCAAAAGTAGCTTAAGAACTTGGCATCTCAATCTAAAACTTGCTCATATTATTTCTTTGAAAAACAAATTAGCTATGTTTATTGCATCATCAATTTTGTAATATGGAATGAAATGTTCCATCTTTGAAAACCTATAAAAAACAACAAAAACATAATCATTTCTCCTTTCTGACCTTGGTAAAGCTAAAACAAAGTCCATAGAAATATCAACTCATGGTTTGCTAGGTATAGGTAAAGGGTTATACAATCCATGGGGTAAAATTCTAGAGTTAGCCTGTTTACAAATGATACACTGCTTGCATATTTTTTCAGCATCATGCTTCATATGTGGTCAAAAGAAGTATTATTTTAAAACATTTAAAGTCTTTGGAATGCCAAAATGTCCCATTAAACCTCCCCTATAAGCTTCACGTACAAGCAGTTCATGCAAAAAAACTAATAGGCACACACAATTTATTTTCTCTAAATAAGAACCCATCATACCTATAGAACTTACAAAATACAACTTTCTCAAAAGCATTAAACGCATTAGTAAAATCAAGACCACTTATATAGTATTCTTTAATGTACTCAAATCTAACAACTTTGCATTTAATGTAAAGATAAGTGCATACCTTCTAGATAATGCATCAGCCACCACATTGTCCTTACCTTATTTGTATTTGATCACATAAAGAAATAGCTCAATAAATTCACCCATCTGGTATGTCTCTTATGCAGCTTACCTTGCCCTTTCAAATGCTTCAAGGACTTATAATCAGTTTGTATAACAAACTCTTTAGATAGAAGATAGTATTGCCAAGTTTCCAATGCTCTCACCAATGCATATATCTCCTTATCATAAAAGGGAGGTTTAGGGCTTCTCTACTCAATTTCTCACTAAAGTAAGCAATTAAACAATCTTCTTGCATCAAAATAGCTCAAATACCTACTCATTTGCAAAAGTTTTGGCAAAATTAAATAAAACAAGTAATGGTGCAGAAACCAATTTCTCCTTGATTAGATTAAATGCCCTTTTTTGTTTACTATCCCACTTAAATTCCACATGTTTCTTCACAATTTCAGCTAATGGTGCAGCAAGGGTGCTAAAATTTTTCACAAATCTTCTATAAAACTAGTCAAACCATGAAAACTTCTAACCTCACTTACACTTTTAGGGGTAGGCCACTCTCTTATAGCCTATACCTTCTCTTCATCAACCTCAATTCTTTTAGCACATACAACATAACTAAGAAGAATAATATGATTTGTACAAAAGGAACACTTTTTTATATTAGCGTATAACCTTTCCTTCCTGAAAATAGTTAACACACTTTGCAAATGCTCAATGTGTTCATCCAAGCTTTTACTATAGATCAAATTATCATCAAAATAAACAACCAAAAATTTACTAATGAAACACAAAACATGGTTCATTAACCTCATAAAAGTGCTTGGTGCATTAAATAGCCCAAAGAGCATAACTAACCATTTATATAAACCATATTTTGTTTTAAAAGTAATTTAACACTCATCTTCTTCTCTCATCCTAATAGGATGATATCCATTTTGAAGATCAATTTTACTAAACACATAAGAACCATGCAATTCATCAAGCATGTCATCAAGTCTAGAAATAGGATGTCTATACTTTACAATGATTTTATTGATTGCACGACAATCAACGCACATCCTCCATGCTCTATCCTTCTTGGGAACTAGTAGAACTGGTACTGTACCTGGACTCATACTCTCCCTCACATTTCTCTCTGCTAAGAGTTCTTCAACTTGCCTTTAAAACTCATTTTTCTCCTTTGCTTCTATATGCTAGTCTATTAGGTATGGTAGTGCCAAGAAAAAGTCTATTTGATGTTCAATTCCCCTAATAGGTGGCAAACTATTGGGGACTTCATTTGGAAACAAATAATCAAAGTCCTGCAAAAGAGTCATAATAGCACTAGGCAAAGAAGAGTTAAGTTCATTAGTACTTAAACAAGCCTCCTTGTGTAAAAGTACAATTAAAAATTTTTTGAATAGAAAGCTCTCTTAACCTCACCCTCTCTTACAAACAAATTCACTTGTTGCTTCTCTTTTCTCTCTATAATATTCTTTTTTTTACTTTTCCTCTTTTTTTCCTCTTAATCTCGCTTTCTTTCGAACTCTCACTTTTTTTTTTTTTTGTATTGACATTTGCTCCTCAAGCACTTGTCTAGGTGTTAAGGGTACAAGAGTGATGAGCTTATCCTTCATTATGAAAGAATATCTATTTAAGTAATCATCATTTGTCACATACCTATCATATTGCTAAGGTCGTCCCAAAAGAATATGTCCAGTATGCATAGATACTATATCACATAGAATCTCATCCTTATAGTTCTTAATAGAGACTAAAATCAACACTTGTTGTTTTACTTTAACTTCTCCACAATCATTCAGCCATTGTAGCTTATATGTCCTAGGATGTTCCAAAGTTTTAAAATTCAAATTTTCAACTAAATTGGTGTTAGCTACATTAGTACAACTTCTACTATCAATTATCATACTACATATCTTATCTTTGATACGGCACCTAGTATGAAAGATATTATCATGTGTACCTCTACATCTTCTTTCACTTGATGTTGAAAGCAATGTTTAAGAAAAAGCTTAAGCCTTAATAATTGGATGTCTTACTAACACGACTTAAGAGTGTTTAATTTTACTCCTAGGTATAGGAGTGCCTTGTTATAGTATAATTCAGTAAGTCCGAGGTCAATCCACAGAGAAATGATTTAATTTTTTGTTTTAATTTTATGTAAGAAATGAAAATAAAATTTAAATATATACAATTTAATTTGAGAAAAACTATGAAATTGAATTAGTTAGGGTTATGGATCCACTCCTAGTAAAAAATACAATTTAATAAATTTCTTTTTTTTTTATTTTATTGCCCAAAAGATTAATTGTATAAATTACAATTATTTCCCCATTAATTTTATTATGGATTAAGTACTTAATGTGCTAAAACTTAACTTGTCTATAATAAGTCAAAATACAATTTTACCATACTTTATACTAAGAAATTAAGAATTTATTGTGCCAAACTCTCATGTATGTCTACAATAAATTAAAATTTCAAAATATAAAATATGGATAAAATTAAATAGAAAATAATTTAATTTATATAATTAAAAATAGGAATTTGGTTAAATCATATTTTTCGACTAAGAGTTCCTCCTCACCCTAACTATTAGTATTTAGCTACATATATTTGAAATAAACACTAATGCAAAATTGGTTTTTTATGACGGTTTTAAACGACATAAGATGACCGTTTTAAAACCGTCATCTTAGGCACCGACATTAAAGAGGGTATGCTTTTTATGACGGTTCATTAACCGTAATTAAATGTATATTTTTAATGACAGTTATTTAAATAACCATCATTAATGTGCAATTTTAATGACGGTTTATTGTAAGAACTATCATTAAATATATATCTTTAATGGCGGTTATCTAAATAACCATCATTAAATGTGTCATTTTTACTGACATTTTATTGTAAGAATCGTCATTAAATATTGAAACAACATTTAATGACAGTTTTAAAAGAAAAATGTCATTTTTGTTGCAGAACACTACATTTGATGATGATTCTTTTGAAATAACTGTCCTCTTTGTTATTTATTATTAAAAAAATAAATTTGACAAATTTAAGACTATTTCAAGCCTCTATTTTAATTCTAATTTCATATTAAATTCTTTACAATTATTTTTTCACAAATGTTTCATATACAAAATGATGTGAATGTTTCATATTCAAAGAGATAGCTCTACAAAAATTTCTAACAATCATTAAACCTCTACTAGCTAGTGAATGCACTAGCAACCAACAAGATTGGCAGGTGTGAGTACATCTAATTTCTCATCAAGTCTTCAATTGCAAATGAATCTCACCAGCTTCAGCAATCTACATCATTCTTACAAAGAATAAAGAGAAATTAAGATATATTCATATATTGTAAATCATAAATATTAAATCATTTTAGTGACTTAAGTTGTAAAACAAGACTTTAAAGTATCAGATCACTATTAATTAATAGACTTACCTCAAGTAAGCTTGTCAACCATGTGTTCAAATAATAAATGACAACACATTTGCCAAAATAGAGACAATCAAAAAGTATTAACAGCATCATCCATAAGACATCCAGTACCTACCCATTATACACTTGGAAATAAAAAAATCAGGCCTGAAGTTTAGAATACTACATCTCAACCAAAGAATTAACAACATGCTTGGATATTACCTTGCAAAAATTGTAGCAGCTTATTACCAAGGGGGAAAAAAAGAGTAAGCATAGACCTAAGGCCATCTCTAATGCATAACACCATTTTGGTGTAACACTAACACTAAAAATGTACATTTTTCACACCAAATTACTATTTCATCTCCAACCCATTCACACCAAATTTTACACCAAAAAGAATATTCTTCTTTTTATTCTTTAATTCTCAAGAATTAATTCAATTAACATAATAAATATTACTATTAATATAGATGATTAAGTAATAAGTAATTTTATATCGATTAACAAAAAAAATATAGAAAATTATTAAATTTGCATTTAATTAACTAAATTAGTACATTATGAAAATTAAACATTACATTAATAAAGAAAAATACAATAACAATAATAAGTACATTATGAAAATTAAACATTACATTAATATAGAAAAATACAATAACAATAATAAGTGCATTATGAAAATTAAACATTACATTAATATAGAAAAATACAATACAATAACAATAATACTCTATTTATTCGAATTACTAAATTCATCTCATAAATGATCAATCAGTGCATTTCGGAGTACTAGTAGTAGTAGCTTTTTTTATTTATGTTAATTTATTTTGTATTTTTAATTTTGTAATATGTAATCTAGTAATTGATGTTATTGGCATTTTATTTTTATTATTAATTTTTGTGTTGAATATTTTTATTTAAAATATTAGTATAATATTCAAAAATTAAAAAATAAAATTAAAAAAATAACAAAATAATAATAATAACTTAAAATATTATATAAAATAGGACACATATGTAAATAAGATAAAGTAATAAGGATATTTGGGACTTTTTTTCCGTAGCACCAAATATGGTGTAATGAATAGTGTTGCACCATATTTGATGTACTACTATTCATTACACCATTTTGGTGTTACATTGGAGAAGTATTTTACACCATTTTTAGTGTAAAAGTTGATTTGGTGATGAATTTGGTGCTACATTGGAGACGCCCTAAGAGAAAAGAACTAAAAAAGATTCAAACCAACATCTGAACGACACCTAGAATTATTAAGCTGCACTATTAGTAGCAAAATTTCAGCAAAATAGTACCTAAATTTTCTAAGTGCAATTTTAAATATAAAACAGCAGTAAAGCAACCCTTGAATGCTTCCAAGTACTTTGTTTCTGCATAAAAAGTAGTAAAAACAGCACTTGGAAGTTTCTAGGTGCTATTTTTATTGTTGTTTACGCAGAAACACAGCACCTAAAAGTGTTTCTAGGTTTTGTTTAGCTACTATTATGTAGCAAAAATAGCACCTAGAAACTTCCAAGTGCTGTTTTTACTACATAACAGCAGTTAAACATTACTTGGACGCTTCTTGGTGTTGTGTTTCTATAAAAATAGTAATAAAACAACCTCTTGTGCTGTTGCACAACAACAAAATACTACAATTAAAACTGAAAAAAATATAAGTGAGGAAGGGTTAAGCAGCCAAAAGTAAATCCATCTGTATAACTGCACAAGCAAAATGAAAAAATCACTTCCAAATGCTTCAATAATTTTTTTTATCTTAAATGGAGGAAAGTTAAAGTCATAAAGACAATTTCTTTCCTTTACTAACTTGAACTAGTGAAATCAACCCATTGATAAAATTTTTGCCCTGCTTCCTCAGCACCATAAACATATATAATTGAATTAATATTAATTAAACATAAAAAACATATATAATTGAATCAATCTTATGGGAATTTCATCAAACATCATATATCAAACAACAGAGACTCACTTGATATAGTGCTTTCTTCAGCGAGTTAAACAGTGAGTGATGGTGAGACTAAGGTTTATTTGGTTCGATAGTGATTGACGGTGGAGGCTTTAATTTCAAGCCATTAAGGATTGCGTTTTCTTCAACGGCAAGGGATTGGATATGGGTTCGAGTTTTCTTGAGTAGCAGGGGTATAGTGTTGACTTTATCATAATAAAGAGTGAGCATGAGAAAGAGGGGCTGTTGGTGCTGGCCTGTTGCTGCGTGTGCGTGAGAGAGAGAGCGACTACTGTGGCCTATTGCTATCGTGCTTGGCTGCTGCTACATGGGCTAAGTGTGCCGGGGCGTGCATGCTGTTAAGAGAAAAGGGTTGCGTGCGTGCGCACTTGCTTTTAATATTTACAAATTATTTCTAATTTTAGGGATTTGGTGTTTAGTATAAGGCCAGTTTTCTTTTTTTTTTTTAAATATATCAATGACAGTTCTAAAATAATCGTCATTAATTTGGATTATAGAACCGTCATTAAAAATGTCCACTTTTAATGACGGTTTTTTAAGAACCATCATTAAAATTAAAAGTATTTTAACTATGTATATAATGGCTGTTATTTCAATTTTTAAAAATTATTATTTCTAATGATGGTTTTTTTGAACCATTATTAAAATTAAAATTATTTTTAACTACACATATAACGACCGTTTCATGTAAAAACCGTCATTAAAAATTATTATTTTTAATGATGGTTATTAAAAAACCATCATTAATGTTATATTTACTTTCTGAAGTGGAAGTGAGGAGTGTGGATTTCTCTTACTCCAGTATTTACTTCAACATTTTAAGAGAGGATTGGGAATCCCACTCCATAAGCCCCACCCATTTTTAAAGTGGGGGGTGGGAGTGAGACTCCCATTGAAGGATAATATTTATGATGAAGTGAATCACGTGAAATCATGTTCAAGACACTTAAGAATAAAGTTTAGAGCTCAACGGACTCATTATTGCAACAATTCTTGTAAAGCCGGTATGATTTAATATATGAATGGTTTAGCATTTGAGAAACTCAAGATTTTGTTTAATAAATCATTATTTTTTTCATAAATCAAAGGTTTTGCAATTATAAACCAAGTATTTTATGAAATTTACTATTTTTCAAGATGTGGACCAAAATGAAAAAGTTTTACAATCTTTGATTTTAATAAGTATTGTTTTGAATTATGGAGTTGGGCCTATTTGGCAAACATTTGAAACTTTTAGGCCATAATATAATTTATAAAAGGTTTGGGGCCAAAGTATAAATATTATAAATGGACAGAGAGTTAGTGGCTAACTGTCTGAGGGCTAGCGGCTAACCGCTTGGGGAAAATTTCATACTTTCAAGTTTTGGACTAAATTGAAAAAGCTTTGAAAACTTTAAAATTTATAAGTATTATGTTAAATTTTGAAAAGGACTACTTTGAAAACTATTGTCATGTTTTGGGCTATAAAATAATTTTAAAAAGTTTGGGAATAACAAGTATTATTTTAAAATTTTAAAATTGGACCTTTTTACAAAGTTTTATGACGTTTTGGGCTATAATATAATTACAAAATGTTTAGGCCAAAAATATAATTTTTTAAACAGTATTACTGTAGTAAAATTTAAATTTAATGGTAAATTTATTGTTTTGAAGTGGGGACTCGGCTAAATTAAGCGGCTAGCTGCTTGCTCGTAGGAATTTATCTATAACGACTAGTTTTTTAGCTTTAGCAATAAAAATTCAACTCCAACTTCAATTTCAAAACTTTTGAAAGTATAAACAAGTGTAAACAATAAAGTTTGAGCCTCCAATTTCCAAGTCATCATAGATTAAATCTTCATTGAGCTATTATTTGTATATCCACTCTAAAAGAGAGTTGTTTGTTGTAATCTTCATTTGTTTGTCAAATTTGTGAGAGTTTGAGTGTGTGAAACGCTTGGGTTAAGAGATTAAGGGATAATTTCTTGTTGTAAAGGTCGATTGACACCTTGGAAGTCAATGGTAAACATTTGAAGCCTTAGGAGGCTTGGATAGTGAGATCCTTAAGCTTGGTTTGCTTAGAGGCTGGACATAGGCGGGGATTGCCGTACCACGTAAAAATCTTTCGGTTTGCTCTCTCTTCCCTTACTCTTTTATTTTTTAGTGTTGTTAAATTTATTTTTTTATTTGAGTATTGTTAAATTTATTGTTCTTGATTTCATTAAAGCATTAGATTCCATTGTTGTGTGGTTTGATTAGCTTAATTTTTTAAGAACCCAATTGACCTCCCTCTTAGGTTGCATAAATAGCATTTTATTTGATATCAGAGCGAGGTGCTGTTGTATAGACTTAATCGTCTAGAGTTAAAAGATCCATAAAAACCCAAATTAGCTCAACCTTCAGGGAAGGCCAATCCACCATTAGACCTCTATTTTTTTATGGTAATGACTATCCTTATTGAAAAACTAAGATGAAAGTCTTTTTAGAAGCCTTAGACTATGAAATATGGGAAATAGTTTGTGATAGTTCATTCATTCCTAGTAAGAACGCTTTAAGTGAGTTGAATAGGAAAAAAATGTCTCTAAATTCCAAGGCTATGAATGTTTTATTTTGTACCTTAGATAAAAAGGAATTTCATAAAAATTGTTCTAATGATTATGAAATTTAGAGAAAACTTGAAGATGTGTATGAGGAGACTACAAATGAGGAAAAATGTCATGAAGTGTCAAATTTGGCACTTATGACAATTAGAGATGAATCAGTTGATGAACTTGATGAGGTAAGTGATCCTACCTATGACGAATTATATGATGCTTTTAAGGAATTGCATGATAATTGGATAAAAATTGGTAAAAAGAATGCATATCTTAAAAAGAAAATGGTAGAGTTCACAAATGAAAATGAAACTCTAAGTATAAAGATTACATGCCTAGAACTAGAGAATAAAACATTGCATGATAGAGTTACATTATCAAACGAGAAACCTAGCACTTCACACAAGCATCTAGAATCACATGTAGATGACTTGAAAAATGAAAATGATGCTTTACAAAAATGCAATGATTCATTAAATGAAAAGATTAAAGGTCTAGAGTTAGATAACAAAATGTTGCATGATAAATTTGCATCTTTTAAAGGTAAACAAAGTATTTCATATGAGCATGAAAAATCACATGTAAATGATATGAAAAAGGAAAATGAGATGCTAAAAAAAAGAATATTGAACTTAGTGATGTTGTCTTAAAATTTACAAATGGGCAAAAGATGTTGGATAACTTGTTTAATTCATAAAAATGTGTGTTTGAAAAAAGAGATATTGGCTACCAGCCAAATTTGAAGCAAAAGTACTATAAGAATTACTTTGTGAAGAGTACCTCTATTAACAATCAAGTTGTATATTATTATTGCAATCAAAACAGTTACATGAACCTTGGATGTCTAGTTAAAAGAAATGCATATTATAGAGTAAAATTTATTTGGATTCCAAAAGGAACCATTGCTAACACTCAAAGACCCGAAAAGGTTTGGGTACCTAAGACTTGAGATTTTCTCTGGAGGGCTTGAAGAAGAAGAATAAATGGTACTTGGATAGTAGTTGTTCAAGGCATATGACCGGAAACTATACATGGTTTTCAAGTTTCACCAAAATAAAAAACGGTGGAGATGTTTCCTTTGGAGACAATTCAAAGAGAAAGATTCTCAGAATTGGTAATGTCAGTAAAGTTTCTTTAACCCTAATCGAAAATATATGTTTGGTTGAAAATTTGAAACACAACTTGATTAGTATTAGTTAATTGTGTGACAAAGGTTATAAAGTCATTTCTGATAAAACTAGATGTATAATTGAGTATGCATGTGATGGCAAAACTTTGTTTGTTTGAAATATGTATGGTAATGTTTATACCATTGACACAGAGTGTGCATCTACTTATGATAAATTTTTTTCCGCATTGCATGATGATGGTTAGCTATGGCATAGAAGACTAGGACATGCAAGTATGGATTTGATTTCATAAATTTCAAAAAATGATTTAGTTTAAGGTCTTCCAAAAATCGGTTTTCAAAAAGATAGAATTTGTGAAGCATGCCAATTTGGAAAATAAATCAAAACTTCTTTAAAAAACAAGAACCGTGTCTCTACTTCAAAACCACTTCAATTACTTCACATTGATTTGTTTGGACCTTCCAGAAATGCTAGTTTAAGTGGCAAATATTATGCATTTTTTATTGTGGATGATTATTCTAGATACACATAGGTATTGTTCTTAGCTAATAAAGATGATGGCTTTGATGCATTTAGAATTTTCTGTAAAAAGGTTCAAATGAAAAAGGTTATTATATTGCTTGTATTAGAAGTGATCATGGCGGAGAAATTGAAAATCATGTATTTGAGAATTTTTGTAATGATTTTGGCATTGAGCATCAATTTTTATCACCTAGGACTCTACAACAAAATGAAGTTGTTGAGAAAAAAATAGGTCTATTCAAGAAATAGTTAGGACTATGCTGAATGAGAATACTTTACCAAAATATTTTTAGGCCGAAACCATCAACACTACTTGTTATGTTTTAAATCGGGTGTTGATTAGACCTCATCTCAATAAAACTCTCTATGAGCTTTGGAAAGATAGAGGACCCAACATTGGTTATTTCAAAGTTTTTAGATGCAAATGTTTTATTTTGAACATAAAAAAAGGTCTTGGTAAATTTGATTCAAAAACTTATGTTAGTATCTTTCTTGGTTATTCAAATACAAGCAAAACTTATAGAGTGTATAATAAAAGAACTATGGTTGTTGAAGAGTCAATGCATGTCACGTTTGATGAATCTAACCCCTTCTCTACAGAGAAAGTAGTTGTCAATGATGATGTAGATAAAGAGTTACAAGAAGAATCATCAAAAAGTAAACAAGAGACTGCACCACAAGAAAATAGGTATTTAGAAATAAGATGGATGAATCCGGTGTGGTTGTAAGGAATAAAGCTAGATTAGTAGCTCAAGGGTACAACCAAGAAGATGGAATTAATTTTAATGAAACATTTGCACCTGTAGCTAGATTAGAATCCATTAGGATGTTGTTAGCATTTGCATGTCATAAAAATTTTATTTTATTTCAAATAGATGTCAAAAGTGCTTTTGTACATAGTTATATTATGGAAGAAGTGTATGTGAACCTCCTGGTTTTGAAAATGAAAAATTTTTAAATCATATTTATAAGTTGTCTAAAGTATTGTATGGATTAAAACAAACACCTAGAGCATGGTATGATAGGTTTAAAATATTCTTATTGGATAATAATTTTTCGATGGGAAAAGCAGATGCTACTCTCTTTGTTAAGCATAAGAACCAAGATATATTTGTTGTTTAAATTTATGTTGATGATATTATCTTCGGTTCTATTAATGAGTCTTTGTGCAAGAAGTTGTCATCTTGTATGAATAAGGAATTTGAAATTAGTATGATGGGAGAATTGAAGTATTTCCTGAGACTTCAAATCAAACAAAACAATGAGGGAATCTTCATCAACCAAGCTAAATATGTAAAAGATTTACTCAAGAGATTTGGCATTGATGACTCAAAAACTAAGAGCACTCCAATTAGTACAACAATCAAGTTTGACAAAGATGAAAAAGGTAAAGAGGTTGATATTAAAATGTATCGAGGTATGATCGGCTCTTTACTTTACTTAACTGCAAGTAGACCTGATATCGTGTTTAGTGTATGTTTGTGTGTAAAATTTCAATCATGTCCCAAGGAATCTCAGTTGCTTGCTATTAAAAGAATTTTCCATTATTTGAATGGAACCATAGATCTTGGCCTTTGGTATCCTAGAGGAACTTATATACATTTAACTTGTTATTCGGATTCGGATTTTGCCGGTTACAAGGTCGATAGGAAAAGTACTAGTAGAACTTGCCATTTCTTATGTCATTCAATTGTTTCATGGTTTAGTAAGAAAAAAAATTTGATTGCACTCTCAACCACTGAGGCAGAATATACGCTGCAGGTAGTTGTTGTACACAAACCCTTTAGATGAAACAAACACTTAGAGATTATGACATTAATCTTGAACAAATTCTTATCAAGTGTGATAATCAATAGTGCTATAAATCTATCAAAGAATCCCATTCAGCACTCTAGAACCAATCATATAGAGATTAGACGTCATTTCTAGAGAGATCACGTTCAAAAGTGTGATATTGCATTAGAATTTATCTCTACGGAAAAACAACTTGCCGATATTTTTACAAAATCTCTTTGCAAAGAACAATTTTAAAAAATTCGGCATGAACTTGGGATGATGAAATTTTGGCATTAATATCTCTAATCATGTTATTGAGACTATTAAAATTGATTGATTGACGATTTTTATGTTTATGAAGTGTTTGATTTATTAATTTTTGAATCCTTATATGTTTCATGATTGTGTAAAATATATGCATGATGGTTGAATTATAAGTTTGAATTAATCATCTTTTGAATGTTTATAATTATGATTCATGCATTAAAATGGCTTTTGAGTTGTTTCGAGATCACGAAATGACCTTGGTATTGCTCAAAACTCAGCTGGATAGCGAAATTATGCAGAATTTCAGCATAAAGCCGGCTAGCCGGCCAAAAGAGGCGGCTAGCTGCCTTAGGACCCGAGAGCAAGCGGCCCCCAAGTGGCTAGCCGCTTGGTCATGGGTTTAAGGGTTTTTCTTCCCCTTTCTCTTGCTTTCTTCAACCTTTCTTCATTCTCTCTCAAGGCTGAACCTCTTTCCTCAATTTCTTCTCAAATTTTCTTCATTTTTCACTCATTTCCTTGCCAAAATCAATCACCCAAACCATTACCCATTTATTTAACTTCCATTATACACTCTCAAATCATCATTTCATCACTTATTTCTCCAAATATAAAAATGAAAACCTAAGCTTGCTTATTTCTCTCTCCTCCATTTCAAGCCTTTTTTGGCTCATCTTTGATCAAATTAAAACCATGCATAGCCTTAAATCATCTCTAGGATCAATTTTATTGAATCAAATTTATTCATTTCACTCAAAAATTTTTGAAAATCTGAATTTGTGTGTTTGGTCATTTTTGCGCTTTCATCACCATCCTCCTCATCATATCCGCTACCTCTATAATGTGCTCTTTTTATATATTTTCGTCTGATTCCTTGTTCTATTATGCACCACATTTTCATATGCATTGTTGTTTTAATTATGGTTTGAGGATGATTGTTGCATGTTTTGTATTTGGATGATATTTTCTGGATTCTAGGGACGTTATAACTCTTTGGTTAATTGCATGCTTAATTTTTATATGTTTCTTGATTAATCATTAAGGTGTTATTTTTGGTTTAGGCATGGATTTATAGTAATTTTGATGATGAAGGGGGGAGAAGTCATGTATTTTGAATTCCCAGAGACATGCAATACATATTTTGATCTTGAAGTATTTGTGCATGGTTTTGAAACATTAAGGGGGAGCTTACAAATTGTTATAGATCATATATTCTGGGGGAGTTTGTTTTAAATCTGTTTTATATGTTGAGTCACATGTGTCATGTATTAAGGAGGAGTATAAATGTCAAAATGCATGAGATGTTTATCATCATAAAAAAGGGGGAGATTGTTAGCCTAGAGGGCTACACATAATGTAATATTGATGATAACAAACATATATTTTAGGTAATTTGAAAAATATTATATTTCACATTTCACTAGTTCCTGAAAGATAATATTTACGATAAAGTGAATTACGTGAAATCAAGTTCAAGACACTTAAGAATAAAATTTAAAGCTCAACGGGCTCATTATTGCGATAATTCTTGTAAAGTCGGTATGATTGAATATATGAATGGTTGAGCATTTGAGAAGCTCAAGATTTTGTTTAACAAATCATTATTTTTTCATAAATTAAAGGTTTTACAATTATAAACTAAGTATTTTATGAAATTTGATATTTTTCAAGATGTGGACCAAAATGAAAAAGTTTTACAACCTTTGATTTTAATAAGTATTGTTTTGAATTATGGATTTGGACCTATTTGCAAATATTTGAAACTTTTTGGGCCATATAATAATTTATAAAAGTTTTGGGGCCAAAGTATAAATATTATAAATGAATAGAGAGTTAGCGACTAATGGCACAAGGGCTGAGTAACCGCTTGAGGAAAATTTCATACTTTCAAGTTTTGGACTAAATTGAAAAAGTATTGAAAACTTTGAAATTTATAAGTATTATGTTAAATTTTGAAAAGAATTACTTTGAAAAATATTGTCATGTTTTGGGACATATAACAATTTTAGAAATTTTTGAGAATAACAAGTATTATTTAAACCTCTAAAATTGGACCTTTTTATAAAGTTTTATGACGTATTGGGCCATAGTATAATTACAAAATGTTTAGGCCAAAAATGTAATTTTGTGAACAGTATGACCGTAGTAAAATTCAAATTTAATGGTAAATTTACTGTTCTGAAGTGAGGAGCCCGATAAATTAAGCGGCTAGCCGCTTGCTCATGGGAATTTGTCTATAATAGCTAATTTGTGGGCTTTAGCTATAAAAACTCGACTCTAACTTCAATTTTAAGACTTTTGCAAGCATAAAGAGGTGTAAACAACATATTTTGAGCTTCTAATTCATAAATCATCATAGATTAAATCTTCATTGAGCTATTATATCCACTCTAAAAGAGAGTTGTTTGTTGTAATCTTCATTTGTTTGTCAAATTTGTGAGAGTTTGAGTGTGTGAAACACTTGGGTTAAGAGATTGAGGGATAATCTCTTGTTGTAAAGGTCCATTGACACCTTGGAAGCCGATTGTAAATATTTGAAGCCTTGGGAGGCTTGGATAGCGAAATTCTCAAGCTTGGTTTGCTTGGAGGCGTGGACGTAGGTGTAGATTGCCGAACCACGTAAAAATCTTTGCGTTTGCTCTCTCTTCCCTTACTCTTTTATTTTTGAGTGTTGTTAAATTTATTTTTTTTATTTGAGTGTTGTTAAATTTATTGTTCTTGATTTCATTAAGACATTAGATTTCATTATTGTATGGTTTAATTACCTTAATTTTTTAAAAACCCAATTCATCCCCTCTTGGGTTGCATAACTAGCATTTCAGTCTGTGCATTATTATTATTATTCCAACTAAAATTTGGATTATTTCTGCAGCTAGGATACGTCTGTGAATATGGGTTTGGCTTGTTAAAAGTTTTAATTGCATTAGCTTGATCATGCAAGCATTCTTTAAGTGTAGGCAAAGTGGGACAATCTTGAGTGAAATGATCATTAGAACTACAAGCATCGCATGCAATTTCTTGAATAGATTTTACTTGATCACTTTTTTCATTCTCCAAAGCTTCAACCTTCCTAACTAAGGATGCAAATTGTAAATCATGATCTTCCCTAAGATTATAGATTCCTCCACTAGATGAAGATGGTTGTGGTTGTGGTTTATTTGTCAATTCAAAAGCTTTAATTGCATTAGCTTGATCATGCAAGCATTCTTTAAGTGTAGGCAAAGTGGGACAATCTTGAGTGAAATGATCATTAGAACTACAAACATCACATGTAATTTCTTGAATAGATTTTACTTGATCACTTTTTTCATTCTCCAAAGCTTCAACCTTCCTAACTAAGGATGCAAATTGTAAATCATGATCTTCCCTAAGGTTATAGATTCCTCCACTAGATGAAGATGGTTGTGGCTTATTTGTCAATTCAAAAGTTCTAATAGTATCCCAATGTTGTGTATTTTTAGCTAATTAATCAAGGTAATCTAGTGCATCTTCAGGATTTTTATCTCTAAATTCACCATTACACATCATTTCTACAACTTGTCTACTTTGTGGTGTTAATCCCTCATAGAAATAAGTTACCAATCACCAATTTTCAAAACCATGGTGTGGATATATGTTAAGCAACTCTTTCAATCTATCCCAACATTAGTATAATATTTCTCTATTTTTTTGAGTGAAAAAAGTGATTTTCCTTTCAAAAGAATTGGTTCTATGAGATGGAAAGAATTTTTTCAAAAACTGTTCTTGCATGTTATTCCAAGTTCTTATTAATCCAGATCTATGGTTTTGTAGCCAAGTTTTAGCTTTATCTTTTAATGAAAAAGGAAAAAGCTTTAATCTAATTATATTCATGCTACAATTTTGGTCTATGTATGTATTACAAACTTCCTTAAAATCTCTTAGATGCAAATATGGATTCTCGAATTCTAAACCATGAAATGCTGGTAAAAGTTAGATAATACCTGATTTGAAGTTGAATCGAGATGCTTCTGGAGGAAATACCATACACGACGGTGCTTAGGTTTTCGTTGGATTTACGTAGTCTCTCAAAGTTATTGTTTGATTCTAATCATGTTGAGATTGGTTGTCTCCCTGATCAATTGGAGGATTAAGTTGGCCCAAAATATTTTTGTCTTGAATCTCGTCGATGATTGATGGTGCTGATTGAGATCTACGAATTAACCTGTCACTTGAAGTTTGAGACCAACGTCTCATGCAATGATGATGATGATGTGTGTGTGTGAAATTATGTTGTAAAGATGGTACACAAACAAATGAATAACGTGACAAAAAAGAAAAATTACACAAATTGAAAACAAAACGAAAATTAATAAGATAAATATACAAGAAAAATGCAAAGTAAAAATAAATAAATAAACTGAAAATTAACTAACTAAAATTAAAATAACTAAATAAGTAGTAAACCAAACATATAAACAATGTAAATGCCAAAAAGAAAAATAAAATAAATGAAAAAATTAAATTGCAGAAATAAGAAAAGGAAAGAAGGAAAGAAAAGAAATAATTATCTCAAAGTGTAGACTCTTTTTTTAAAATTTTAAAATTTACTAACTAATTAAGTGATTAATTCAAATTAATGGGCATTCATAGTAATTTTTAAAGTCAATATTCTTTTTATTGAGTCTAAATAAAGTCCAAAGAAGTCCAAATATGGTCCAAAGAAGTTCAAGTTGTAGGCTCGAATTTGAGTATTCAGGGAAATTTTGGCAAGGGACCTATTCGAAATGTTTTTATTATTTGGGGTCAAACAGCAATTATAAAAAGAATGAGCTAGAAATGAGAATTTTTGGAGTGAAAGTGAGATTCAGGAAGATTTTGTGGATATAATAGAATTTAAGAAAGAAAAAAGATGGTAAATTAAAATTTACACAAAAGTAAAAAAAAAAAAAAAACCTTTCCCCGACAACAACACCAAAACTTGACACAACTTAAAAGTGTTTAGTTTTACTCCCAAGTATAAGAGTGCTTAGTTATACTATAACTCGGTAAGTTTGAGGTTGATCAACAGAGAAATGGTTTAATTTGTTTAATTAAGTTTATGTAAAAAATGAAAATAAAATTTAAATATATGCAATTTAATTTGAGAAAAATTATAAAATTGAATTAGTTAGGATCATAGATCCACTCCTAGTTAAAAAATACAATTTAATAAATTCCTTTTTATGTTTATTTTATTACCCAAAAGATTAATTGCATAAATTACAATTATTTCCCCATTAATTTTATTATGGATTAAGTACTTAGTGTGCTAAAACTTAACTTACCTACAATAGTCAAAATACCATTTTACCATACTTTATACTAAGATATTAAGAATTTATTCTGCCAAACTCCCATGTTTGTCTACAATAAATAAAAAGTTCAAAATATAAAATACGGATAAAATTAAATAGAAAATATTTTAATTTATATAATTAAAAAAATAAAATTTAATTAAATCATATTTTTCTTTTAAGAGATTCACCTCATCCTAACTATTAGTATTTAGCTAAAAATATTTGAAATAAAGGAAATTATTAAAATTGAAAAATACATAAAAAAATGGTATTTGAAAGTTGAAATAAGACTAATTTTATTTATTGAGAATATATTACAAAGAGAGATGAGAAGAAAAATTTGAGGGGAAAGAAGAGAAGAAAATATTTTGTGTTTATACTAATACAAGATTAATCTATACCACACAGATAAATAAAACTAATTACATCTTAGCCTTATATTTTCCTACTAACAAAATATAAACCTAACTTAATCTGCTCAAGTACATCCAACACATACCACTAATAATTACCATACCTAACATGATAAAAACTTATAATTTCACAATTACCACATTTACTGTGGTAAAAACTTATAATTTTACACAAAAGTCTGTAATCCTTCTCGACAATGACTTAATTTTCTAGACTTTTGGAATCTAAATTTGACATCCTTACATTTGTTTGGAGCCCCAAATTACGTGAAATTATTATTTTTACCTCATAAACACAAAAAATACACAAAATCAAATATTTAGAAAAATAGTTAGAAATTTATAATATGTTACATAAATAGAAATGTAAATTATATTATCAATACAAAATAACATTTTTACCCCTTAATAAACATACAATTGTTAACACTAATCACTTACCAAAGTTACATGCCATTGTAAATTTTCAGTGACAGTCATTTTGTGCAAAAAATAGAAAGATCTAAAGGTAATGCTTTATTGCCTTGATAAGTGAAAATGCCTTCATAATTGAATATTTAGGGAAGGCATGCTCTTCCAACAGCCAAACTGAGTCTAAAATGCCTAGTATTGGACCGAATTGTTTTACCTAGAACTAAAATTTTATATTTATATGTACATATATATAAATATAAGTCTATTTTATAAATTATAATTTGTAAATCTTATTTTAATGAAATTAGGCTTGAAACTATGGACTTTAAATGTTTAAAGTTTTAAATATATGTAACATGTAAACCATAACTAACACTAAAAAGTGTACATCTAATAAAGGTTAAAATATCGTTTTTCATTTACAATGTTGATAATACTAAAAGTTTCATTACATTTATAAATTTCTAAACTATTTTTACGAATTAATTATTTTTGTTTGTTTCTAAGTATTATTTTTTATGTTTTATAGGTAATTTCCTAAAATCATGATGCTTGGATTGGAAAAACGAACGTGAAATTTAGATTTCAAAGGTTCAGAAGCCATGGAGATTTGCTATCCCTTTGATCTGACATTATTGCTGAACGATTGAGATTTGGAAGTATTATTTTCACTCCGCTCATCCTTAAATGATTTTGGAGTTAGTATGCTTTATTTATTATTTTTAAATTTTCTTTTCTTTCTCACCACTCTTTTCCCATCTATCTCAAATTATTTACATCTATTTTTATTTTATCATACTCTTTCATCACTCACATTTTATCTTTCACTTTTTATATTACTACATACATCTTTCTCATTTCTTATCCTTTTTACCTTTCCTTTTATATATCACTCATACCTTCTTCTCATTCTACACCACTATTGATGGTTGATTCATTTGAAAAGTGTACATGATTTGATGACAAATTTACCAACTTTGTGAGGATTTGAGCCTATGAGCAACCATTTTGCTATAATTATTTTTGTTATGAGAGTATCAATCTTAGTTTGTTTATTCTAGAACTTGATTTGTTATGCATGTTGAAGTCACATTACGGGATTTTACGCATTAAAATGATAAGGGCAAACCACTTTCCATTTTTCTATTTTCGCATTTTCCTTCTTTTTCTCCACCCGAAGACCTTTATTTGTTACCTTTGTTTGAGCCTTAACCATTATCTTCACCT
This sequence comes from Atalantia buxifolia, assembly GCA_030444775.1. Lineage (NCBI taxonomy): Eukaryota > Viridiplantae > Streptophyta > Magnoliopsida > Sapindales > Rutaceae > Atalantia > Atalantia buxifolia. Next base: position 27,950,977 of record CM059838.1, read on the forward strand.
GTTTTATTCCCATCTAATTCTCTCCATCTACTTACCCTATTTTTTCTTCTTTTTGAGCCTCAATTTAAGGAGAATTTTGGACTCATTGTTTGGATATATTTTGTATATATTTCGTTGCTCTTGCTACCTTGAATTAAAGTTTCTCAATTAGATCAACAAGCATTATGCTTGAATTAAGTTGTGCAAGGTTCATTTCTTTTGTTTGATTCATCATAAAAATAAAAAATAAAAAAAATAAAAAAAGAAAAAAAAGGTGTTTACATTATTGGCGACTTGAGTAGAAATAAGCGTTTTGATATTATAAAGTTCATTCACTGAGTTCATTCTTCTCATTTTGATCTCTTTTTCTTTCATAGACCTTTTTTTTTCATTTAACCTATTTAACCCCATTACAACCTTTTGAAGACCCTTAGATTTTTGCATTTTATTCATGTTTTGTGGAATGAGATGTGATATATGAGCAAGCTTATGGTAATAGCATTCTTTGATTTGATTTGAGTGCATAAATGATACCCTAAACACTTTGAGTGCATGGAGTGAAGTCAATGAGAGGGCTATTAAATCATGTTACACTTGGATTTTGAATGGATTTTCTTGGTGGTTGAATCTTTTTATACTAGCTTATGAGATCTTATGCTTTAAAATCCTTGTCCCTTGAATGTTGATTGACTTAAATTCTTAAGGTATGCTTGCTTAAGATTGTTTTTGGATGAGTTGAGATGAGAGTTGAGTGGAGATTTGGAATTAATCTTGAGTTATATGCTTGAGGACAAGTATTATCTTGGTATAGGGGAATTTGTTAGAGTGCAATTTATGCACTAGTTTTGCATTATTTACTTTCTTTAATATCGATGTTTTGCACTTAATAATAGTGATCTACTTGTGTTTTATTTTTGTAGGTGCAATTCTATTGATTGGTGCTAAAATTGAGCTACAACATGACATTTGAGGATGATTGTTTTCCTGGAGAAATTATGAGCTTCAAAAGAACTTTGTTGATAAGGCGTGAGCTCGTACTGTCAACTACGAACATGCAATTTTTAGTTTAATGTGTTTTATCTTTTTGGTTATTTTTATAATTTCAAATTTAATATTTAGATAATATTTTAGATATTAGTATTTTATTTTAAAAAGAACTCTGAAGGGGGAAGAAAGGGGGATGAATTGGAAAGAAACCCTAGATCTAAATTTTTCTCTTCTCTCTATGAAGAAGTAAAACTAAAATTCTAGTTGAAGGTTAATAAAGCTTTGATTCATCATTACTGTGAGATTTTTCTTATGTTTTAATTGTTTTATTACTTTTTGGGTATTTGTTTATTCTCTAATTTATTGTCATGATTATATTTGTTAATTAGATATTTGGCCACTATTTAATTATCAACTTAATCTATTGTCAATCAAAAGATTCATCGTATGAAGATTTTAATGTTTGTGACAAATAGCATAGTAGTGCATTGTGTTATGAGAATAAACAATCTAATTTAAATGAACCATCATATGCGTTTTTTTATTAGGATTTCGGTCTCTCTGGTTTTTCAGGCTGTCAATTGATTAAATCCTATGATCGTATCTAGGGTTGTCTATGGATTAGGGAAATAACCAATGGTCGTACTTTGGTTATCGACTAGTTGAGGAGAGATTGGCTATTAGAGGGTCTCAGTAGGTATAACCGGTCTATTCATAAGTAGTAATGATTTATATTTAAGTCAATGATCAGTAGTCGAATCAAGCTGAGTTAATTTCTTCAACCAAAGCTTTTCCCAATTTGAATTACAATTTTTATTTTCATTCTTGTTATTTTTATTTGATTTTTATCATCGTCAACAATCCCCCCATTTTGTATTTTATATTTTAAAAGGATTTAAATAATTACCAATCTCTGTGGACATGACCCTGCTCAATCACTATACATAATTGATTTAGAGTAGGTTTTTATTTTTGCTGGCTTCGACAACCATCAGTCACACAGCTAATAGAAATGAAAAAAGAGTTACTAGAAAATGAGAAGTTAAATTTCCTAATTTTAAGAAAATCAATATTTAATTATAATTCATTAAAAATGAATATATATATCTTAAATATGATTTGAGAAAGAAATTTTGATGTTCCATAAATAGTTTAAGGAACAAAATAAATTTCATAAATCCTCAATCAGACATTAAGTATAAAATCGAGCACATAAAATGACCATATGGACATGTTTTGGTTCATAAATGATTATGGATTTCTTAACCAATTTTTAAGTTTAAAATGTTGAGCTTTTATTGGACCTAATATGGATTAGGAAAAATTATAAGAACATGTCAAAAAGAAGCCAACAATTAACTAAAGACAAAATTAATTACTTAGGCTATTTATTTATTCAAAATTAATTCGATTAAATAAATTATTGGAGTGATAAGATCACATATAATGAAGACTGGCTTAGTGGGTGGGTCTAGCTCATTATAATGTTTGGTGCCATTATTAAAATGATAATGGTGGCTTTATTTAGTAGAATAAATGGTCATGAACTGGCATTCATGTTCTTCATTATCTCTCTCATTTCCAAAACAAATTTGGTGATTCCAAATCCTATAAACTCCTAGAATATTTCTAAGTTTTTACTGATTAGAGGCATCATAATTAGGGTGCTTTAAGAATCTCAAATTGTACAAAAACAGAAGCTGTTTGTGCAGTGGCCTATTTCCTGATATTGTTTGTACCTTGCTATTTTCAGTCATTTTCTCCAACCTCACGAAGTCTTTTATGAAACTAAAAGTGAGGTAAATAAAATTTAATCTTTCCTTTTAATTTTCTTTTTTGAATGAAGTCGATCTGAGGTTTCTAAAGCTTTTGCTATACATTTTAATTTTACTGTGCAAGAGTTGCGTTTTCATGAACCTCATGGAAAAATGTTGTCCTTCACTATTAAGATATTAAGAATTTATTTTACCAAACTCCTTTGTTTATCTATAATAAATCAAAATTTCTAAATATAAAATATGGATAAAATTAAATAGAAAGTAATTTAATTTATATAATTGAAAATAGAATTTTGATTAAATCATATTTTTCTACTACGAGTTTCACCTTACCTAAGTAGTTACTAATTAATTATACATAATTGAAATAAAAAAATTGTTAAAATTAAATTACACATAATTAAGAATAGAATAACTGAAACTGAAAATAAAACTAAATTTGTAATGAAAATTATTTTACAAATATTAAAAAGAGTGTGTACGAGAGAGAAAGAAGCGAAGAAAAGAGTAGAGAAAAAGGTGAAAGACTAATTTTGTACTAAAAATACCTAAAGATACAAGATAGAGTGAAAATTATATAAAATGAAAGTGAAAATTACATTCAGCACACCTAAATTAGGGAGGAGACCCCTACTTATAAATACAACGGGTAAAGCATGGCCATCAAAAGAAAACAATTCAAAGACACAAGATTGCACCACGTGGCACTCTCAGATTGGATGGGAGATGTCTAAGGATGGCAAAAAGTGAGCTTGGGCTTGGGCTTTAAAAAGCCTAGGCCCAAGCCATTAGAATGGAAGTGTTAAGGCCAAGCCTAGGCTAAACTTGCTCTTTCACTTATTCTTTCAAAAAATTTTTAATTGTTATAAACTTGAAATGAGTTAATAACAATCAATTTGTTATAATCAACAATGGATTAAACAAAATGAATATTTCAAAACAAAATAAGAAATTAAAAAAAAGCAAATAAAATTTTTGAGATTTAATTTTTTTAGTATTGAATTCTCTAATTCAAGCACTCCTTTAATTGATTAACACTTAAAAGAAAATTTAGTATTATAATTTTAAGTTTTTTTATGATTATTGATATATGAATTAGGGATTGAAGCTCCTTTTTTATTTTTTATTTTTTAATTGTAATTTATTATTCTAATTTATAAATTTATTTTTTTAAAAGTAGATGGTCATTGCCCATTCTGTCACTGGTTTCCATCGGTGGTAACTTCCGTTCACTTATCGAATGTCGAGTTAGGCCAATCGATTGTTATCCTTTGGTGGGAAGCTGGTGCTTAATCAACATGTATTGTCTTCTATGCCACTTCATTTGTTTCATGTTCTTCGCCCTTATATGGCTATGCTTCAACGCCTAGAGAGACTATTCACTTAGTTTTTATAAAGTGACAATAAGACAAAGCGACAGATTCACTAGTGTGGATGGTCAGCATGTGTCATCCGGTTAAAGAGTATGGCCTTGGTATCCGGTCTTTAGATGATATGGCTAAGGCTTTTGCACTCAAGTTTTGGTGGCGTTTTTAGGAACAAAGTTCATTATGGGCTTCGTACATCAAATCTAAGTATTGTAAAGTTACATATTGGAGTCTACTTTAGTTTTGTTATCTTGCTTCTCCTCTTTGGAGATGCCTCTTATCTATTTGGTGTGCTACTGGGCCTCATATGCGTTGGTTGATTGGTCGTGGGGAGTGTAGTTTTTGGTGTGATTATTGGTTGGGCTCTTGTTCTTTGGTCATTTATAATCCAACTACAGCTTCTATGGTATCGATTACCTTTTATTAGCGAGGTATAGTCTGGAATAGCGGTAAGCTCCAAGATGTGTTGCCTTTTCCTATTGTTAACCAAATTTTATTAGTTTTTATTTCTAGTGAGAAGCCGGACTTGATTCGATTGGTTCTTGCCCCTAATGGCCTTTTTTATTTACAGATGGCTTAAGAGCTTGGGCGTCGTTCTAAGTTGACGGATGAGGTTTTTTTGGGTTATTTAGTAGCGACATATCCCGTCATGGATATCCTTTTTTTTCTGGTGATTGTTGCATGGGTTTTGGGCTATTAATGATGCATTGTGCTCCAGGAGTTTTTGCATGGTCTTTCGGTGTATTTGTGGTCGGCTTGCTGAGACTTCTCAGCATTTATTTATTGATTGCCCATGGGTACATTAGGTTTACGCTCATTTTTTTGCAGATTTTGGGCATGAGAGATGTTGCTCCCCCCCTCCCCCCTGGTTCTTTGCTTATTCATTAGCGACAGTGTGCCCCTTTTCAGAGTCATCTTCATGTCATATTACCTTGCTTTATTTTGTGGCAAGTTTAAAAGGCCTGTAATGCTTTCAGGTTTGATTTGTAGTCTTTTTTAGTTGACGCGATTATCTATCAGGTGGTATCAGATCTTAGGCTTGCTGGTTTCGCTTTTGGTTTTAAGCCTTCTAGCTAAAAGGAATTTTGGGTTCTTGAATTGTGGTTGATTTGCAAGTTATAGCTTTACCCAAGAGGCCGATTCAATTAGTTTCTTGGATGAAGCCACTTTCAATTAGTTTCTTGGATGAAGCCGCTTTCCAAGGTTGTGAACTTGATTGTGGATGGTTGCTTTCTAATTTTGGGTTCTTGAATTGTGGTTGATTTGCAAGTTATAGCTTTACCCAGGAGGCCGATTCAATTAGTTTCTTGGATTAAGCCACTTTCTAAGGTTGTGAACTTGATTGTGGATGGTTGTTATAGGGGCAATCCTGGGATGGTTGCTTTGGGTAGTATTCTTCGAGATCATTGAGGTGAAGTTTTGGCTACTTTTGAATCTTTTATTGGCCATCAGAAAATTCTTTATGCTGAGCTTATAGTTGTTTGTGACAGGTTAGAGTTTGCTACTCAGCTTGGTTACTCTATGCTTGAGGTGGAGTCAGACCTAGCTACGGTCGTTTTTGGAATCCATTCCAAGTGTCCTATTCACTGAGATTATGCTTATTCGTTGCATTGAGTGTGCACTTTGACATCTTCCTCTCTTATTTTGGTTAGGCATGTGCTTCGCGAGGCTACTTATGCTATTGATTTTTTGGCCAATTGGGCTTGCTGTTATTGGGTTAGTAGGTGTAGAGATGGCCAATGGGAAGAATGGCATGTGGCACAGTACAACACGAGCATGTTTTGATAAGGAACACAGCACAGATCAACACGCACGTGGGCTGGGCCGAGCTTAGAATTTTGGCATGCAGGCCTTAAAAGCATGGCATGATTAAAGATGGGCTAAGCACGCACGATGAAAAAGTCCGCAATAAGTGCGTTTTAGTTTTTGATGAAACTAAACTTAAAATTTTATGATTTTACAAATAACTTGAATTTTTTAAATTCATTTAATTCTTGTTTAAAAAATATTATAATTACTTTATATTTATAATTTATTAAATAAATAATTGATATCATGATTTTAATGAATAAAATTACCAATATCATAATTTTATAAATATGCATTAATATTATAGTTCAATCTATGTAACTCCAAATTATCAATTAAGTTAACCCTTAAGAAAATTATTATTGTTGTTGCTGTTGCTGTTGTTGTTGTTGTTACGTATTAAAAAAATTCTAATACTATAAGGTCAAACTTAGTATTTAATATTATATTTCTTACTATTAGTAGTTTATTATTATTGAATATGAACTTGAGTTTTGAATTTTTGATTCTATTAAATTTGAATAAAGACATAGACCTAAGAAAAATATATAGAATTAAAAAAAGTACGCCAACAACTTAGTATATGCTCTTAAAAATTGAAAAAAAGAAGCTTAGTGGGCTTTTTTTCTTAGGCATGGCATGATGCAGCCCACAACACTGTATGTGTAGGCATGGCACATGTGTTGGGTTGGGCCTAAGCAAGAAAATTTTAGCACTGCAAGAAATAAATAGTGGGCACGGCACGAGCACAGCACGGGCACGAGCACGCATGGGCCTTGCTTTGATGGGCTGGGCAAGCACGGCACAACCCATTGGCCATCTCTAAATAGGCATTTCTTGTCTTCTCATGATCTTCCTGTAGGCTTATTGGTATTCTACATTTAGATGCACAGTCTATTCCCCACATCAAACGCTTGCATCGATGGCTTTCCTTATCATTTCATTATTCTCCTTTTATTCATATGTACTTGAAATACTAACTAGGCAACCCAAGAGGGAGGGTGAATTGGGATTTTAAAATTTAAGCTAAGTAAACCACACAACAATTTAATCTAATGCCTTAATGGAATAAAAAACAATAAATTCAATAAAGCACAATAATAAGAGAGTAAAGAAGAGAAAACAAAGAGAAAATGATTTTTACGTGGTTCGCCAATCCCCGCCTACGCCCATGTCTCCAAGCTCACCCCGCTTGAGGATTTTACTATCCAAGCCTCCCAAGGCTTCAGGTTCTTTACAATTAACTTACAAGGTGTCAATGGACCTTTGCAATCAAGAGATTATCTCCTCAATCTCTTCACCACAAGTGTTTCTCACACTTGTACACTCACAATTTGATAAGAAATGAAAATTACAATAAAGAACTCTCTTTTAGAGTGGATATACAAATGATAGCTCAATGAAGATTTAATCTATGATGATTTACGAAATTGAAGCTTAATATATGTTGTGTGCACTTGTTTATGCTTGTCAAAATTGCTAAAAATGAATTGGATTTGAGTTTATATAGTTTGATCTAAAAAACTAGTTGTTATGCTCTTTTTGGTGATAACCGGCTTACTGCTTTCGGAATCCAGTTAGTCGTTTTTATGTTACCGTTACAGCATATTTTTGAATTTTGCACATTCGAAATACCACTTGCGGAATCCGGTTAGCCTCTTTCATTCCAATAAGCTACTGCCCAAAATCCAGTAGACTGCTTGTCAAAATCCAGTTAGCTGCTTGCTACAGTGACTGCTACAGTGAAATATTTTTTAAAATTATAGTTTTACCCCAAAACTTTCTATAACTGTATTATGGCTCAAAACGTTATAAATTTTACAAATAGGTCCAATTTCAGAATTTCTAAATAATGCTTGTTATTTCCAAAACTTTTTGAAATTATGACATGGCTCAAAATGCTATGAAACTTTTCAAATAAGTCCTTCTATATAATTTCAAGCAATACTTGTTGATTTCAAAGTTTTCAAAACTCTTTCAATTAAAACATAAACTTGAAAAATAACCAATTTCATAAAATTATTTTTTCATTAAATATAAAACCTTTATAATATGAAAATAATGATTTATTTAAAATGTATGAAAAATAATTTAAACTTTTGAAAACTTAGTCATTCTTACTTTTGTTTATTATCATCAAAATCAACATTATAGATACATAAATGTTAACAGTATTTTCATTTACTTTAGGAGATTTTGGCTGTGTTCCATGACTTATGTATTTGTTCCATTACTGATTTATATTACAGGAAGGAGTCTCGCCTAACCCCCCCTTATCGGTGGTTTTTTATTAAAAAAATAATTTCATTACATTTATAAATCTCTAACCTATTTTATGAATTATTTATTTTTATTTTTTGTATTTTATTTTTGTATTTTGTAAGTAATTCCCTAAGATCAAATTCTAGGAACTCAGAAGCCATTGAGATTTGCTAGCCCTTTGATAAGGTATTATTGATGAATGGTTGAGATTGTGCCATGTGTCCAAGCTCAAGTACACTATGTTGTACTAGATTTAGAACATGGATTTAGGTAGGTCAAAATGAGGAATTGGAGGATCCTCCTTTGACTTCAATCATTGCCATTGATCACATTAATTCCAACAATACATAAATCTAACAATCCATACTGGTTACAGATTTTAGACCCTTCGATTGTACTACTAAATCTCGTCTAAAGATTGTGATTGTGGGTTCGCTAAAATATCATGTAAATACCCACACTTAATCACTCAAAATTTGTTTATATAAAGGCAAGAGCTCTCACCACTTGGTGTGTTAGAATTTGTGCTAGATTTTAAGAGAGAGAAGAGAAAGAGGGAGAATTGTGTGGTGGGTTTTAGGGGTGAGCATTTTAAGTGTAAATTTAGAATGAATTTTAGGGAAGAATCTCTTTTCTATCCCTTTATTTTCAATTTTAAGGGTGAGCATTTTAGGTGTAAATCTAAAATGAATTTTAGGGAAAAATCTCTTTTCTATCCCTTTATTTTCAATTTTAAGGGTGAGTATTTTAGGTGTAAATCTAGAATGAATTTTAGGGAAAAATCTCTTTTCTATCACTTTATTTTCAATTTTCTTGTATTGTACTTTATAAAGTTTGTTAAATAAAATGAGTGCTTTCCTTTTACTGATAAACTATTTGAAAAGTGAAGTTTAAGGATTCAAATCATTTAGTTAATTATTCTCTGAAGTAAGTTTAAGTTATCTTATTTGTTATATGTTTATAATTTGTATTTTTTTTATCGATTACTTTTACATTATGTTATTTCTAGATCTAGATTTCCTTTGATCTATATGCAATTTTGATATAACATCGATAGTCAAATATAGTTGCGGCATATTGGCTACTAGATCCTATATTTAACTGACATAAAAATTAATTGGCAATAGAAATATAAAATATAAATATGAGAGAATATTATAACCATAATTTGAAAGCAAGAGTGGATCATGTAATCTTAACACTTTTCTAAATTGATCTCTATTAATTTTTTTCTGCAATTAATTTTTGTTTAACAATTGACTGCTAGATTTATAGATTTCCTGTAGTTCAATCCCTCACTCACCGAATTATATTATAATTAGAATATTTTATACATGAAAGTAATGTGCACTTTTAAGTCATGTCAAGTCACATAAATAAAATTATTTAAAATAATATATCTTTTGATAATTTTTTCATAAAATTCAATTTTGGTGCTGAACCTCGGGCTTATCAAGGGAAGTTGAGTTCCGGTCCAACGTCTTTCTGATCTGGTTGGTCCAGGCCGAGAAGTTGCTTTTGACATCCCTATATATATCAAGGCAAATAATAAACCGAGGCTATTTGAAGGAGCTGAAACTTCAACTCCCGGAGGCCAAATGATAACATAAAAATTTTCAAACTGTTTTTATGTTTTTCTTTTCAATTGTGTAGGATATAACATGTAAAAATTTATTTTCTTAGTGTAAAAGTTTTATTCCTATAGAATAAATATATAATAAAAATTTGAGTAAAATAAAGTTTACAAAACATAAAAAAAAATAGGTCCACATGTTCCTAAAGAAGGAAATCAAAAAAAAAATGTTAATAATAAATTGGGGGTAAGATCAGACTCCCTAAGATTACACCTAATTTTACATCAATTTATACCCGTTAGATTTATGACTAATCAATGTTCACAGTAGATGACACTAATATTTAAGATTCTAATTACTTCTTATGGATCTCGCATTAGTTTCTAAGATCTTTTTCTTTCCTCCTTCTTCAACAATTTTACTCTTTCCTTCTCATTCCTTTCACCTCTTACTTTTGTTATAAGAAAATCCTATTTTCGCTATAATAGTTCGTTAGGCATTTCAAAATTCTTGTATCAAACCTGCACGGAAAAATGATTTTCCCAATTCTCCAACAATATTTTATTCCGGTCTAATAACATATAAAAGAATAAAAGCTTATGAATTATTTAGTTATTGTAATTCGATGCATTTGAAATCAACTTGAAGGATCTGAAAATGATCCGATTTGGGTAATGTGAACAAAAAAATTTTGAGTTATTAGTAGACTAATATGATAGTTTACTTAACAAGGGCTTCGGCCATGAATTGAAAATATTTTTCACATTTTTATTTTGTTAATGAATAAGATTGCAAATTTGTGTTTGCAAACAACGATTATCAAATTTTTGTTGTGTGAGTTGGCAATTTAATTTTCAACTATTAAGCCATGAAGTTTTTTAGAACTTTTGATGTTAATAAGACTCGATTGGTTCTTTTTCAAGTATTGATTGTTTGTCTTTTCTGCAAATGATTTGTGAAGAAAGAAGAACGAAAAATGAGATAAAGATGTAGAAAAAGTGTTTATTATTGTGGGGAACAAAGGAACGGTTGTGGGGTCCCGAGAGGTAATTAGAATCTTGAGTATTAGTGTCATTCAATTTGAATCATTGATTAGCTATGAGTCGGAGGGTTAAAAACTGATGTAGAATTATGTGTAGTTTTAGGGTATGTTGATGCCCCTCGTAATAAATTAGTAATTAAAAAGTTATAGTAATTATTGTAATAAACATTTGTTAGATCATATAATTTGAATGACTTTTTTCTCAAAAATTAAAAAAGTGTAAAAAATATGCTGGAGTCAAAATGAAGATTTTAGACCTAAAACTCATAATATTATCATATTTTAATTCAATAAATTTTCAAAGTCTGCAGGTGCCATATAATACTAGTGAATCAATTGAGTAATTATTAGCATTATTTTGATTGGATTGTTATGATTATTGATCATTTTCTTAATTTAGTTTTATTTTTTTTATTTCTTATTATTATTGTTATTCTTATTCTTATTTATTACTGCCAACAATATTAGCACAAATATTAGTATTGTGTTAGTAGTTGGGTTTAGTTTGATTTTGGGCCTAGGATAATTATTTAGCCTCGTTTCGGCCTGCCCATATGAGTCATTTTAGCCCAAGCCCATTAGCTAAACCTAGGTATAAAATAAAGATTCAAGAGAAATGGGGTTACTCTATAATGATATAAATTTTTTACAGCATCAATAATATATTAATTATGAGCTATTAGATTTAATTAATGATATACAATATTTTTATTAAAAAATTAATTAAAAAATAATGGTAAACAGTTTGTTAACCGTTCAAGTGGGTAGAGAATTTTTGTAAAATAATTGTGACAACTCTTAGAGTTTAAAAAAAATTCACTTAAATAGTATATTTTATTTAAAATTACTTTTCAGCCCTCCTTTAAATTTGTAATAGATAATCTTTTTTAAATAAATCTTCCAAAATCAACTACCATTACATATAAAATATAATATCAAGTAGGTTATTTAACACAAAGTCTTATAATAATTTGTATTGTATGAATTTAATTACAAACCATTAATACCTAAACAATAATGATAATAGAAGGTATTGCAATAAACTATTTTATATGTGTTTTATTAATAATACTATATGAGTCACAACAAATGAGAAATATTTATTCACTAATTATTAGTGAAAAATATATATGTCTATATAACTATAGAGTGAGAAATATTTTGATTTAAATTTTTAACAAAAAATTAAACTATTTATTTCATGCAATTCAATGGTAGATGATATAACATTAAGAAATGTTGCTTTGACTTTCAATATCAACCATTAAACTATGAGATATTAGTGGCTCAAATATTATGTCAAAATTTTAAGTTAAAGTATCCCAAACTAAACATTCAATGATTTTTTTCCTCATTTTTTCGATTAAATATTATTTGATATAATATTTTATTTATTATCACTATTAATTATCATAATAAAAGCAATGACTTTTCGTAACATAAAACTTTTTTAATTACTATCAAAGAATAACAATAAAATAATCTTTCATGATTCATAAACTAAAGTGAATTAGGAATATGTGATTTAACTTTTATGAAATTAACAAAGTGACATTTGAAAATAAAATGAAAACAAGTTTGTGAAAGTTAAATTTTATAAGGCTCAGATAATTTCCTACTATGTGAATAAAAATCTAAAAATATAAATGATTTTCTTTCACTTTTTTTCCCATGTAAATATTATTGGTGGCAATATTGTATTTATTGTCACTATTAACTATCATAACAAAAATAATGACTCTTAATAACATAAAATTTTATAATTACAATCAAAGGATATCAATAAAATAATCTTTCACAATTCAAAAACTAAAGTTCATTAGGAATATATATTAGATTTAACTTTTATGAAATTAACAAAGTGATATTTAAAAATAAAATAAAAATATATAAGTTTATAAAACTTAAAATTTCTACCATGTAAGGATATTAATTGTAAGATAAATATAAAGTTCAGAGAATAAGTATGTTAAACGGGTGTTAAAAATAATACATACTTCATGACTAATTATACAATGGCCCTTTATATTATATAAAATAATGAGTATTTTAACATACGATATTAAATTTTATTAAAACATGTGTGATCAAGTAATTTTTATGTTACAAATAATCTCAACAATGAGTTTATTGACGTAATTATAACATTTACTTAAGTATATGTACTTAGTTGTATTATTTATTAGTGTTATATCATATATAAATTTTGCAATTGCAACTTATTTATTTGATTTGTGTTAAATAACCTACCATTATATTTTATACTTAATGGTAATAGATTTTGGAAGATTTATTTAAAAAAAAATTATCACATTTTAAATTTAAAGGAGGATTGAGAAATAATTTTAAATAAAATATACTATTTAAGTGAATTTATTTCAAACTGTAAGGGTGGTCATTGTTATTTTACAAAATTCTCTGCCATTAGACTAGGGATGGCCACTAGATCTTCTATAGTGGATATCCATAATATCTATCAAATTGGATCGGATATAAATATTTTAAATTATATATAGATGGATGTGGGTAATTATTTTTATTCAATGGATATTCATTTAACGCAACACAATTTTAAAAAGTTTTAATTTTATAAAATTAAAAATGAAAAATGTAATAAACAAACAATTGTAAAAAGAAAAAAATGATTTTAATTTGGCAATTTAAAATCATTTTTACTTAATTCATGTTTAAAATCATTAGAATATTCTCAACACTATTATTCACTCAAGCGCCTACTCTTCTCGGTACTCCACAACTCTCGATCTCTCCCTCTGATGGCTTCGAGCACCACGAGCTTCCTCTACTGCAGACGAAGACGAAGTCATCTTAGAATCCGTGAAATTAAGTGCTTCGTTGTTGACTTGTTGATTAGCGCCTGATTGGGGATTTACGGTGGAAGTGGAAAATCGAGAAGAGCAAGTGATTTGGCGGAGATTAGGGAGTTATCGCATACGGCCGTTGCTAACGTTAATCGATGTCACACCGTGCGAGAGTAGGCATTTCGCTGCCGTTCTGTACATCATGTTCGTGTTGTGTTCGATAATTTGCTTCATTGAAGTGAAGTGACGGAGGCTCAGGGGACGGACTGAGCTGCAATTTTTTTTTTCAAATTTTCTAAAATAATTTAATTAGTTTTTAAAATTAATAATTTTAAGAAATATAAAATTTAAAAAATTTAATATAATACATCATTAATTAACTTTTATTTTATTATTATGTCATATTATTTTTTAAAATTTAAAAATATAAATTTAATGTCTATGGACATCCATGGATATCCATATTTGTGTGGATAAAATCCATATTCATATCCAATATGTAATATTAGATATGGATATGGACAAATTCATCATAGATAATTATAGATTTATACATAGGTGGACAATATTCATATCCAACTGAATATTTACTATCGCTACCTTCGACGTTTGTTAACCATTTATCATTATTTTTTTTTTACTACAATTATTGTATACCATTAATTAAATTTAATGGTACACAATTAAAAATGTTATTAATACTGTAAAAAATTTACAGCATCATAGAGAAACCCAGAGAAATGATTTTTTTTCATTTCATTTTTCTTCCTCTTGGTCGGGTGTTAAAGATTTTTGCTGTGGCTTTTATCATTGAAGTACAAAGGTATTGGACAATTGTGGAGGTACTAAAGACGTGCACGTCTAAGACATTTGGGTACTTGTTAGGACTTTGGGTCTTTATAGCGTTTGCATCTCTTGGCAAGTCTAGGTTATTTGAAAATAATGTAATGTTCCTTACTGTATTGGGTTTGTTTATCTGAGTGGAATTCATTACTAAATAGCTTTGGCACTTCTTTCGTGCTATGTGGGATTAATAATGGCATTCAAGAGTCTTATTTTGGAAGCATATCAAACTTGAAAAAGAATTTCATGAGTATTAGGTGACTGATGAATTATTAATTAAGTAAAAATCATGAGGATTAATGAAATGTCCTAATTTTATATGGCATTCTCTCACTCCAAAAATTATTTAAAATTATATGTTTTCAAGTTTGGAAAATTTGTTTCATATCTAGTAAAAGTAGACATATTGGGGGCTACATAGGAACTTATTTCATTAAAAGATTACTTATACATTCTAATGAATTTTCAAATTAGACACTATGATTTTAGAAGATCGAAATTTCTGCAGTGTTACAAATGAGAAAAATCTGTTGGCTGTTCAAAACGTCTCTAAAAATTATAAAACTTTTAGATTTTCCTTGTGTATATCTAGTATGTTATATCAAAAATTTGGGTCTTAATTCTTTGTGCTTTATTCTTTTATTTTTTGAATTGATCAGTGAAGGGTCCTCAATGCTGGATTCTGGATTTCAGGACCTGAAAGTCTTGAAATAAAATTTATTTTAAATAGGCGTAAAATGAATTTGGCTTTGAAATTTTTATTAAACGTTTGTTTAACTATCTATTCAAATCTTGCAAAAGTTTATGATTTTTCAATAAGCGTTTTATTTAATAAAAATCAGATATTGAGGGCTGGTCATTAATGTTTCTCCATTGTGTGAATGAAATCTATTGATTTATGAAGTTATAGAAAGCAGTTACTTCAGGAGAATCTTCATTATATTTGTCTAATGATGTGTACGACAGTTCAATTTGATATTAGGTTATAGTGGTTAATTTATGAGGTTAAGCTTATTGTTATAGTTTGTGGGAGGAAGTAAATTGGACTAAACTAGGATCACAATGTAATATACATTTGTGTAGATTTTTGGAAAGATTATTTTAATATGTGCATTGTGAAAGTTTTTGATAATGTGTGATATTAAGTATTGGTCTAAGCATGAACATGCAATTGTTTTTTATGTCTTTATATGTAAAAAAATTATATTTATTAATTGTATTTGCAATTTATCATTATGATATTATCATTTTTCTATTTAAGTTTTTCTGACACATCAACTCAGTATTAAGGTTTGGTGAAAACTATGGTTTTACCACCAAATGTCTACGTTGTTATCACTTTACCATCATTCTGTTGATATAATTAAAAATTTCCTGATGTTATTAGGGCATTTAAAAAATTTCATGTTAAAACCAAAATATATCGTTCAATTGTGAAAAAGATATTTTTATTTGTCGACCAAAAGTTTTCTAACATGTCAATTCAGTACTGAGGTTCTCTAAAACCTACATTTTATTACCTAACGTTTAAGCTATTAATTCCTTACCAACATTCTGTTTTCATAGTTAAAAATTTGCTAATGTCCTAAGGGAATTTAAGGAATTTAACTTTGAAGCCAAAATGTCAACACAGTTATTGAATGATGAAGTGTTAAATTTAGAGTATTTAGCTTATAATTGTAGTGTTTGAAATGGCTTAGGGTTATTAATGTTGAATTACATTATCAAAAACTGAAGTACTTGGCTTGTATTACTTGGAATTTCCATATTTGAATGCACAATAACATATTTATATAATAAAAAAGTAATCATTATTTGAATATAACGATTATCTTTCTAGGGTAATTTCTTTTTGGTAATTTATTTATTTTCAAATAACAAAATCGTCTTTTATACTCTAGGTTAAATGTTTTTTTTTAATATTTTGGTGGTAAAGTGATAACAATTGAAATATTAGATGGTAAATTATAGTTTTCAAGGAGTCTTAGTACTAAATTGATATTTCAAAAAACTTCTAGTGGACAAATGATAAATTTTTCTTTTGTAATTTCTATCTTTTCAAATGGGAAAAAAAAACTTGTCTTTGCTCAACGGACAAAATCGGCTCTTAACTCATATTTTGTTAAATATTGACTTTTTTTTAATAGAATGATGGTAAACTAATAACAACATACATGTTGATTTGATTAACCTTTCTCTTTCAGCTTCATTGGATGGTGATGTTCCTAAAATAGTTTAGACCGAAAAAGACGTTTTTTTTTTTAATAAACATTTGTGTGCTTTTGGTTACAAACCATATGTTCACATCTTTAAATATGAGAGATCGAAGCTTAATGATAAAGCTAAGGAATACATTTCTTAGGCTATTGTTGTGCAAATTTTGTTGAACTCGCAAGCCCATGAATCTATTGTAGAATAGATCAATGGTGTTGAATGTTGATCCCACAAAGAGGTGGATTTTAATTAGGTGTAGAATTAATTTTGTAAGTGGGTGATTGGATTTATGGGGAAAATTAATTTAAACTATGCTAGAATTTAAATTGGAATAGCAGAATTAAATTGAACTGGAAACTATTATAATACAGTGCTTGGGTATCTGGATCCGTATCAACATGCACCATAGGCTAAATATTCCTTATTAATACCAATTAAATCATAGGGGGAATCCACACCTCATGAACCATACTCTAATCAATATGATACTAAGGGCTTATCGTGCCAAATAATAATAACTTTATACTAGGGTGCCGGTGAAACCAGGACGGTAATTAGACAAGATTATTATTATTTGTCGACGAAAAGTCAAAACCTCCACAGAAATTAGAGGGGAAGAGAAAATAAATTTATCAAATAAAGCTCATGACACATATTGAGACTTCACCTTCAAGCCAAGCTTGAAAGAAAATTAGCTACTCATAATTGAACTAAGGGTAAAATGAAAATTTATTAAAATACATAGAAAATACAAGATGGAGAAAGAATTACAGAAAACTAAGCTCAAAAATGGATTCAGGGGTATCAAATTAGGGGGGAGAGGCCCTCTTTTTTATAGATACATTGAGTAAATCATGGCCATCGGATTAAAAATAGTTTAGACGCACAGGATTGTGCCACGTTATCAGTCAATAGTACGCGGTTTGACCACGGGTTTGACCACGCGGTTTGAATAATAACACGGTTTGCACACGGTTTGAATAGTGACGCAATATGAACAGTGTGGTGAACAGTACCCATAAACAGTACCGTACATGTGAATAGTGTCGTACATGTGAACAATGTCATTTTTCCTTTTATGCTCCTCTTAAGGTTTTCGACTGTCCTGAGTTCAAAAGTGACGTCCGTTTTGCTATCTGATATCTCGTTCATTGTGAAATGACAATGATGTTCCTAAAATACATAAAATACTTAATTAAAACAACGCACTCATAATTAAATAACAAGAGACTTAAATAAATAAAATTAGAGATGTTAGTGAGATTTAAAGTGTAAAATGGTGATTTTTTTCTTTATAAATATACACTTTCTAACATTAAACACACCCCCCAATCAGCTTATTGCTAGTCCCTAGTAAATAAAGCGAAAACAAAATTCAAATCCAAAATGATTTTTTTTTAAAACAATCATGTTTATTCAATCAGATTAAATATAACAATCAAATAAAAGTATAAGTATTATCTCCAGTCTAAAAAAAATCACAGCCACATCAACCATCCACATGAATCAACCTAGTGGATTTTATCACAGCTACTTTCAAAAATGACATGTCAAGACCCTGAAATCTCACCAGTAGTAGTGACACTCTCACAAAGAAATTAAACCCAAGAAAAATAGTCACTCTAATGAATGGTAAATTGAGAGAAAAATAATAAGGAAGTAATATCACATGCTCTCACTAAAATGTAATATCACATGCTCTCACCAAAATGTAATATCACATGCTCTCACCAAAATGAAAGAAATACGCCCACAATTTAGAAATAACACGATCTCAAGTCAAACAAAATACTAGTCAACCCAATTTATTTACTTATTTTTTTTTATGCACCACTACATCTTTTTAGCCCATATTACTAGCTTCTACTTCAGACTATAGTTCCCTAAAATCAAGAAGGACTTTTATTAGGATGTAACGTAGCCTAGGGACATGGCTAACAAAGAAAGGAAAATAGAGAAAACAAAAATATATGTTTGAGAAAAATAATATCTTTTGAAAACTAAAAAGTGCATTTCACTTATTTATTATTGTATTATATCTCTCTCTCTTATTTTTCTCTTCTATTTTTTTTCTTTTTTTTTAGAACTTGGTTTTCTTTTTTTCTTCTTTTTTCTTCTTTATTTTTTTGGTATTGCACAACTTTACTAAACAAAACAATTATTTATATTTTTCTCAAACATGAATAGGTGATAGAACATGTAAGATATCGGGTAATACTCTAAATTATAGTGGGTCAAGATGATAAGTTGACAAAGAAAAGTTTTTTTTTAATAAAAGGCTCAAAAGGGCTAACTATGGATATTTCACATAAGGGATAGCTAGAAAGGCTCAAACGAGTCAAAGATGACATTTCTATCATCTTTTAGGGCTCTAGATAGTCCTCCATATCTACTAGTTAAATGGACATTCAGATGTAGCAACACACTTTTTTTAAAGCTATTTTTTTCTTTTTTAGAGGGTTGATTCAAAAGAATATAGAGATCGTATATAAAATAGTAAACTGCTAAGTTGTATGAAAAATGGGCAAAAATGGTTACTCTCCAAGAAAAATAATAGGCTCAAAAGCTCACTTGGTATTCATTATGACATGTCAATTCTTTCAAGCAACTCATATTTATCTCCGACATCAAGTGAAAGGAAAATATGCATGCAGAAATGTGAAAATGATGCAGAAAAACTAATTGGAAAAGTTACACTTAAAATGATAAAAAAATAAAATGGTTTTTTTTTTTAACTAAGAAGATGCGTTTCTAAAGGCACTACACTCTATATTCAGCCATCTTCGACTTAAAAATTTGAAAATGCATATTTATAACGGAGAAGTCAAAAAGAAAAAGTTAGAAAGATCACAATTTTTTTTTTTAACTTCCAAATTAAGAAGATGCGTTTCTAGAGTCACTACACTCCATATTCAGCCATCTTCTACTCAAAAATTTAGCCAAGGTTAGTGTCTATAACAAAAAATTAGTAAAAACTTAACCAACATTCCACAATTATCAACTATTCCCTCCCCCCAGCCAGAACGAAACATTGTCCTCAATATTTTAAAGGAAAGAAATAGAGTTTAGAAGACATCACCTGGGTGGTGCAACACGAAAGAAAATATTTACAGGTGGAGAGTTAAATCTAATTTGTACTTCTTACTGCGGCTAGTGTTACCATCTTTATTTGCACACTCCAACACCAAGGTCCTAGGATCTGGCTCTGGTCGATAAGCTTGTAACAGATCAAGTAGCTTATTAGCAGTGTGAGCACAAATAAAAAATTTTTTCGCTATGGAAGGAATGAAGTAGTTTTTTATTGCATGGTTAAGAAATACGATAAAGCCATTATAAAAGTTATTGACATTTAACAAACCGATGAGTTTCTGATGAATGTGCAGATGGGCCCAAGATGCTAATGTAATAAGTGCCTCTAGAGTTGCAAGATCTCCTGGTAAGAAAATAAAAGCATCAGCATGATTAAGCATTTCAGTTATTCTTTCCTACATACCTGAGACAACTAACTCTTCTCCAGTCGGTGAGTCAAACAAACAGCCCAAAGGTTTTAGGGTTGTTGGGATGATGCCTAACACTTGGCTCCCTCTGACATAAGCAGTTTCTAAGATCAGTTTTGATAACCCTCGGTCACCTCCGCCATATACCAAGTGTAATTTCCTTGCTGCTATGTTTCGACCAAGATCAATGGCTGCCTCAACGAACTCTTTATATTTGCCATAGTTAAATCCAGAAAGCACACAAATGTTTTTGAATTGTTTATTGGGAGTAGCTGCTATTGTGATACTTCTCAAAAATAATTTGTGAGTGCAAACGAAAAGAATCATATTTAAGGATTTTGGCGGCAGTGGGTCACAGCTGTGAATGAGGTATCATGTCTATGTCAATTAACGTGTAAAGCACATGGCTCGAGAGTTAAAAAGGAAACAGTAAAAAGAAAAAGCAAATAATGATAAAATAAAATTATTAAAGGCAATAATGCAAATGGTAAAACAACAGTGAAATAAAATAACAGTGAAGTAAAAGGATATTTACAGGTAGTTGCGACTGTGGCTCACATCTTCCTCTGGTTTTACATCCAGAAACGGCTTCAACACCCTCTATGGGTCGAGGATAGGCTTCCCATCCAGTTTTCTTATAAACTGGCAAACAGAGTCGGTTATAGTCAGATTCTCGAGACTGTATCGTTCATGCTCTTTCTGGAATGATGGCCATAACTGGAGAATCGCTCCTTGCACATATCCACTGGGATGCGTTTTAATAGACAAAAGGATATCATCCAATGACTTCTTATTCAAGTCATCCCTAATGAATTGAATCTTATCTTCTCTGTTATCAGACACCATTCCTAAAGAACATTGTTTTTTATCGCATATCATTCTGGCACACTTATGACAAGCAACAGAAATTCTCCGAGCTCTTCGCTTTCTTGCATAATTTCCTTTACCACAACTAGGCATGTATGCAATAAATTTAGGAGGTAACTCACCTGCCAAGCGTACTTTGGCCTCGATTAACCAGCGGATATCAGCAGGTATGTTATTCCTCATGAGCAATCGCATGCGTTCAAACCGAGCTTTATAGATTGTAAGGAGGGCATTTTGAAGAAGTAAAGGGAATTGATTGTGAAGCTTTGCTAAAATCTCGTTGTTGTCCATTCTTTCGTCTCAAAATATCAGTTATTATGGGAAACTGAAGTAACCGACTGGATTATCACGGAGTACCGTTATCCACCACTTGACCGGGGTGACAAACTAAAATACACAAACGGAGTAACAAACAAAAACACATAAAGAAAATCATAATCGTCCTCTTATAGAATTTACCTCAAGCTCCAACTGGATGTTGTAGACACTTCTCTCAATGTCTCTGAGTTGGCTTTCTAAATCCTCAATGTGGGATATTAACTCTGGTGGTTGTAGCTTCCAAATACGATGTGTTTTACAAAATCGTATCTGTCTCATGATTAAAAGTGATAAAAGAAACTTAATGGTTGAACAAACACACTTATGCACAAATAATTTCAATTAGCAGAAGAATAGTAAAAAGAAAAAAAAATCAAATCACCGAAAAGACAAAAAAATCTCAATTCAAATGTGGTGGGTCACTCAAATTTATTTCGGTATCCTCTCTATGTGATTGATATTCTAGATATGACTTTAATCTTTGACTATTAACTTTAAACGTGACACCGTTCTTTGGGTCCTTAATTTCAATTGCCTTATGTGGAAAAACAGTATGAACAATAAAAGGCCCAGACCATCGAGAACGCAACTTACCTAGGAACAGGTGCAAACGAGAATTGAATAAAAGTACTTTCTGACCTAGAGTGAAAGATTTTCTCATAATCTGCTTATCATGAAAGACTTTCATTCACTGCTTGTAAACCTTGGCATTTTCGTATGCATCATTGCAAATTTCTTCAAGTTCTGTCAACTGTAATCATCTGTCTGAGCCTGCTTGCTGCATGTCAAAATTGAATTTCTTGATGGCCCAATACACACGATGCTCGAGTTCCACAGGTAGGTGGCAAGCTTTTCCATACACTAGTTTGTAGGGTGACATCCCAATTGGGGTCTTGAAAGCCGTTCTATATGCCCACAATGCATCATCGAGTTTTAATGACCAATCTTTTCTGTCTGGCCTCACCGTTTTTTCTAATATGTTCTTTATTTCTCGATTGCAGATCTCAACTTGGCCACTGGTTTGCGGATGATACGGGGTCGCCACTTTATGAGTGATTGAGTATTTTGTCAAAAGTGCTTTGAATGATTTGTTGCAAAAGTGGGTACCACAATCACTGATTATTACTCGAGGGAATCCAAAGCGTGAAACAATATTGCTTTTTAAAAACTCTATCACCACTTTATGATCATTGGTTCTGCATGGAATTGCCTCTACCCATTTCGATACATAGTCAACAGCAACCAATATGTATTGATGGCCAAAAGAAGCGGGAAAGGGTCCTATGAAGTCGATACCGCACACATCAAAAATCTCAACCACTAAAATTGAATTTAGCAGCATTATGTTCCTTCGTGTAATGCTCCCCATTCGTTGACACCTATCACATGAAGAGCAAAAGGTGTAAGCATCTCGAAATATAGTTGGCCAATAGAAACCACATTGTAGAACTTTTGTCGCTGTTTTCTTAGGGCTGAAATGGCCTCCGCAAGCTTGTTCATGGCAGAACGAAAAGATGTTCTGAAATTTATTTTCTAGGACACATCGTCTAATAATTTAATCTGCACAATACTTGAACAGATAGGGTCATCCCAGAAAAAAAATTTTATTTCCGCAAAAAAATTAGCCTTGTCCTGCTTGGCCCAATGCTCTGGAACTTTACCTATAACAAGATAATTAACTATATCAACATATCATGGTAATACTTCCACACTCATTAATTGCTCATCCGGAAATGACTCATTCAATATTAAGGGTTTTGTAATTGCGTCAAAATGGAGACGAGAGAGATGGTCAGCCACAACATTTTCTGTCTCTTTCTTATCTTTGAATTCCAAGTCAAACTCCTGTAAAAGCAACACCCAACGAATTAATCTAGCTTTTGCATCTTTCTTTGTGAGAAGATATTTCAGAGCAGCATGATCTGTGAACACAATAATTTTACAACCAATGAGATAAGATCGAAATTTTTCTAATGCAAATACTACTGCTAGCATTTCTTTTTCAGTAGTTGAATAGTTCAACTGTGCATCGTTTAATGTCATACTAGCATAGTAAATAACATAGGGAATTTGATCAACTCTTTGTCTTAATACTGCTCCTACTGCATAATCAGATGCATCACACATGAGTTCGAAAAGTAAGCTCTAGTTTGGTGGCTGAATGATGGGTGATGACATCAACAATCGATTTACCTTTTCAAATGCTACAAGACATGAATAATCAAACACAAAATGTACATCCTTAGCAAGTAAATTGCATAAGGGTCTAGAAACTTTGCTAAAATCCTTAATGAAACGTATATAAAAACCAGCATGCCCAAGGAAAAATATTACTTCTTTGACTGTTTTAGGTGGAGGAAGATTGGAAATGAGATCCACCTTGGCTTTGTCAACCTCAATACCTTTGCATGAAATGATGTGACTAAGAACTATACCTTGTTTTACCATAAAATGGCATTTCTCCCAATTTAAGACCAAATTTTTCTCAATACATCTCTGCAGAACTTTCGTCAAATGATGTAAACATTGATAAAATGAATCTCCAAAAATAAAAAAAATCATCCATAAAGACATTAAGAAACCGTTCAACCATATCAGAAAAAATGCTTAACATACAACGTTGAAATGTAGCAGGTGCATTACATAATCCAAATGGCATCCTCCTATATGCAAAAGTGCCAAAAGGGCAAGTGAAAGTGGTTTTCTCTTGATCTTTTGGTGTTATTGGAATCTGATTATATCCTGAGTAGCTATCTAGAAAGTAATAAAATTCATGGCCTGCTAATCTATCAAGCATTTGATCAATAAATAGTAAAATAAAATGATCTTTACGTGTGACAGAATTTAACTTTCTATAATCAATGCATACACGCTATCCTGTAGTTACTCTAGTGGGTATCAATTTATTATCAACATTGGTAACTACTGTGACTCCTGACTTTTTAGGGACAACTTGCACAGGACTGACCCATGAACTATCAGAAATTGGGTATATGATACCTGTATCTAATAGCTTAAGGACTTCCGTTCTAACAACTTTTTTCATGTTAGGATTTAACCGACGTGAGTTAAACATGTTTGTAAAGGGTCATCAATAAGGTTTGAAAGAAAAGTATCATCAACTAATGCTTCAATTAAATCCACATCAACAATTCCATCATCTGCATTGTGAGGTTGTTTGGCAATCTTGAAGATGTTGAGCTCCATGGTCATATTGCCAAAGGACAACTGTATATTTCCAGTCCTGCATTGAATGTGAGCATCCGCAGTTGCTAAGAAAGGTCGGCCTAGGATAATGGGGATGTGCTTCCTTGAATCTTGGATTGGTTGAGTGTCAATTACAATGAAATCAACAGGAAAATAAAACTTGTCTACCTGGATAAGCACGTCTTCCACAATATCACGAGGTATTTTTGTGGACCAATCTGCAAGCTGTAACACCACTGGAGTTGGGTGTAATTCTCAAAGTCCAAGTTTCACAAATACAGAATAAGGCAACAGATTTACACTAGCTCCTAAATCGAACAAAGCATTCTCAATTGTGTGGTTCCCTATACTACATGAAATATTGAGGGAACCTGGGTCTTTACATTTTAGAAGAATTTTGTGTTGGAGTATAAAACTAACGATTTCTGTTAAAAATGCACTCTTTTGAACATGAATGTTTCTCTTTTTAGTACAAAGGGCTTTAAGAAACTTGGCATAAGATGGAACTTGTTTTATAGCATCAAGTAAAGGGATGTTAACACTTACCTGTTTGAAGATTTCAAAAATCTCACCTGTGGATTTTCCCTTCTTTCCTTTAGCTAACCTCTGAAGAAATAAAGCTTTAGGAACATACTCTCGTAGGTTGGTTTCTTCTTGCTCCTCCGATGGTGAGTCTTCAGCATTTACAGGTACAATCTAAGTTGATTTTGTTACCGACATCTCCACTTTGTTGTCGACTTCTTTCCCTTTTCGTAAGGTCATGAAAACTTTGATCTCTCTGTGCTGCTGTGGCGAACTGGTACTTACTTCATGCACTCCTTTAGGATTAGGCACTGGTTGACTTGGGAATTTGCCTTTCTCAACAGTCATTGCCAAAGTTTGCACTGAAGAAGCTAGCTGTCCCACCATCTTCTCAAGGCTTGAAACTGATTGGGTTGTGAGTTGAAGCCTGCTCTCATCTCATTTCGTAGTCTATCAATGGTTCGGTTCTGTTGCTCGATCATGGAGTTAGTAATATTCTTGACATTATGGAATGCATCCTCCCATTGTTTGGGTTGAGAGTAATTCTAGTTCTGATTGTATGGTCTAAATGGTGGCTGAGAGGCTTGAGGAACTTGAGGAATTGGTTGCATTGGTGGAGCTGGAGCTGCTGGTTTATTCTGTTGGAATCCTTGAGACCATGAAAAATTAGGGTGGTCTCTCCATCCAAGGTTATATGTGTT
This sequence comes from Atalantia buxifolia, assembly GCA_030444775.1. Classification (NCBI taxonomy): domain Eukaryota; kingdom Viridiplantae; phylum Streptophyta; class Magnoliopsida; order Sapindales; family Rutaceae; genus Atalantia; species Atalantia buxifolia. The sequence goes on from CM059838.1 coordinate 27,976,763, forward strand.
GGAGTATGGGTTATAATTTGATGACTTCCTCATGACACCGATGGCATTGGCTTGATCTAAATACGACTCATGGTCATGTGGCTTTGTTGATTTAGCAGTCGTCAACGATGCTATTTGTCGAGAAAGGCCTTCAACCATCTCTTTGACTTCTTTAATTCCCGAACTGGACTCGCCAATGTGAACCTCATTCACTCTTTTAATTCTTCTAGTATTCCTGAGAGATCGACTCCGCTGTTGGGAATTATCCGCTTGTCGCTGGAAGAACTCCCAAATCTTTGATGCACTTTTTGACATTAGCTCTCCTCCGCTTGTTGCCATTAGTCATTCTTGCACATTTGGCAATAATATCTCCAAAAAGTATTGGCATTGGTGCCATTTCTCATACCCATGATGTAGACACTTCAAAAGTAGCCCATTGAATAGCTCCCATGCTTCGAAAAACTGCTCGTCTTCTCTCTGGGTGAACTCTGAGATTTCCCTGCGAATAGCATTGATTTTATGCACTGGGAAATATTTATTTAAAATTTTCGTTATCATTTGTTGCCATGATGTAATGCTATTAGCGGGCAATGTATTAAACCATGAACGAGCTCTATCTTTTAAAGAAAATGAGAATAATCTAAATTTAACATCATCGTCTGAAAAATTCTCATATTTAAAAGTTTGAAAAATAGTATGAAAATCATTCAGATGATTATATGGGTCCTCATTTTCTAAGCCATAGAATGTTGGGAGACAATTTAGCACACTAGGTATTAACTCAAAACTACTAGCAGCTATATTTGGGTATCGTATACATGATGTGCTCAAATTAGCTAGGGGACTGAAGTAGTCCTTAAATGGCCTCTCCTGTGGTTTTGGTTCTTGCAAATCCATTTCAATTTTATCTTTAAGTGCAATGTGTTTGTGTGTGCGAAGTGTTCTTTCTAATTCAAGGTCTATAGGTTCAAGATTGGGTAAGAATGACCTACGACCATACATGCAAAGAAAATAAAAATGAGAAAAAAATAAATAAAAATAAATAAAAATAAAGAAGAAGGAGAAATTACGATACTAACCTTATTGCGCTGTTACAACTTTACTATGAAAACACATAAAAAAACGTGAAATTAACTAAAATTAAAATAAATTAACAAAATAAATGAAAAATTATAAAGAAGAATAACTTCAAAATTAAATTGCAAAAATTTAAAGAAGAGAAAGATATTCTTACCTAAAAATGTAAATTCACTTCTTTTTTTTTAATAGAAAAAAATTACAAGGAAACAAATAATAATAAATTATTTTAAAAAAATTAATTCTACAAATTAAAATACTTACCTCCGCGGCAACGGCGCCAAAAACTTGTTGTGCAAATTTTGTTGAACTCACAAGCGCACAAATCTATTGTAGAATAGATTAATGGTGTCTGGTGTCGAGTGTCGATCCCACAAAGAGGTGGATTTTAATTAGGTGTAGAATTAATTTTGTAAGTGAGTGATTGGATTTATGGGGAAAATTAATTTAAACTATGCTAGAATTTAAATTGGAATAGTGGAATTAAATTGAACTGGAAACTATTATAATAAAGTGCTTGGGTATCTGGATCCGTATCAACATGTACCATGGGCTAAATATTCCTTATTAATACCAATTAAATCATGAGAGAGGAGTCCACACCTCATGAACCACACTCTAATCAATATGATGCTAAGGGATTATCGTGCCAAATAATAATAACCTTATATTAGGGTGCCGGTGAAACCAGGGCGGTAACTAGACAAGATTATTATTATTTGTCGACGAAAAGTCAAAACCTCCACAGAAATTAGAGGGGAAGAGAAAATAAATTTACCAAATAAAGCCCATGACACATGTTGAGACTTCACCTTCAACCCAAACTTGAAAGAAAATTAGCTAATCATTATTGAACGAAGGGTAAAATAAAAATTTATTAAAATACATAGAAAATACAAGATAGAGAAAGAATTGCAGAAAACTAAGCTCAAAAATAGATTAAGGAGTATCAAATTAGGGGGGAGAGGCCCCCTTTTTATAGATACATTGAGTAAATCATGGCCATGGGATTAAAAACAGTTTGGACACACAGGATTGCGCCACGTCATCAGTCAACAGTACGCGGTTTGACCACGGGTTTGGCCACGCGGTTTGAACAATAACACGGTTTGTACACGGTTTGAACAGTGACGCGGTATGAACAATATCGTGAGCAGTACCCATGAACAGTACCGTACATATGAATAGTGCCATATGTGTGAACAGTGTCATTTTTCCTTTTATGCTCCTCTTAAGGTTTTATTTGTCTCCGAGTTCAAAAGTGACGTCCGTTTTGCTATCCGGTATCTTGTTCATTGTGAAATGACCATGATGTCCCTAAAATACATAAAATACTTAATTAAAACAAAACACTCATAATTAAATAACAAGGGACTTAAATAAATAAAATTAGAGATGTTAGTGAGACTTGAAGTGTAAAATGACGATTTTCTCCTTTATAAATATACACTTTCTAACACTCAACAACTATAGACATGAAGAATTTATATACAGATTATGGGATCTAATGGCAAGGAAATTGATTAGAAGTAGAGATGTTCAATTTCTTGAAGATCAAATAGTTGGTGATGAAGAGAAGAATAATGAATTTTAGTCATTCTCAAAGATTTCTATTACTTTAACTTCAGATTCTGCACCTATGGTTCATGATGATCATGGGAGAGTTAAAGAGGATAATAATGATATTATAGTAGAACCAATTGAGCAAATAGTTCCAAAACTACTTACTTTACCAGTTGAGCTAGAATTGAAAAGATCCACTAGAAAATACGAACTTCCACTAGATGTCCTCCATATGAGTATGTGATTCTTACAGATGGAGGAGAGTTAGAATGTTTTAAAGAAGCCATGTCTAACCAGCATAAAAGTGAGTAACTTAAAGTCATGCAAGAGAAAATGAAATCTTTAAATGAAAATGCATTTATGACTTAGTAAAGCTTCCTAAAGGAAAGAGGACACTAAAGAACAAGTGGGTTTAGAGGTTGATAACTAGAAATAACTCACAACAGCAATACAAGGCTAGATTGGTTGTGAAGGCTTTTAGTTAGAAGAAAGGTGTTGATTTTGAAGAAATATTTTCTCCTATAGTGAAGATATCTTCTACCAGAGTTGTTCTGGATTAATAGCTAGCTTGAATTTAAAAATTGAATAGCTTGATATGAAGATAAATTTCTTTCATAGTGATTGAGAAGAAGAAATATACTTGGAGTAACCTCAAGGATTTAGTGTCAAATAAAAGAAGAACTTTTTTGTAAGTTGAAGAAAAGTTTATACAGGCTAAAAGAGGCACCAATACAGTGGTATAAGAAGTCTAATTCTTTATTAAGAATCATAGTTTCAACAAGACTAAGTCTGACCATTATAATTTTGTAAAGTAGTTTGGTGACCATGATTTTATCATTCTTTTACTTTATGTGGATGACGTGATAATTTTTTGTCAAGTCATTGGCAGGGTTGATAATCTGAAGAAAGAGTTTGGTAAGTTTTTTTGCAATAAAGAACTTATGATCAGTAAAGCAAATCCTTGGCAAGAGGATTTTTCATGACAAAAGAATTGCAAAGTCATGGTTATCTCAAGAAGCATATATTGAAAGGGTTCTTGAAAAATTTAACATGGGCAAGGTAAAATTTGTTTGTTCTCCTATTGTAGGCCATTTTAAGCTTGGTTTCGAAAGTTGTTCAACAAGTGAAAAAGGGAAGTGAGAGAAGGGAAGAGTTTGTTACGCTTAAGCAGTTGGCAATAGGGATGGAAAAATAATCCGAGTCCGGCTCGGATCCATAAAGATCTAAAAAATCTGGATCTGCATATTAAAAAATGCGGATCTGGAGTCTAAGAGTGAAAATCTGCACGGATCCGGATGCAAGTGCATCCGAAAAACAGGATATCCGGATCTGGTTTAATTTAATTATATTATTAATTAAATTAATTTTTTGTTGGAAAATAATTAAAATATATAAGCTAAAACTCTAAAAAAGAAATCATCAAATTCAGTAATCCTAAAAACATGCGGCTGCTCCCATGCCTTACTCTCGCCTCTCTTCTACGCGGCTACTCCCCTGCTCCTATGCTCGGCAGTCGCGGCTACTCTCTTGCTCGCCCTCAGCTTCACGCCAGCAATAGAACACACATGGCTGCTCCCATGGCCTTGCTCTCGCCTCGCCTCGCCTCACCTCACCACTTGCTACCCCATACGGTTGGTCCCTTGCTCGTCCTTAGCCTCACGCCGACGATGGACAGCCGACTGATGCCTCCATTGTTTAGCTACTCCTAGCCACCCACAAGCCACAAGTGGTCGAACCTTACCACCCACCAAACCAAAGCCACAAGCAACTGAATTAGCCCCTGCTCAGCTGCTCCCCACCACTCACAAACAGCTGAAATCAACCTTTTCTCCCCACCACTCATAAACGGCTGAAATCAAAGACACAAAAGGTGAGCCAATTGCTAAGCCCATGCCAATTACTTTCCAACAAATCAATATTCATAGTTTTAGTGAATTAATATGTAAAAACATAAATTTAGTGAAAAATCATGCCTGGACCTTTGTAAATTAGTTTAATTTCATATTTGCTTTAGTGGTGACAATCTTATGTTACAAGTATATACAGATGTAGATATGGTGGGAAATGTTGATTTCAAAAAGTCCTTATTAGGATGTTTTCTTAGCCTTCTAAGGGGAGTAGTTTCATAGTAGTCTAGACTGCAACAGTATGTTGCTTTGTCTACCATTCATATCATCAAAGGTTGTAAAGAAACTTTGTGGATAAAGAATTTCCTAAAAGAGCTGGGTGTCAAACAATAAACCTAAATTGCAATAGTTAAAGTGTCATTCACTTGGCCAATAATTCAACATATCATTTGAAATCCAAGTATATTGATTTAAGGTCTCATTGGATATGATACAATTGCAACTTGAGAAGATTCAAACATAGGTCAGATATGATGATAAAATCATTGTCGAAGGAGAAGCTGAAAAAGCTGTAAACAAAAAACAGGCTTTGTGGTGGCTTCTATATGATTTGAAGGGAGAGATTTGTTAGGTCCATCTCATTTCGGTGGCCTAAAAGCCTAAAGTCCAAATGAGTTTGCTGGATGTGCGATTATCAATAAATTTTGAACATAGATGAAATTAGCAAAATAACATACACACATAGAAGCAAGTGAAGTGCCAACCACTATGAATGATTAATTAGAAAAAGAAGAGTGAGTGAAAATAAAATTACCAAGAGAAGACAAAAGACAATGGTCGATTATTGAATTTGAGAGCTAAAGTTTTGATTAGATGATCGAAAAGCGAATTTAACTCCACTCCTCCCAAATTTGGAGGGCAAGCTCATGTCATCACCCTTTGCATTCCTTCTGGTCTTGGTTTTTATTTTATCTTCTCGTTGCCTATTATTTGAGATACCAATTATTAGAGAGACAAATATTAAACTGTTATCAAGATTATTGAAATTCATGATATTGTTAACTTCTATTGTTATCTTAAAAAAAATTTGTAGTTTAGTCCCATTATTAATATATTGGAAGGTTACATCGAGCTATAGTCCCATGTTTTTCCTTGATTTCGATTTTTTAAGTAAATTCTGTGTCTCTTGTGGTTAACTTATTACTTTGGATTGTGTTGGTTTATTTCTGCTTATTAATTTGTGATAAACATCTCATTTTAATCACAAAAAGAGAGTAAGAGTTTGTTTCTACTTAAATTATAATTGCTTGTATGGGTTACCTTCCCAACAAAATGTCTATTTTTTGCTGGTGATAATTCTAGTTATGATATTCAAGTCGAAATTAAAGCTAAAACGGAGGTTCTTGATGTTGTTGAAGAGCTATGTAGTTACTAATGGGGCAAAGCCAAGTTGGGACGGCGAATAGATGTTGATACGGGCTTAAAAATATTTCGCACTTTTGCAAAAATGAAAGTAGTGAAGTCTATGATTTATGCCATGCATGCTAATGATGCTTATTTAATAGTGGAAAAGGATATTATGGACCAAGTTATTGATTTTTATAAATCCTTATATCTTCCACTTCTACAGTATCTACCATTAGGATTACTGACATAATTCCAAGATTTATTTTTTGAAATGTAAAATCTTTTGTTTACTAGCATTCCTGATGCTATTGAAATTCATAGTGTGATTTTTGCTTTAGATACTGCTAGTGCTCTAAAGCCTAATGGTTTTTCAAGTAGTATCTTTCAATCTTGCCATGATGTAATTTTTAGAACAAGAAATTCTTCAGCGAAAACCATCACTTATAATGTAGTAACATTCATGTTGTATCACAAAAACTAATAACAAAATGTGCAGAAGCTTACCTAAATCCATAGTGCTTAATTAATTTCTAGATTGCGTGGTTGGTCTTCTAGATCAACACATTCTCCTAGAAAATCCTTTAATTTTTTCTGTGTTTTCTCTCTTTCTAATGATGGAGTGTCAGAAAACATGCGATCTGAATACCATGACCACTTATATAAACAATTTTTCCTATTGTGTTTAGTTATTCTTACTTCAATCCATCAAAGTTTAGGGCTCAGAGTGACGATGGGCATAACCCTGGGCACGTATCCTTTAGGGATATGCTGATGGCTTCTCACCAGACAATTCAGGGTAATGGACTGATAATGATGATGACCGGATTCTTGGTCCGAAGGATTGTATAGTAAGCCATGAGGAGGATATACCGTCCGTCACTGTTTCTCAAAAATTCATGCCCAGCTTAAGCCATGGCAACATACAGTGGTAATCAAGTTATTGGGAAGAAACATTGGCTAGAAGACTCTTTACAACGGTTTAGAAGCTTTGTGGAATACAATTCAAGGTTTCTCAATAATTGATATGGAGAACGACTATTACTTAGTCTGTTTCAAGACTGCGGGAGATGCTGAATTTGTTTTAACCTAGGGACTATGGACAATCAGGGGTCATTATTTGGTTGTGCAACCATGGTCTCCAAAATTTGATACTTTCACAAATAAAATTGAATCTGTGATAACATGGATTCGCCTTTTCGACATAGCACTTCACTATTATCATAAAACAATACTTTAAATGATAGGCCAGGTCATAGGTCCTGTCTTTAGAATTGATTACAACATGGAGACAACAATGAGAGGGAAGTTTGCTCGCATTGCAGTTGAGGTTGCTCTTACTAGACCTTTGGTGTCATAATTTTCTTTGGATGGTAAAATTCAAAATGTCGAGTATGAAAGCCTCCCTCATATTTGTTTTACTTGTGGAAAATATGGAAATAACACTGTTTCCTATCCAGACCGTGTTGATATGGATGGTCACAATGATGGACTACAGGATAACGCTGGTGAAAAGAGCACTGATATGAGGTTGTAGAGAGAATCTAACAGTGCCACCGTAAACAATCCCAAATTCGGCCCTTGGATGATGGTGACCTGAAAAGGAAAAAATCGAGTTGATAAGAGGAAAGCAGAAGTGCGTGTTTTACTGCGTGCGTCGGGTAGCAAATTTGGTAAAGGGTCTCAATTTGGGGTGTTAGAATCTGTTAACGAAGAACTGACAGATCGAGATATTAATGGCGAATCATCATGTACCATTTTTGCCAACCAACCCTGAACTATTTCCATATCACAGCAAGTCAAAGCTCAACCGAATCAAAGTGCAAAAAGGCCAAGCCCTACCAAAGATTTATCCTTAACACACATGTGGCATGTGAGATGAGTAATAAAATACATGCTCCTATGCACCTCTCTTTTAAAAACCCCAGGCCCACAACCATGCATTCATCACGTACCTTACTATAAAAGCATGCACATCATGCACACAACTGAGACCCAACTATTGTTTCTACCACCCTAAGTCCTCTTTTCCATTAAGCTATTTGCTTTGCCCTACTGAAACATAAACTTACAACAACAGACACTATACCACCCTTGGACTAACTTATAGATAATGATGATATAATCATTAATGAACATATAACAACTCTATAAGGGGACCCCTTGATCATACAGTCATGGTTGAGATGGAGAATATGGATGACGATGGAGATGATAATGATTACATGGGAGAGGAGGATACCAGCTCTTCTGGTGAGGATGTGTCCTTAGTAGATGAGAATGTCTTGGAATTGGTTCATGAGACTTTGCTAGCTAGCCCATAAATTCCCCCATTTTTTTAGTTTTTTCTATTAGTTTTATTAATGTCTGTCTCTATCATTTTTTGGAATGTTCAGGGAGCTGCCTCACAGAGTTTTTTTCGGTCCTTTTGATCTTTGATCAATAACTACAAACCGACTGTGGCCATAATATTAGAGCTGAGAATCAGTGGCACTAGAGCGGATGAATTTATCAAGAAGAGTGGTTTTACCAACTCTCACAGAGTGGAAGCAATTAGCGAACTATGTACATAGATAACTACTCTCTGTTTCAATAACTTGTAATCTTATCTTTACCGTTAGCTTGTAATTATCATTTAGGCTATGGCTTAGCTTGTATTTATCTTATAGGCTATGACTTATCTTATCATGTTTGGCTTATCAGCCAAATATGCCTGACTTGTATAAATTGTAACGTTACTCATTGATAAATAATCAATTCATACAATTTCTTCATGGTATCAGAGCTCTAGTCTCTAAAGAGCACATATTTCCTTTTTATAATGACAGATCAGGCAACATCTACTTCTACAGCCATTTCCCTTACCCAATCAACCCAACAATCTAATGGGTATATCTCTATTAATGCAGCTGCACAGCTTCCTTTGAAACTTACACCAGAAAACTATTTTACTTGGCGAGCTCAGTTTTTATCTCTTGCTTTTGGTTATGATCTTATCAAATACATAGATGGATCCTTTCCATGTCCAGACCCAACATCAGCCTCTAGCAGTGAAGTTGTATTCACACCAAACCCAGCATACCTTCACTGGAAACGTCAAGATCAATTGATCTTTCATTCCATCATTTCCTCCTCTTCAGAAAGAGTTGCTCCACTGATTGCTTGTTCCACAACGTCCAAACAAGCGTGGGATAAGTTAGCAAGACTTTATTCTAATCCTAGTCGTAGCCGTGTGTTTTCACTAAGAGAACGTCTAGCTCGCCCTCGTCGTGGATCACAATCTGTGGCAGATTATCTCAATTTCCTTAGATCTACTGCTGATGAATTATCATTGATTGATGTACCTATCACTGATGACGATATTGTGGTTCATGTTGCTAATGGAGTTGTACGAGAATTCAAAGAAAGAAATAATTGCTGGGGTAAGAACACGTGAAACTGCTATTTCCTTTGACGACTTATATGACAAGTTGGTTGATTTTGAAGCAACTTTGAAACCAGCCGATCCCATGGCAATTTCTCCTGTTACGGCTAACGCTACACAAAGACAATATAATAAGCATGGTGCAAATCACAAGCAAGGCAACCGTGGCTCTCCTATGTCACATCAAAATGGCCAATTTAATAATGGTCAAAATGGCCAATTTAATAATGGTCAATTTTCTTCCCAACCCCATAATGCCTCCAACTATCACAATTTCACCAATAATAATGCTCAATTTCGTAAGAAAGGATCTGGCTATAAGGGATTTTGTCAGCTTTGTGAGCAAAAAGGTCACCTGACCAAAGACTGTCGCTTTTCTCTCTCTAAAAATACTCCGATGTTGAACCACACCATTACGTCCAATATGGTTTCCCCAAATTGGCTTGTTGATAGTGCTGCCTCACATCATGTCACAGGGGATTTTAAAAATCTAACTACTGCTTCTCCCTACCAAGGTTCTGACTCAGTTTTGGTTGGAAATGGTACAGGTTTGGGTATTTCACACACTGGATCTTTATCTTTATCCTCTGCTCACACCAAATTTTCTTTGCATGATGTTCTTTATGTCCCCTCTATGAATAAAAATCTAATCTCCGTATCTCAATTTTGTGCTTCAAATAATACCTCTATTGAATTCTTTCCTGAATTTTTTCAGGTGAAGGACATGACCACGGGGGCGATTTTATTGCAAGGCCAGAATAAGGATGGAGTGTATGAGTGGCCAAAATCATTCTCTAGCAAATTGTCTTCACCACTTTCCTATGTCACTATTAAGCCTTCAACTTCCATTTGGCATCAGCGTCTTGGTCATCCGTCAACAGAAGTTTTAAATCATCTTTTGCGTTTTCTTCATTTATCTATTTCTGGGTCTTTAGTTCTTCCATCATGTGAGTCTTGTTTATGTAATAAGAGTCATCGCCTCCCTTTTGGAGAGTCCACATTGAAAAGTAGTAGTCCTCTTGAACTTGTTTATTCTGATGTGTGGGGTCCTGCTCCTGTTACATCATTGGATGGTTACAAATATTATGTGATCTTTGTTGATCACTTTACCAAGTATATTTGGCTTTATCCACTGCGATTCAAATCTGATGTCTTTGGTACTTTTGTTCAATTCAAGAACAATGTTGAAAATTATTTTAAGACCAATATTGTTTCTGTTTATACTGATGGAGGTGGGGAATTTATTAAACTTAAAGATTTTTTTCTTAAGTGTGGCATTTCTCATTTATATACACCACCTTATACCCCACAGCATAATGGAACAGCTGAACGTAGACACCGACATATTGTTGAAACCGGGATAACAATATTGCACCAAGCATCATTACCACCAAAATTTTGGTCATTTGCCTTTCAGACAGCTGTCTATTTAATTAATAGGCTACCTTCTCGTACCACTGGCATGCAATGTCCTTTCCAATTATTGTTTAAAGAGACTCCTAATTACAATAAACTAAAAATATTTGGGTGTCTTTGTTATCCATGGCTTCGGCCATACACTCACAACAAATTAGAACCACGTTCACTTCCCTGTGTTTTTCTAGGATATTGCTCTCAACAAAGTGCCTATAAATGCTTAGAGCCAAAGTCTGGGAAAATTTTTGTTTCACGAGATGTGCAATTTGTTGAGTCTGTATTTCCCTATAACTCTATTACTTCTACTTTGTCTTCTTTCTCTCCTTTACCTATAGCGTCTTGGCTTCCTCCTGTGTTTCATGTGTCTAGTCCCACCGTTTCAACTTCTAATTCTAATGCCACTCAGTCACATGCCTCATCTGACAATGCAATGACATCGCACTTGGGCTCCTGTTCTTTATCTGCAGAAAATTCTAATTCAAATATACAACCTCCAAGTTCATTCCAGGAGAACTCTCTTGACCCCACCCCCAATAATTCCACTGAAATTCCACCCACCATTCCAGAACCCAATAATCCTCACTCAGCCTTATCTAAACCTCCTTCTTCATCAACTTCACTTGTTCGAACACACCCAATGACAACCCGCTCCCAAAATAACATCCATAAACCAAAAAAAATTTTTTCTTCCACCTTAGACCATCTACAGGTACGCTCCAATCATCCATTGCCAACTTCTTGTGAACCCACCTCCATTACACAGGCACTTAAAGATCCTCAATGGCTTGCTGCCATGACTACTGAATATCGCGCCCTTATCTCAAATCGCACATGGGATCTTGTACCTCCATCACCTAATCAAAACCTTGTTGGCAGTAAGTGGGTGTTTCGGGTTAAAAGGAAACCTGATGGTAGTATTGATCGATTTAAAGCCCGTCTTGTGGCCAAAGGTTTCCATCAGCGTCCTGGGATTGATTTTCATGAAACTTTCAGTCCAGTTATTAAGCCTACTACAGTTCGATTGGTTATTTGCCTAGCCTTGGCATGTGGCTGGTCTTTACGGCAACTGGATATTAATAATGCTTTTCTCCATGGTCATCTTCAAGAGGAAGTATTCATGAAACAACCCAGTGGTTTTGTTGATTCTAACAAACCTAATTTTGTGTGCAGGTTGAATAAATCAATTTATGGCTTAAAACAGGCACCACGTGCATGGTTTACAGCTTTACATCATTTCCTGCTTGCTTATGGTTTTCATCAATGTCGATCTGATGCATCATTGTTTATTTATAACACAAATGGCGTGCGAGTCTACTTTCTCGCCTACGTTGATGACATTATTATAACGGGCAGCCATAAAGCATTTATTTCTCACTTCATTGATGCTCTCTCAGCTAAATTTTCTCTCAAAGATTTGGGGGCGTTAAACTATTTTTTAGGTGTTGAGCTTGTTCAAACAACCACTGGAATTCTCTTATCACAGCACTCTTACATTCGTGATCTCCTGCAACGTTTTGGCATGTGTGATGCTAAAGCAGTTGGTACTCCTCTTTCCTCCTCAGTCACACTTCAATTAAATGATGGGGCACCACCAGCCGATTCCACTCAATATAGTCAACTTATTGGCGCTTTACAGTATCTAACGTTAACTCGATCGGATATTAGTTTTGTTGTCAACAAATTATCTCAGTTCATGAAACAACCTTCACAAATTCATTGGCAAGCTGCTAAGCGAATACTCAGATATTTAAAGGGGACACTTTTTTATGGTTTACATCTACGCTCATCTCAATTGCATTCCTTGATAGCTTACTCTGATTCTGATTGGGGAGGAAATCTTGATGATCGCAGTTCTACTAGTGCCTATGTTATTTATTTTGGCGGTAATCCAATTTCATGGTCATCCAAAAAGCAACGTTCTGTTGCCCGCTCATCTACGGAGGCAGAATTTCGAGCAATAGCTGCTGCGGTTTCAGAAATATGTTGGATCAGGAACTTGTTGGATGAACTTGGCATCAAATTTTCTATGCCTGTTCTACATTGTGATAATCTTGGAGCGACATACTTATGCTCAAATCCGATTTATCACTCAAAGATGAAACACGTCGAAATCGACTTTTATTTTGTTCGTGATAAAATTGCAGCAGGTCTTCTTTGTGTTTCTCATGTTCCTTCAGAAAATCAGTTGGCTGATACCTTGACCAAACCACTGTCTCGCAGTCGTTATATTGCTGCACGTTCCAAGCTAGGAGTTCTAGATGGAACACCTATCTTGCGGGGGCGTATTAGCGAACTATGTACATAGATAACTACTCTCTGTTTCAATAACTTGTAATCTTATCTTTACCGTTAGCTTGTAATTATCATTTAGGCTATGGCTTAGCTTGTATTTATCTTATAGGCTATGACTTATCTTATCATGTTTGGCTTATCAGCCAAATATGCCTGACTTGTATAAATTGTAACGTTACTCATTGATAAATAATCAATTCATATAATTTCTTCAGAAGCAATTGGTTTCTCAGGACGGATTTGGCTCTTGTGGTAGGATTTCTTTGAGATGGAAGTGGTCATAAATCATATGCAGTATATTCATTTCAGAATCACAAAGAACAGTAACCTAGTTTCATGGGTCACAGCCATTTATGCCAATCCTATCCCAAACACTAGAAGATGTCTTTGGAATCAGCTAGGGAGTATTGCCAGCTTCATGCGTGATCTGTAGTTTTTTGGCGATTTTAATTCAATTCTTTATGCCTCAGAGAAACAAGCGGGTTCTTCACGTAGAACGGTGTCTGTGATATGTTTAAGAATTAGTTTAACACTAATAGGATGTATGATCTCCAGTTTAAAGGACCAAGATTCACATGGTCCTAGGGCTCCCTTTTTAAAAGATTAAATAAGGATATTTGTAATGAGGAATGGGTGTATATAAGTTTGCGGATAATTCTGATCTTCACCTTCTAAAGTTTGCGTCAGACCATAGACCTATCCTTGTCCATTTTGAGAAGTCTGACCGACCATATCATAAAAAATCTCCATTTAGATTTTTTTTGACTTGGATCACTCATAAAGATTTTGATAATTTTGTGGCGTCTAATTGGAAGTCAACAAGTCCTTATCTTTATGTAGCCCAAGATTTTATAAAGAATGTGTTTAATTGCAATTACAATACTTTTGGCAATATTTTTCAGTGAAAACGTAAGCTTTTAGCTCGTATTGGTGGTACTTAAAAAGCGCTCGAGCGCCATGAAGCAAAAGGTCTTATTCGCCTTAAATTAAAACAAAAGAAAGAGCTCAAAGAGGTGCTGTCCCAGGAAGAGTTGTTATGGCGTCAAAAGTTGAGAAAGGATTGGCTTATGCATGGGGATAGGAATACGGCATATCTTCACCAAAAACCAATTACCAGGAGAAGGCAGAATAAGTTGATGCTTTAACCAATGAAGCTAGGTACTGGCTGTATGACACTGAGGATGTTAAAAAATATACAGTTACTTTCTTATCTGTATTGTGTACTGAGGACAACAATAATCTCAAGCAGTACTTTCTCATAAGGTTGAGATTAGAAATAGTTTGTTTAGTATGAAGCCTTTAAAAGCACCTGGGATTAATAGGCTTCACGCTATCTTCTACCAGTCCCAATTGAGTGTTGCTGGCCCATCGATTTGTCGTTTTGTGAAGGAGATTTTTAGTAGTGGAAAACATTGCTTGTCCTTATTCCAAAGACGGATAATACTAAGAATTTATCTATATACCGCCCTGTAAGCCTATGCACGGTTATTTACGAGACTGTGACAAAGCTTATCGCCAATAGGTTACCTCCCACATCTAATTGGTCCTCAACAAACCAGTTTTGTCCCTGGCAGACACCGTTGAGAATATAGTTGCGGCTCAGAAAGTTATCATTTCCATGAGAAATAAGGTTGGGAAGAGGGGTCTAATGGCCATTAAAGTAGTTTGGAGAAAGTGTATAATAGAATCAGTTGGAGTTTTTTCATGATACATTGTTGAAAGAAAAACTCCTTATTTCCCTTGTCCAGATAATTATAGAGTGCATCACAACAACCTGAATGAATGTTTTGTGAAACAGCGAGCTCACTGAAGAGTTTCTTATCAAAGGGAATTAGACGAGGAGATCCAATTTTGCCTTATATATTTATGCTCAGTATTGAGTGACTAAGCCATGGTATTCGACAAGCTGTGAATATGAGGAAGTGGAATCCAGTCCGTTTTTCCCGTAATAGTACACCCCTTACACATCTTTTCTTTACGGATGACCTCCTTCTTTTTGCTGGCGCATCGTGTGAACAAGCAAAAATCATTAATTTTGTGCTTGATACTTATTGCAAAAACTCTGGAGCTTGGGTAAGCAAAACTAAAACTCAAATATTTTTCTCTAAAAATGTTAATGCGGTGGAGGCCGATAAGATTGCTCACACTCTCGGTTACTTTGTTACTAATGATCTGGGCAAGTATCTCAGTATACCTCTTCTACATTCAATGATTAACAAGAACGCTTATTAGAATATTATCGATAAGTGAAAAAGTAGCTCTCGGGATGGAAATTTGCCCACTTATCCCTAGCAGTTAGAGTCACACTTGCACAATCTGTGATCCAATCTATTCTTATTTATGCTATGCAATCTGTGAACCTCCCTGTGAGTATTAAGGTTGAATTAGACAAAATTTACAAGTAGTTTATTTGAAGTGCCGCTAACCAACAACATAAAACAGCCTTGTTAATTAGGAGGTGGTCTGCCAACCAAAAGACTGTGGAGGTTTAGGACTAAAAAATTTTGATTTAATGAACAAAGCAATGCTAATGAAAGTGGGATGGAATCTTCTGGCTTCACCAAATAAATTATGGACTCAGGTGTTACTTACCAAAAACGGTATCGATCATACTACACTTCTCCTTTCTCTTCCGACAGGTAACGGGTCACACCTGTGGAAAGCTGTTAGTAAAGTATGACATGAAACTTTGCTCGTAGCTCGCTGGTCACTTGGTCATGATAGACGAGTCAGGTTTGGTGGGACTGCTAGGCTACTAAATTCAAGCCGCTAATTTTCTTTGCCATTGCTCCGGTTCTTGAGGGCATTATAAACATGGTGGTTGCTGGTTTTGTGGATGACCATGGTAACTGGTAGTGGGATAATTTCAACTATTTACTTCCTAATCACATCGTTTTGAGGATTGCTTCGGTCCAGCCTCCCTTACAAAACAACGGTGAAGATCAAGTGTACTGGGCTGAGTCAAATAATGGTAGCTTCACGGTAAAGTCTGCACACAATACCATTTCTAGCTATCACAATAGGAATAAGGATTTTAGTTGGGATATTTTTTGGCAATGGAAGGGTCCCCAAAGTATTCGCACGTTTCTTTGGTTGGTTACACATAATAGATAAAAAAACAAAGGCCGAATTAACTAGGAGACATATTTAATTGATGCTGGGTGTGACCGTTGTAGTTGGGAAGTGGAGGATACATTGCATGTGCTCAGGGACTGGATGGCTGCAAAACGGATTTGGCATCGTTTTATTCCTGTGGAGGCACTACAATTTTTCTTCGATCGACCTTTAAGAGAATGGCTTTGGTTTAATCTAACTAGCAAAAGGAAGTTGGTTTCGGGTTTGCAGTGGGCCACTTTCTTTGGGGTGGCTATTTGCGCCTTTGGTTCTGGCCTAACCAGTTTCAGTTTGAAGGTGGCTCTGTTGGAAGCATGAGGCTAGTCAACGACATTATGGCACAAGCTGAAGAGATTCAACCCCTAAACACCTCATCTTTGGGTATGACTCACAGAAAAACCGAAGGTTGGATTCGTTGGAGTGCCCCACCTTGGCCTTGGTGCAAGCTTAATACTGATGGGGCTTGTAAGTCCAATGGTGCAACTTGCACGAGTAGACTGGTTCGCGACCATATTAAAACTTGGATCGTTGGTTTTGGCATCAATGTTGGGCATTGTTCAGTTACCTTAGCAGAGTTATGGGGACTGTTTCATAGGCTTAACACAGCGCAGCAACACGGGATTAGAAGGGTTATGGTGGAAATTGATAGCCAGTGCGTGGTTCAGTTGATACAACAGTCGTTGGAGACCATAAATGAGTATACCCCTTTCGTCCGCTCCCTTAGAGAACTTCTTCAACGTGATCACCATGTCACAGATCGCCATGTTTATCGTGAAGCTAACTCTGCTGTGGACTTTCTTGCCAACTTTGCATTGACTCTCGCCCTTGCTTTTCATCTTTTCTCTATCCCTCCAATTGGAGTAATATCTTTTTTAACTTATGCTATGTATGGGGTAACTTATTATCCCCGCTTAATTGCTTATTAGCTCCATCAGAGCTCGCTTGAATAAAAAAAAAATTCATATTACCACAAAATTTATTAAATTATTTTTAATTGGACTTAACCCTACAATATAACCCGTAATAATAATTATTCACATATAAGCCTAATGTTGGATTAAAGCTCCAACAAGATTAAAAAATCCAAATGTAATTGGTTGAACAGTTATGCATGAGGTCCGACAATTTTTACAGAGTAATTGTATTGCCGAATATTAATTCCAACTTCATTTATCTCATGGCTAGGGCTCCAAATTAAGAGGCCATATGGCCTATAGCTTTGTCCAACTTTTTCTTTGAAGTAATAACCAAATTGTTGACAGATCACTTGGGGATTTGATGGATAGAATTATTTTACCTTAGCAGACTATTTTTATGAGGGGGGCTACATATTCATGATTGCATTGCCACGGTTTCAAAGGTATTAATGTTCTTGACAAGAAGAATTTTGGAGGGTATTTGAGTATAAAGCTTGATGTAGCTAAAGCTTTTGATACGTTGAGCTGGGATTTTCTTTTTCCCATGTTGTGAAATTTGGTCTCAAAAGAACTTTTGTCTGTTGGGCTGAATTCTTAAATCCGTAAGGCTATCTGTTTTAATTAATGGTTCCTCGAGAGGTTTCTTTGTTTTTTTTTCTTTTTTTCCCTCTTAATCTTATAGTAGAGTGGTTGGCCAAGGAGACCCGTTGTCTTTTCTTCTTTTTTTGCATTGTGGAGGAAGTTTTGAGTAGGGGTATTTCTAAACTTTACAAGAGTGGTAAAGAGAAATCTATTTCAGATCCTTGTGGCTATTCCTTCAACTCATGTATTATATGCGGATGATGTAGTTTTGTTCTGTAAGGGTGATCATCGGTCTTTAATTAATTTGAAAGAATTCATTCATGATTATGGGATTGCTTTAGGGTAAGCTATCAACATGCACAAAAGCAATTTTTATTTAGTGAAATATGCTGCCCAGCCTCAGGCTATAATTAAGGGAATTTTGGGTTTTGTTATGGCTTTTCTCTCATTTATGTATCTAGAAGTCTCCATCTTTAAGGGTAATCCTAGAATGCAACATCTTCAAATCTTGGCAGACAAATCTAGATTGGAGGGTTGGAAGGGTAATGTATCATCCATGGCTAGTTATGTAGAGTTAGTTCTTATGTTCCCACAAAGCACTCTTATATACAGTTCTAACGTTTATGCCTGGCCTGCTTCTTACTTTTTACAAAAAATTCACTCCTAATCTCAAAATTTTATTTTTACAGAAGATTTTTTTAAACATCAGGTGGCATTAACTTTATGGGATAAGATTTGTTGTCCAAGAAGTGGCCTTGGCCTTAGACATTTGCATAGTTTTAACAAATGTTGTCTCCTTAAAAGTTTTTGGGATGCGCGCGCGGTTCAAGGTCAAATAGTATTTTTCTTTCTTAAATCCTCGTTATTCTTTTATGGATAGTGGCAGGAAATTTTTAAACTCCTCTCTTTGGCATGGTTTCAAATCGATGCTCCTCGATTTATTGCAAGTTCTAAATAGATAGTTCGTAATGGAACGAATATAAACTTTATTCTTTAAGTCGTGACATGCACCTTTCTGATAAGTACAGCATCATATGTCAAAGTAATGATTATCGAGATAATCAAATTAATAATTATCCAAATATTCAAAGAGATAATCTTGTTGTTTCTAAGGCGTTATCAAGGGGATCCAAAGAATTCAAGACATTAATTACAAGTAAAAATTCTTAGCTGTAATTGCATTGTAATTTCATTATTTTTCAAACTTTCTTTAAGGCACAACTTTTTATGCCATTACCCATTTGTATATATAGATGGGTTTGTACAAGTTATTAAAGGTATCAAAAAGTCATTATAATTATTAATCTCTTTATGGTATCAGAGTTTGAAAAATCAAAAGCCATGGCCTCCATAGAACCCGTTCTTAGCATCCAAACCTTTCACCAAAGTTCTTCTTTTGTATCCATTAAACTCAATACCACTAATTACTTTTTGTGGCGGTCCTAAGTGCTTCCACTTATAAAAGGTATAGGAATACTTCATCACCTTGAAAAATCAAACAAACCACTATGTGAAACAGATGATGCAGTCAAAACGCCAAGGTCATCAAAGGTTGGAGTATGGAATGACAATGATGGTTTGCTAACCTCCTGGTTACGCGGCACA
Source organism: Atalantia buxifolia (assembly GCA_030444775.1). NCBI lineage: Eukaryota > Viridiplantae > Streptophyta > Magnoliopsida > Sapindales > Rutaceae > Atalantia > Atalantia buxifolia. The sequence goes on from CM059838.1 coordinate 27,995,983, forward strand.
ATCACAGAAGAAGTTCTTAGCATGATCATTGGAGCAAAAACGGCTTCACAAGTATGGAGTTCTTTTCAAGAACAACTACTTCCCATGACCAAAGAAAGGGAAGTACATCTGACTGACAGACTTTTGTCTTTGAAGAAAGGTTCTAATTCAATTGATGAATATTTGCGGTGATTCAAGATGCTTTCCGATAGTCTTGCAGCTATCAAAAAGCCCATTGATGAATTAGACAAAATTTTTCAACTAGCAAGAGGTTTAGGACTTCAGAATCGTGATTTTAGAATAGCCATGCTTGCTAAGCCTCCCTATCATTCTCACTCAATTTGTGTCAGCCCTTCAAGGACATGAACAATTGTTACTTGATGAGGCTAAGGAGAAGAAACAACACATCAACCATGAGCTGGCCCTTTTTTTGCCAAAGAGGGAGAGGTCGAGGAAATGGTTGCAGGTTTAACTCCAGAGGATGAGGCGAATTTTCTTCTACTAGTCGCACTGGTCACAATAGCAATACAAACTAGCAATTTGGTAACAAAAATAAGTGGAAAGACACTAAACCATCTCAGCAGATCAAGTCACAAGATCTATCAGAGGAAGAAAAGGTGATATGTCAAGTTTGCTTCAAAGCTAATCACACCGCACTAGATTGTTGGCATAGGTTTCATTATTCTTATCAAACAAAGCAAATCCCACAAGCATTGGTTGTTATCAATTTGAATGAAGAAAATCATGACCCAACATTTTATGTTGATTCAGGCTCTACATCTCATATGACCAATAATACAGGTAAAAAGTCTTATATTGTGCCTTACAAAGGTAATGATTCTATATATGTTAGTGATGGGGAAAGATTAAAAATCACACATGTTGGAGAGGCTAAGATTACTGCTGATAATGGAGAATTAAGGCTTAAAAATGTTTTGGTGGTTCCTGAAATTAAGAAAAATTTATTGTTTGTTGGTCAACTTATGTCTGATTATCCTTGCTCAATTGAATTCTCATCTCATGATTTTGTGGTTAAGGATCGTTTGGACAAGATACTAGTCAAAGGACGTAAAAAAGGGGGACTTTATGCATTGGAGAAGCAGAACAACAAGCACTGGCCGTATTCAAGACAAATAAGGCTTCATTCTCTATTTGGCATCAATGGATGGGACACCCACATAAGAAATTTTTGAAACACTTGCAAGCTAAGGAATTCATTGACGTATCTAGCTGGGAAAAATCAAATTCCATTTGTATAAGTTGTCAAATGGGTAAAAGTTGTAAGCTATCTTTTAATTAATCAAATAAAATCTCCCAAGTTGCCTTTAGAAATTATTCACTGTGATTTGTGGTTTCCAGCTCTTATACCATCAAATCAAGCTTTCAAATACTACATGATTTTCATTGAAGATAGTTCAAGATACACTTGCTTATATCCATTCAAGAAAAAATCTAAATTTTATGAGTGCTTTCTTAAATTTCAGAGTTTTGTTGAAAATCACTTTGAAAGGAAAATTAAAACTTTCCAAACTAATGGTGAAGGTGAATTTAAATCACATTTTTTTGAAAATCATTTAAATCAATGTGGGATTTTTCATAAGTTTTCTTGTCCTCACACTCCTGAACAAAATAGAATTGCAAAAAGGAAGCATAAACACTGGGTGAAAATGGGGTTAACATTGTTATTCCAAGTAAATTTGCCGCCAAAGCTTTGGGTTGAAGCTTTCATGACAGCAGCACATTTAATTAATATAATGCCTTCCTCTACACTCAAGATGGAAACTCCGTTCTACAGCCTATATAAAAGGAATCAAGATTACAATAGCTTAAGGGTATTTGGGTGTCGTTGTTTTTCCTTATCTAAAAAAGCACAATCACAACAAATTTGATAAGAAAACGTATCCATGCATTTTCGTTGGATACAGCCCAAGTCACAAAGGATACAGATGTCTTGATCCTTAAACCAACCGGGTGTATAAATCTCGCCATGTAGTATTTGATGAATCTAACTTTCTGTTGAGTTCGTACACAACAGAAGCCAAAAAGATCCTTTAAGATTGAATCAAAACAGAGAACAAATGCTAACACCAGTCAACACAATTCAAGGGAAAAAATTGGCACTCTTTTATTACTCAAAATGATTACAAATCTGTTCAATCTTGTAAAGGAAATTACAAGCTTCACAAAAAAACTAGAATCACAAAATTTGGACGAAAAATGAAAGAGAAAAGTAAGTCACACCAGACGTTACGCATCAGCTCTGCTTATAAAGCTAGTTCTGAAAATTTTCCAGAAGCAGCTCAACAAAAATAACGAACTCTTGCCACGTCAACAACGCAATTCCAAATTAACCCCCAAACTGAAGTTAATTTGCACAAAGACCAAAGAAGTCTTAACTCTTTCCATTTAACCCCCAAAAAAATAGAATCTGATTCCTCACACTCTCCACCTTGTAGATTTGATTCAGTTTGATTTTTGACCAAAAAAAACTGCTTCAGAAAACCCTTTAAGCACATAGCTGACATTTAATTACACAAAGTAATCACCGTGAGTTTGTCATAATCCCAATCAAGTCTACACAAAACTTGAACTTTGCAGTGGGAATGACTTTTGTAAGGACATCAGCAGGATTAACATCAGTGTGTATCTAGGACACTGACACAGCACCTTTGGATACTTCATCTCTGATGAAATGGAGCCTAACATCAATGTGCTTAGTCCTTTCATGAAAGACTTGGTTTTTAATGAGATGGATGACACTTTGATTATCACAAAAGATAGTGAAAGTCTTTTGTCTTAACCAAAGTTCATTCAAGATCCCACTAAGACACTTTCGCTCTTTTACTGCCTCTATTGCAGCAATAAACTCAGCCTCTGTAAAAGACAAAGCAACTACAGATTATAGAGTTGTTTTCTAATTGATCAAACAGTTATTCACCATGAATAAGTAGCCTGAGATTGATTTCCTCCCATCCAAATCTCCTGCAAAATTAGAGTCTACATATCCTATCACACTATTCTCACCCTGCTTAGACCTTCCATACATCAAGCCATGATTATGGGTACCTTTAAGGTATCTCATAATTCATTTTACAGCATCTCAGTGCTCTTTTCAAGGATCATTCATAAATCTGCTAACAAGACTAACAACATAGGCAATACTAGCCCTAGTACACACTATCGCATACATGAGGCTCTCAACTGCCTGTGCATAGGGCACTTCATACATCAAAGAATTGTCTTGATTTTTAACAAGAGCTTGCACTCTTGAAAGTTTGAACTAAGATCCTAATGGAGTCTGAACAGATTTTGCATCCAACATGTTAAATCTGTCAAGAACCTTTAAAATATCCCTCTCTTGACTAACAAATAGAGTTCCAGCAGTTCTATTCCTTATGATGTCCATCCCAAGTATCCTTTTAGCACATCCCAGATCCTTCATTTCAAATTCTGCATTTAACAGGTCCTTGAGCTTCTTAATCTCACTTCTATCTTTGCTAGCAAGTAACATATCATCAACATACAGCAGAAGGTAAATAGCTTCACCTGAACTTGAGCTTCCAAAGTAAACACAGCTATCATATTTACTTTTAAAATAGCCTTTGGAGACCATGAAATCATCAAATCTCCTGTACCACTGCCTTGGGGACTGCTTCAGCCCATAAAGAGATTTGTTTAAATGACAAACATAGTCTTCTTTTCTTTTGACCTCAAAACCCTCTGGTTGTGTCATCAAAATTTCTTCCTCAAGCTTCCCATGCAGAAAAGCAGTCTTCACATCCATCTGGTCAAGCTCCATATCTTTTAAAGCTACCATTGACAGTAGCATAATTATAGAGATATGTTTAACTACAGGTGAAAAACCCTTATTGAAGTCCACACATTCCCTTTGTGTGAAGCCTCTAGCAACTAATCTAACCTTGAATCTTGAATCTTCAGCTCCTGGAATCCCTTCTTTTCTCTTAAAAATCCATTGATAGCTTGCCAACCTTCTGTTGCCTGGATTTGGAATAAGAGTCCAGGTCTTGTTTTTTGTTAAGGAATCGATTTCTTCTTCCATGGCTTTGATCCAGCTATTGCTATCACTGCCTTCTATAGCCTCTCTGAAGTTTGATGGTTCTTCAATAGCTATATCTTCTGTACTGCTAAGTGCATAAGCAATCATTCCAACATATGCATACCGAGAGGGTGGTCTAATCTCCCTTCTAACTCAGTCCCTTGCTATTTAATAGTCTTGAAGCTCAAGTGCTGAAGTTCTTGAGTCATCCACCTCAGATACTTCTTGAAGATCTTCTATTATACCTCCATTTTGGTCCCCACTGTCACTACTACTGGTTGACTCCACCTCAACCTTGGAATCCTTATTTATTCTGTTAGTTCCTTCATTGGTCGATCAAGATGGAAGTAAATTCAAAGACAGTAGTGTCTTTGTCCTCCAGCATAGCTTCCTCATGAAATGTAACATCTCTACTGATGATACATTTATGAGTAGCTCCACACCACGCATTATACCCTTTAACTTCCTCAGGATATCCAACAAACACTCATTTTAGAGCCCTTGAATCCAGCTTCCCTTACTTGACATGCACATAAGCTACACATCCAAAGATTCTCAAGTGTTTGTAATCTACTGGTACACCAGTCCAGACTTCTTCAGGAGTCTTAAACTTGAGAGCTGTAGAGGGACTCCTATTAACCAAGTAACAGGCTGTAGTCACAGCTTTAGCCCAAAAACTTCTTGGTAGCTTGGATTTTATAAGTAGACACCTAGTCTTATCAATGAGTGTTATGTTCATCCTCTCAGCTAAACCATTTTGCTGAGGGGTGAACCTAACAATCTTGTGTCTGGTAATCCCATACTTTTAACAGTATTCATCGAACTCTCTGTTGCAAAATTCGAGCCCATTATCAGTTCTGAGTGCTTTCACCTTCACTTCAGTCTGATTTTCAACAAGAGCTCTCCATATTTTGAACTTCTCAAAAGTTTGATCCTTGGATTTGAGTATGTACAACCAGACCTTCCTTGAAAAGTCATCTATGAATGTCACAAAGTATTTGCCACCACTTAAAGATGGCACTTAAGCTGGCCCCCATAAGTCAGAGTGTATATAATCCAATACACTATTAGATTTATGCATCCCCCTTTCAAACTTCAATCTATGAGCCTTCCCAAAGATACAATTTTCACAAAACTTCAGCTCTTCAACCTTATCTCCACATAATAGCCCCTTTTTACTTAATTCTTGTAAGCCCTTAGCAGTCATGTGCCCAAGTCTTAGGTGCCATAACTTGGCTTTATCTAAATTAGAAACAACATGCAATGCAGACAACACAGGGATTGATGACCCATCTAAGACATACAGTCTATTTTGCTTGACTCCCTTTATTACTATACTGGAGTTTTTATTATCTTTAAGCCACCATGGCCAGACTTAAAGATATAACCTGAGCTATCTAGCATGCCTAAGGAGATTAAATTCTTATTTAATCCTAGTACATGCCTAACATGCTCTAGAGTCCTTGTGGTTCCATCATACATTCTGATTTTAACAGAACTTATACCAACAATTTTACAAACATTGTGATTTCCCATTCAGACTCTTCCTCTATCTATAGTTTCATACTCCTGAAAAAGGATTTTATCAGGACTCATGTGGAAAGAACATCCAGAATCGAGAACCCACTGACCTTCAATCTTTCCAATTGATGCCACCAACAAGTCTGCACTTTGATAGCCTCCGTCAGAAGACTCATCAGATGCCACATCAGCATCTCCTGATTTTTCTTTGTTGTCTTTCTTTTTCTCAGCACAATCTCTGATATAATGGCCTGTCTTCTTGCAGTAAAAATATTTTCTTCTTTTCATCTTCTCTTTCTCAAACTCATCCTCTTTCTTGGACTGATTCTTGTTTTTCTTTTTCTTCTTGTCTTTCATCTTCTCTACTTTTGCCACCAATCCTTCACTAGGGTTTTGACGCAGATCACCTGAATTTCTCTGAATTTCTTTTGAGCACAGAGAGGCCTTCACATTTTCCAAGGTGAGGGTTGTTCTACCATATAACATGGTATCTACAAACCTTTTATAAGTTTTTGGTAATGAGCTCAACAAGAAGAAGGCCTTATCTTCATCACCAATCTTGATGCTTTCTACTCTTTCGAGATCAAGAATGATCTTGTTAAAAACATCAATGTGCTCCTGCATTGACACCCCTTCTTTCATAGAAAATGTATACAACTTCTTTAAAAATAGCCTGTGAACAAGTGATTTCTTCATGCACAAAGCTTCCACTTTGCTACAGATGCCAAGAGTTGTTTTCTCATCTGAGATTTCCCTCAAGATTGAGTCACTGAGACTCAAGATCAAGGTACTATGGGCTTTATTTTGGATCTGCTTCATCTTTTCATTAAATCTTGAACTTCCAGTAGTTTTTGGATCTTATTCTTCTAAGGCTGACTCCAATCCTTGATGAACAAGGAGAGCCCTCGTTTTCATCTTCTAAAGTCAGAAGTCACCACCAATGGTGAACTTCTCAATTTTGGGCTTTAGAAGTGACATAATTGCGATCCCTCTAGGGCTTTGATACCACCTATTGAGTTCGTACACAACAAAACAAAAAGATCCTTCAAGATTGAATAAAATAGAGAACAAATGCTAACACCAGACAACACAATTCAAGGGAAAAATTGGCACTCTTTTATTACTCAAAATGATTACAAATCTGTTCAATCTTGTAAAGGAAATTACAAGCTTCACAAAGAAACTAGAATCACAGAATTTGGACGAAAAATGAAAGAGAAAAGTAAGTCACACCAGACGTTACGCATCAGCTCTGCTTATAAAGCTAGTTCTGGAAATTTTCCAGAAGCAGCTCAACAAAATATAATGAACTCTTGCCACGTCAGTAACACAATTGCAAATTAACCCCCAAACTGAAGTCAATTTGCGCAAAGACCAAGGAAGTCTTAAATCTTTTCATTTAACCCCCAAAAAAATAGAATCCAATTCCTCACGCTTTCCCTTTGTTGTTGATGCCAAACAGGAAACTACAATAGGAGAAATCCCCAAATTAATTACCTTTCCCGAAGCTAAAGCATGGACCAACAAACCAGCAAATATTGGAGATCTAGAAGAGGCACAAAATTCAATCCCACCAATATTTAATTGCGAGTAGAAAAGGCAGTAATTGATTGGGATCCAGCTTCACCAACAGTAAATTACAACAATGGAACCTTAAGGGAATCAGCCAATGACTACAATGCAACAAAATCAACCCCACCTACTTTGACATGTTGTGATAAAGAAGTTGCTGATTGTAATATAAGCTCATCACAAACTATCCAAGCAAATATTCAATATGGCTCAGATGTCAAATTTGCATCCAACTCATACATGGTAGAACCAAATAAGCAAGCAATGAATAAAGAAAATCAACGGGTCCATATTAGTGATCCCAATGGCATTGATTTATTTGTTGACTTAGTTATTCCTCAGGAGCAAAGAGACAACTCTTCAGCAAAAATGGAACTCTCAATCCAACATCAGATGCTAATTAGGAGGAAGCTTCGTAATGACTCATCTTTGGCAAATCATATGGCACTGGCAACTGAGAAAAATATGTCAATTGTTGAGCTAAAATCATACAAGACAACCATGAAAATTCCTTGCTGGCTAGAGGCAATGGAAGATGAAATCAAGGCCTTAAAAAATAATAATACATGGTCATTAGTTACCAAACCCAAAGGCGTCAATGTGGTTGGCTCAAAATGGATTTTCAAAACAAAATTGCATGAAGATGGGACTGTTAACAAGTTCAAAGCTCGCCTTGTAGCTCGAGGATATAGTCAAGTGCATGGTTTAGATTATGAAGAGACATTTTAGTCCAGTCGTGAAGCCTACAACAATATGTTTAATCTTAGCAATGGCAATTACATTAAAGTGGTCTCGACGACAATTGGACGTAAAAAATGCTTTTCTTTATGATTTTTTTGAAGGAAACAGTATATATGGAGTAGCCTCCAAGATTTAAAGACCCAAATTTTCCTGATGGTGTTTGCAAATTGAATCGGTCTCTTTATGGGGTTAAACAAGCACCTCGAGCATGGTTAAAGCCTCTATCACAATTTCTTCTTCGTTTGGGGTTCATTTGCAACAAAGTTGATCCATCATTATTCATCCTCAAAAATGGCTCATTAACTATTTTGATGTTGGTTTATGTTGATGATGTTGTGATTACATGGAATAATGATAAATTTATTGGCAATCTTGTTCAGAAATTGAACATGGAATTTTCCTTAAAGGAACCTCGGCTGATTACACTATTTTCTTGGGGTAGAAATCAATAACTTTGATACAGGAATTTTTATCCCACAAACAAAATACACTAGAGACCTTCTTGCTCGAGCAAGGATGATTGATTGCTCTTCATTTGCTACACCCATGGCCATAAAGTCGCTGCCTGATGAACTTGACCAAACGGCCACAGATCCAACCGAATACAGAAAGATAGTTGATGGCTTACAGTACTTGACTTTCTCACGTCCAGACATTTAACATGTAGTTAACAAGGTTTGTCAGCACTTTCAAGAACCTACAAAAGGGCATTTTCATGCTGTTAGGCGAATACTTCGGTATCTCAAAGGCACAATAGGTTATGGAGTTCACTTTCTTCATCAAAGCACTCTTACTTTTAATGGATTTTGCGATGCTAATTGGGGGGGCTGTCCAATTACTCGTCAAAGTACGACATGTTATTGTATATATTTAGGTGTAAATTGAATCTCTTGGTCTTCTAAAAGGCAGCCTACAATATCATGATCAAGTTTTGAAGTAAAGTATCGCTTCTTAGCCTCCAGTGCTACTAAGATTACTTGGCTGACTTTTCTTTTTCGTGATATTGGCATCTCTCTCTTACAACCACCTCAATTATTCTCAGACAACATCAATGCTCTACATATGTTAGTTAATCCTGTATTTCATGCTCGCTCAAAACATGTTGAGATGGACTATCACTTTGTAAGGGAGAAATTAGTAGTTGGGGCTCTCATTACACATTACATGCCTACGGCTATACAAGTGGTTGATATCTTTACAAAAGCTCTCGGCAAATATCCTTTCATTATGTTTCATAGCATTCTGGGTGTAATAAGCATAGCACACTCCACATTGAGGGGGGATGATAAGGAAATCATCATATGTCAAAGTAATGATTATCGAGATAATCAGAGTAATGATTATCAAAATATTCGAGTAGACAATCTTGTTGTTTCTAAGGCGTTATCAAGGAGATCCAAAGAATTCAAGACATTAATTACAAGTCAAAAATCTTAGTTGTAATTACATTGTAATGTCATCATTTTTTAAACTTTCTTTAAGGCACAACTTTTTATGCCATCACCCGTTTGTATATATAGATGGGTTTGTACAAGTTATTAAAGGCATCAAAAAGTCATTATAATTATTAATTTCTTTACTTTCTTGGAATTCGCCTCCAGATTTTCTTGAGTTGTTCTCGGCTTCTTCCAGTTACATGCGGGGCTGAAAAGCGGGTTTTCATATCTTCCAAAAATAGCAACATTCTCATAAGGAGAGTTATAATTACTTTAGGACTCCTTAAGTTTCTTGCTCATGGAATGGTTGTTTTGGACAGCTTTCATCCCTTCTAGGTTTTCTGTGGTTGTTTGGCTAGAATATAAGTGATACAATGTTGGTTGCCAATTTTTTAATTAAGAAGCTTGATTAGCCTCCGTGGAGATTACGGAACGGATGGTTGAATTGTAATAAGCATAATTACTTGAACGGATGTTTTGGACAGCTTTCATTGTAGTCACACATTCAAAGAGAATTACTTGTTAATTTTAAATAAGCATAATATATACCTTCAGTTATGATTCTTTAAGTATTTGAAGCTCTTTAAGCATATACCACAAAGGTGTCTTCTACCCTATTTCATTACTAGACAAATTCGTTATAGAAAACAAGCATTTACACTTTTAGACGTAATTTCGCTAGGCTAGGGAACTTCATATGGCAAAATTTAGTAACTTACTAATTAAAAGGAGATTAATAAATGGAACTCCCCACTCCCTTCCATTAACAAGTAGATTATGAATTTAATCACTCTTAAAACCCCCATAATTAAGAACAAATAATTAGACTCTACCACTATCCTTAAAATGAGGGGATGGTAATTAATATAAGTTTATCCTTCTTTAAATGTCCAATAACTCAATTTATCATGTGAGCCATAATTAGATTAAATCTAACATTACTATGCTGCAGAAGTTAAAAAATTTCTATCTCATGATGCAAACTTATGTTTCTTTTAATTCTACTTTGTCAGAATTTTTTCTTTTTGTTAGAGCAATTGTCTCCAAAAATTCGCACATCAAATCTTGGAGGTTGATTGAAATCAACAATTGTGTGCTGAAAAGATTATGTGGATGCGAATGGCCAAACAATATTTTCAACAAATCCATCAACATTGGCCTTAGGAATCAAACACACTTCTTTCTCTTTCAACTCATCCAACGTTATCAAAAAATATATCTACAAATTTTCTAAAATCTTGCTCAAACAATATAAATTACGCCAAATTTCAATTAAATCAGTTTCAAAAAGACCCAAATATATTTTTCAGTAAGCAATGTTGGTCCAATACCCAAGCGCAAGGCCACTGGTACCAATTTAAAAAAAATAAAAATAAAAATAAAGAAAGGGTTGTTGCTATAGGGCCGTGAAATGGATTTTGGCCCCAGCCTTTTCTTTTTTCCACTCACTTTTTAATTTTCTTTTTTTGGCATCCGAAATAAAATCGAAAGAGCAAAACCATCAAACCAACAGCAGGCGCAAAATTGTAATTATGGCAAAATGTAAGCTCCCTATGATAGCTCATATGGTGACAGCTAGCTATCGTTGTGTTTCATAGAGCTGGCGGTGAGGAACTCGACAGTGGTGGAAGGAAGCTTCAATTCGCGGCGGCGGCAACGAATCGAACGGAGGCAGTGATGCAGCCTTCTGGTTGTTGTTGCGCTGGTTCGGGCGATCTGGTGTCGGTGATGGTGGGGTTTGGTTCGTTGGCTGCTGGTGAATCCGGTGATGTGGTCAATCGCAGAACCTATGCTCTATTGGTAGTGGTGCGGTGGCAGGAATGGTGCTGTGGGTGGCTAGGATTTCTAGTAGAAAATGAAAGATAAAAAATCATGCCTACATAATAGTGTTTACACTTTTCGACTCTTGGGATTTTTAGATTTTTCTTATTTTTCTATTTTTAATAAAACTGAAATAACAAAAATGAAAGATAAAAAATTAAATGAACAGAGTTAGTGTTTTGCAACAATTTCGTTCAGGCTTTTTGGCTCTGATACCAGATTGATGTAGTGCGGTTCTATATAAGCACACTCTAATACCAACTGATGTACGGCAACATACAGCTGAAAGAGAGGACAGAGTGATGGAAAAGTGTAGGGACCCTCTGTTTAGTCTAACCTGTAAATCTAGGTTCTTAGATACCGTTTGACTCCATAGATTACCAGGAAATAATGGCAGCTCAAAACTCATGTATACTCCGAAACTGGAATTCAATGATAATCAATATTTTTATTCTAAAGTTACAAAAGATAGTATATATATTGACCTAAATCTAAGTCTCTTGTCTAAAGTAGTTTTACAACTTAAATAAGAAATACTTAAACAATAAAACTTTAAATTAGTAATTAAATTAAGTTATAATAGAAATTAATTAAAACATTTCTAAATATTATAAACTTCAATCTAATTAAGATTGCTTAAACTTCTTGCTCCGTATCCTAGGCTAAGTCAAGAGAGGGTTTGAGTTTTTTGTGCTTAAGCCCCCAAGTCTCCAGAATTATTAATTCTATTTAACATCTTGAAATAGACTTTAGAATTTTATTTACTTTTTTATTTTAATTTTTTATTAAACGTAAAAATAAGAAATTTGATTTTTTTCTCAATTTGTATTAACGTTTATAAATTTTGCAAAGGTAAAATAATAAAATAATTAGTAAAGTTAATTATAACGGCATGGGGATTTGAACTGATTTTAGAAAATCAAGGGGGTTTTGCTTAGTTTCACGAAGCAAAAGGGGCTTATACTCAATGATAACTTGGATTAAAGCAGAGTGGTGGCTTTCTTTGTAACGGGAAGGCTCGTAGCTTATGAAGAGACACCTGTACAATTAAATTTGCACAAGTTGTGTTCTTGTTGTATATTTAAATATTAGATTTGAATGTATTAGATTGTTATAAGAGGTTCCCAAAAAAAAAAGTTCCTAGACACATTTCATTAAGAAAAAGCAAATTTTCCTATTAAAATATTCTCAATTCTCACATAACTGAGGCCGGGGCGTTACAGATTTGATTGAAACAAGTTTCATTGGGAAAAACCTTAATTAATAATTGATGCTTTATTCAAATTTTTTTATTTCTGAATTTATTTCCACAAATAATGTAGAATCGCACAATGTGCAAATTAATTAACCTCAAGCAAGCGACGCTATTTTTTCCCCCTCTCTGTTATAAGTCAAGCCTCCACTTAAGATGTTGATGGAGACGTGTGGCGCTGTTTATCCGCTATGTCAATATGATGGGAGACAAGATATATTGGATTTGTTAGGTTTGAACTTAATATGTTAGTGGAGCACTTTGTATTAGGCTACACAAGTAGCTTTTTCTACATCCACAAATCCCAAGTCGCATTTGCATGGTTGAAATCACTGAAGAAGAAGAGAGGCAAGAAGAATTAAGCCAGCATGTATTGCTCTTTCTAGCAATTGTAGTTTGCAGTATTCAAGCGTTTGTTTCGGTGAGAAGCTTGAATATATTTAAAGTTCTCTTTTTTGTGTGTTTATCAGAGAAAAAGGGTGTGTTATGGATTTTTTGTTTTTTTAGAAGTGAGGTTGAAAGTTATTTTGTATTCCACGTTTATTTATCATGTTAGTGGGAACTTGTGATCTCCCTCCTATAGATGTAGTTAATTTATCGAACCACGTAAATTTTACGTGTTATTTTTTTCTCTTTTTTTGTTATTATCTCACATTGCCATTTGGCACGTTTTTACACAACAAGGTATATATTTTTTGATGAAAGAGATAATTCATAAATTGAATATTGGCAATCAGAGATTTCCTTCTAACCAAACAATAAATGGTTGATTGGACAAAATAAAACGTACACTACTAGAAAAATGGTCTTTATTGACGTTAAAATAGTGTCAGTAATTACTTTTAATGACACTTGTTAATTGTATCAGTAATTTGACAGTCAGAAATATAGTGATACTTGTATGTGGTGTCAGTGATTACTATTACTACAGTATCACCGACATTATGACACCATAGTGTTAGTAGTTATTGATATTTTATTAGTGTCTATGATTACTGTTACCATGGTATCACTAGTTAATTTATTTTAAAAAAATAAAAAATTGAATTGGATCATTGCCTATTGATTTGTTGTTAAAATTAAAAGGTACCACAAAATAACAAAAAGAAATTGATTTATATCACAAAATCTTTTATTTCACATTTAAATATTATTAGTATATATTGCAAATTCCAAAACTTCAATAACCAAAATATGAGATATCCTACTTTCATAACTAAATAATCCAAATTAAATACATAAAAATTTCTACCATCCAATCAAATGCCTACTACTTGTGTCTAAATTTAATAAATCTAGAAGCTAAATTGAGAAGGATGACTACCTTTCACTCTTTGAATATGAGTAGTATAATTGCGTTATCACACCAACAGCTTCTCCATTCAATAGACTGTATGGGTTAGTATACAAGTGAAGTTGAGAAATAAATACTTCAAACACATTAATCAAATCTGCATATGAATACATGGAAAAGAAAAAAAAATTGGCTGCCAATATCAAACTATTAGAGAAACAACAATTAATAGAAATAAAATTATTTTGATCGAAAGAAAAAATACTCATAAGCTATTTATAAATAAACTCAATTATTCTCTTTTGGTAAATGTTATATATATAGCAAACTATAGCAGACAAGAAGTTTTCAATGTAATATTTACTTTCAGTACAAGCATGTTCCTCTATCTACATATACCAAATGATTTTTGTGCATGGTTAAAAGCCATCACAAATGCTCTATTATAAATAAATCACCACTCATTTCCTCAATTTATTCATTCTAAAAGCTTATTTAACAAGGCAAAAAATAGGTTCTCAAACTGCAGTTGCCTTAAACTGGGCATAAAATAACTATGAATCTCCATATTTATATTAGGCATAATAAAGTTTGGACATAAAATATTTCAATAATTTGAGAGTTCGATCCAAAAATTATTACTACTAAAAAAAATAATATTTGCAAACTTAGTTAAGCCTTTATAAAGTGAGTATAAGATTTATTATACTACCTAAATCTATTCATGTGAACCATTTAAAGAATATCACCCTAAATTGTAATTAAGTATTCATTAGTTTTGCCTAATTATAAAATTTTAAGAAGATAAAAAAAAGTAGAATAAAAATATAATCATTATATATTTCCACTCACAAGTAATGTTGCTTTAACTTGATTGACATCATCACCCAAAATCACTTTAAACATTTTTCCAAAACCTAGAAAGGGAAAAAAAACTTTAAAATATAATTATTATATATTAAGACATGCATATATAACATAACCATTTACTAGAATATTCATGGAATAATCCATAGTTCTTAAATTTAATATGCTACACTAAGCATATATTTGATACAGTAAATTAATTTTCAAACTATTACTCATATGCTCATCATCCAAAATCATTTCTTGGAAGCCTTCAAAGTCTTAAACTAGGATGTCAAACTCAAACCAACACAAAACAAGAACGTCAAACTCAAATCAATCGCAAACCATAAAAATCAATAATCGGGCTAATATTTAAGTTAAATTAGTTTAATTAAGAAGAACAGCTAACAAGCTCCTAGCTTTCTAGAACCAGTCGGCTGGTTCTAAAACCATTCATTTTTGTGCTCCAACATTCAAAGGGGGCATTAGCATAGCAAATATTGCAGACTTTTCAAAGCTACAACATGAAAAACTGGAACCTTTTTAGTGTCAATGTTGCAATGGCTAGGACGGGCTTGTATCAACTATCACGCAAAATGAAGCAAGATTACTTCTCCAAGAGCACCGAGATAGAGGCAGCTGCAGTGCAAGAATGATGAAATTTCCTAAAGCCTAAACTAGTATCAATTTTCCTTTTTCTTTTTGCAATGCATTTCAAAAATGTTATCTTCATTTGCTGTTGGATTGGTTGGTGTGAGTTGTCTACTAACGCCAAATTGATTGTAATGAAAATTAAAATGAATATGATTACCTTAAATAAAAAAAGAAAAAGAAAAAAGAAAAAGATTAACCTTTAAGAATCGTCCCAAATATAATGAAAAAAGATTTATGCCTTTGGTACTTTCTTCTCCCATTGCAATTCACAGTGTTGACACATTTTTTTTTCCTAAAAAGTACTGCAAGTTAATAGATTTATCACTAATCAGATTTAATAGGAAACATTGACAACTTGAATTTAAGATTTTCTTTAATTCAATTTGGAATGCTATGAAACGTACAAAACATAATTAGACATGTCAATGCACCACAAATAAATTTTCCAAGTCATTTGGACAACTCTACATTTGCTTCTCACATGATAAAACTATATAAGTTAAAATTGCATATGAAACTGTAAAAGCAGCAGTAGGTGTTTGAATATTTATTAAATTTAAAATACTAAATATATCATAATGATACTTTCCAAATTTTAAGTGGACATATAAGTCAACAACATATAAGAATTTGAGATTATTCCGATATCATTAGGCTGGTGTTTGATAGGATCAAATATTAATGAACAGTTATGTCCAAAGAAGTTACTGCAGAGGCAACAGAGTTTGAATAATCATTAAAAATAAATTACAAGTTCAATCAAAATAAATTTTTTCAGATTCCAAGTATGCAAATAGAAGTGTAGTTGATCTGAATTTCAGCTTATTCTAACTCTGTTAGACTATACGTTTGCAATATCAAACATGGTACATATGTAATTTCTAATAAAATTGGACAACAATCAACCATATTGAGAAATCCATTCAAAATCAAATATAAACCCAATTCATTCCAAAATTTCCAGAACTAAAATGTTCTCATTTAAACTTAGTTTAATCAAACTTTCAAATCAATTGAAAGTCATTTAGTCAAGTTTGGAAACAACCAAGATCACAACAATAGTCTATCAATCCTCAAATTGTCAGCATAATTTCGTTAACTATTAATTAATCTTTCACCTCAAAATCAAGTGGCCAGCAACTCGAATATCACCAATCTTCACGTTTAAAGTAAAATTGGACATAAAAGAAAACAATAACCTTGCTTTTCACAATAACCAGCTAACTAATGAGCTCTGAACGATTGATATAGCGGTTTCACAATAAGTTTTGGGTTGTTAGCTAGAAAGAGGAGAGAGAGAGAGTGTGATGGGCTCATAGGTCATGAGGAAGGACTGAGATTTTTACTTAAGAAAATTTTAAGTTTTGGGTTTTCATACACACCATTAAATGAAATATATAATACATACTAAATCCATGATTGTCGATTGCCATTATTCTTTTAATTAAAAAATTGCATTCAACCTAAATCCATAATCACCGATTGTCTTTCACTTAATAAACTGAATTCCACCTATAATACAACTGCGTTTTATTTATTTTATTAAACATTAAATTAGATTATAAGCAACAACAACCCTAGATGGCTAGATTTCCAAACAAGTGCAAGCTCTCATTCGCACTTAATAAACATCAACCATTTAACAGATAAATACTTAAACAATGAGAATAGAGAATGAGACAAAGAGTTACCACAACGCTGAAACCTTAGCTTTGCCCAAATTCTTCACTGCACTTTATGGGTTCTTTTCAGGGATATTTAGCTTAAGGATGACGGCTTTCAAGGTGTTGACGGAGGCGACTTTCAAGGTAGATCATTGTTAGAGAGAGAAAGAGAGCAAGAGAGAGGGAAGGAGAGAGAAGGAAGAAAGCTTCGGCGGCCGTGAGATAGATTTTTTACTTAAGAAAAATTTTTAGGTTTTAGGTTTCACACATACCATACAAGAAAAATTTTTAGGTTTTAGGTTTTAAGTTTTAATATTTATTTATTAATTTATAAGTTCAAAAATGCAATTTGTGGCCAAGTGGTATAGCGGTTAAAATCAAAAGGTTATGGCTTAGGAGTCTTTGGTTCGATTATTAGTAGATACAAAATTAAAATTTTATTTTTTTAACTAATAATCCTTTAGTGTCACGAATCTGTGACATTTAATTTACTGACACCATAGTATTAGCAATTTGTGATACTTATCTGTTAAACACGGAAAATGCCCCAAATACATGTAATTACTGATATTTTATAATAAAGTGTCACAAGACAAGTGTCACAAAACATCATTTTTCTAGTAGTGATAAAAGCTTATGAACAGTGAAAAAGAACCGTTTTCCAATTGAATATCGCAAACAACCCAAGAGACTTAGGAGATATTTATTGAAAATAAAAGAAAAAGATCAACAACGAACTACATAAAGACGCAACAAGCACCGTAAACAGAAGCAACGCATGCACACAAGAGAAGCAAGTAACAAATAATAAGACAATCATGAAGCTAACAACACTGAGAACAAAAGCATGATATTCATCAGTTGGCGGAATCTATAGGAATGCTGCGCAAAACAACCGTTTCCACAGTTATCCCCGGTCCAAATCCAAACAAAACACCATATTCCAACCCCTCACCGGTGGTGGCCTTCCTTTCCTCAGTACTCTTCTTCCTCACGTCATCGAGAATAAACAACACTGATGGCGCCCCCAAGTTTCCGTACTCGCTAAGCGCATATCGACTTGCCCCAAGTTTCTCTTTTCCCAATCCGAGATTTTGTTCAACTTGGTCTAGAATGACTTTGCCACCAGGGTGGACAATGTAAAACAACGAGTTCCAATCACTGATTCCAATCGGACTCATTGCATCCGCTAGAAGCTTGTCTATGTACTTCCCAATTATCACAGGCAAATCTTTTGATAAAGTGTAATCCCAACCCATTTCTTTCAAGTGACCCACGACATTGTTTTCTGTGTTGGGGACAGTCATTTGTGTGCAAGACAAAACCTGAAACAGAGGACGTTCATTAAGGGAGACATCGGGATCTGCCCCTATAATTGCAGCTGCAGCTCCGTCACCAAAAATCGCCTGGCCCACCAACATGTCTAGTCGGGCTTCCGTGGGCTCATGAAAGTGTAAAACTGTGAGATCACAACATACTACGAGGACCCGCGCTCCGGGATTGTTCTCCGCAATATCTTTGGCGAGGCGGATGACTGCCCCGCCCATGTAACAGCCTTGGCTGTAAATCATGAGTCTATTAACAGACGGTTCTAGGCCGAGAAGATTCATCAAACGGACGTCCGCACCAGGCATGTCAACGCCATAAACGGCACCGAATATAAGATGAGTGATCTTTGATACTGGCTGTCCCCACTCTTTGATGGCCTTCAATGCTGCTTCTTTACCAAGTTTTGGTACTTCTTCAATCAGCATAGCATGACGAGCATCTAAAGATGGAGCCTTGTAGCAACTCATATTAGGATTTTCTTTTAGGATCTCTTCAGTAAGATAGAAATATCGTTTTCTAATTGATGACCTCTCGCCTGTTGATCCAAAATAATAATAATAAGTTAAAATTAAAAGAGCTCTCTAATTAATTTAAATGCGTATAAATGCATGCTTACATATGCGCCTGAATTTCTCTTTCAACTCGATCTTGTGCTCACTATTGGTGACCCGAAAGAAGAAATCAGGATAATCAGCTTGGTAGAAACAGTTTGGAGGAGTTGCTGTGCCAATGGCAAGTATCTTTGCTGTTGGTCCCCGAGGTCTGTGGACATCTCCATTACTTTTCACTGTCCCCATTTATGGCACAGCCTTGAGTTGCTTTTTGTTTCTTAAAGGCTTGGGGGATTGTATGAGGCCGGTTGTGAAAGATGAAGATTGGGGCTATGAAATAAAAGTGATGTAGCTATCTTGTATTTATAGTCATTCATGGTGCAATTTCAATTGGTATGGAGAATGATAATTATACAAATCGTCATCTTCTTTAAATTTTGGTACCGTAACGCGGGAAGAAATGTAATATAAAATAAGAAGAAAAGTCAGCATTCTTTTGCATAATCTACAACATTTATTGTAAAACACTCTTCTTTTCTTTGAATTATTCGAAGTTTGTTAATGTATAAAACAGAAAGCCAAGAGGATATAACCCGCCTTAATTACCCCCAAATTGGTTAGTTTTGAGATCACCCCAAAAATCCAGGAAAATAGCTGTTTTTCATTTTTTAAGATCATACCAGAGATTCCTTCTGATAGACTTAGTGGCAATGAGAGCAAAATTCTTTCTCTCAATCAGGTTACATTTATTAAGGACCGACACGTTCATGAGAATATCTGTTTAATTAGTCCTCAATAGGGGGGGTGTCAATCTCTTACATCCAAGGATTCGTGATGCCAACATAGGTCTTGAATTGATGTGAGGAAGGCGATTGACAATTTAAGTTGGTATTTTCTGCTTGAGATTTTGTGCCGTTTCGGATTTCAGTCTCCTTTCATTGGCTGGCTTAATACTATTATGCATTCAGCAAGGCATTCTGTTCTGATCAAAGTTTCAGCTCACGGGTCTTTTCTTGTTCTAGAGGCATGTCACAGGGTAACCTTTTGTCGTCCCCTCTTTTTGGCCTTAGGATGTTTAGAACTGTGGTTCAGAGTATTTCCTTTTGAGGTAGAATATGTTGAAAGGATCGCAGTCAGAATAATGACTTACTTTTATTTACATACATATTGTTATCTAATAATTATCTATAACACTTCCTTGAAAAAGTCATAATATTCCGAACAACCCTGGATTCCTGTCCAATCTCATCACTCATCATTTTTAATTTAATTTTTGAGTGCTATAAAGTTAAACATACAATTTTTTTAGGATTAGGATCCTCTCCTATTATTTTTCTCCTAATCTCTCAAATCTAGTGAAAAAGTTAGTTGAATTACAAATAAAGTAAAAAAAAGTTGGGTTAGTTGTCAACATCAAAAATTTAAAATTCAATCTTGGATGATGCATAAATGTAAAGACTTATAAACTATAGAGAAACAAAGTTTCTAAATAACTGGAATATTCTTAATGCACAAAACTAGTGTTTTAGAACCTTTTATACTAACCCTGATTAGTATCGCAAATTTACCAAAATAAGCAAACTTGAAATATTATTTTATAGTAAAAATTTTCTACCTAAATAAATAAAACAAAACAAAAGGTGCATAAATCTTATATCTAAAAAAAAAATCTAAAAACAATAGAAAAAAATAGGAAAATATCTTAAAAGTGTAAAAACGACCACAAAAGAAATATATATAATCTCTTGCTCGAAAATGGGGGAAAATAACTTTGCGTGAGTTTTGTTCTTCCTGTCATAAGTTTTGAAATGGTATATTTTATGTCCTAAGTGGATGCTTGTAGCTGAGTTATAATCCTTAATCCTTAGAAAGTACTCTGCTCATTCTACACAATTAACGTACACAAATCATGGCCATTTATTTCACTAGGAAAGACTAAGGTGGCATTTGCCTTTTATTTGAAATTTGAATAGACTTAAATTAGTTTAAATTTTGAATAGAGCTGAATGTATGAATCTAAATGAATGTTTATTATTTTATCTGAACTACTAAAATAAATATTAAATTTTTTTAACTTAGAAAAATCTAAAAATCAATATTTTTACATTTATTCTCTTACAAATTATAAATGTTAAACAAATAATAAACATCTTAAGGAATATAATAAGATAATATATTATCATAACATAAATCATAATTAATTGAATACAACTCTTTAATATTCTATATTATATATGTTAATCAATCTTATTATAGTTTATGATGTTTTTATATAATAAATATTCATAAAACAATTATGAAGATAAATAATGCTAATTTGAAGAAAATAAAAAGATAAAAATAATAATCGTGTACCACTATATATTATCACAAGTTATATAGAGATGGTTAATAATACTAATTATTAAATTTTTTTCGGATAATGATGAAAATTAATTAATTAGATATTGATATTTCTTCAAAATATCTTTTAATGATATTATTCAAACTTTTTAGATTAAGCAAAATGCTAAAAAAATTAGTTTAGTAACTTAACGATTTAAAGACTGAAAAAAATTTTTAAGTTAAAAAACAAAAATGAATTTAATGACTTAATTGATTAAAATTAAGGTAATTAAACTGATTAAAATTAAAGTAATTAAGTCGTTAAATGAAAAAAAACAAGCGGCTCTAAGCGAGAATCATTGTCCTTTTTTAGCTCTTAAACATTCTACCTTAGTTAAAAGTTTTACACGTAACGTATAATGAATTTTAACTAAAATACTTGTTTGAAAATTTTACTTAAGGCCAAACATAATCATGAGCTAGCCCTGACGTGTGCAATTGGCCATGCGTTTGGAATCTTAATGTCCTTTCCCCGTATTTTATGCTTGCTAGATTAAAAGACCATTGATCGTGAGAGTGAAACTGACCAACATTGACTTCATTTTGTCAACGCATAGTTAGTTATATATATCCCTGTCGCTTGTACTGTATCCTTTTGAACAACATAAATCAGCACGTAACTTGATGTTTGATAGCTGAACGGACAAATTTCAAACGAAAAAGTCTAAGAGTTTCATCTTAATTATTTAATAGCAATGTGTTCCAATTTTAATTTCCTCTTTTTAAATACTTATAGATATAGTTCGTGATGTCCAATCATCTTTGTGAAGGCATTTTAATTAAGTTTAAGGGATTCCAACTGATGCTCGAGTTGCAACGGCTTTAAGAATAATGTTTAATGTTTCAAATCTATTATATAAGACTATAGCTCGAGATAGTGAAACTACGTGTTGACTTTAATTTTTAAGAATCAATGCCCTATTTATATTCAAGATGGTAAATTTTAGCCAACCTGTCAATGAACCACCCAAAGAATTATACAATGCACCAAAACATTGAATGCGACCATTGAGTGTGTTTTTTTTTTTTTGAGAAGAAAATAGTTCTTTCATTCAATTGAAGCCGACCATTGACTGTTGTTGAAATATACCAATTCGTAATAAATTATAAAATAAAAGTAATATAATCAATTTATTATTTTTATGGGAAAAGATATTAAAAAACACAAAATCAATCACTTTCATGATGCAATGTATTAACTGCTTAATCCATTTATTAGTAACAATGAATAACTATAAACAGCTCTCACATATAAGACGCAAATATTTTGTGGTAAGGTGTTTATATTAAAACCGTTAATGTGTAATTAATGACATAATATTTTACTTAATAGATTTGGATTCTCTTATAATCTAAATCTTCTTAAGGTTTGTAGGAAATATTGACAAACGACAATTAAAAAATGGGTGAGGTTATTTAAATCCACCAAATTCCTTCTTATACTGACCTAAAAAAAATATATTCACTACTAGAAAAATGAAAAATACTGATACTTAGTTTCTGATACTAAATAAAAAAGTATCAGCATTTGATGACCTAAGCGGATTTTAGCACCTTTTACATATAAGTGTCAGTGATCATTGATACTTTAGTATCAGAACCAAGCACTGATACTAATTGGAGAATTAATTTTTATTTTATTTTATTTTTTTCAATTATTCTAAATCTAAACAGCATCATTCTAATTGCTAAAAAGCTATCGATATAAATTGAACAGTTGAAGTGTTTTGGCTCCTTGTTTCCCCCTTCCTCCAAAATCGGTTTCCCCCCTCGCTTTCTACAAGAACCCTAAAACAAAGTCTATGAAACTTGTGACCCCGAAATCTTTATTCTTCTAACTCAAATTTGAGGCCTCTTGTTTGTTCCACTCAAATCGAAATCCCCTTCAATTTCCTTAAACCCCTCTTACTAGCATTTTCACTTCAATCACTCTTCGGCCAGATTCATACTAATTCACAAGCATGCCTTTCTTTGAACATGCAAGTAGAAATTGATAAGCCACAGCACCTAGCGATTTTGAAGAAGAAGATGTCAAAGAGGATTCAAGCAACAAGCCCGTCGAACCTGTAAAAGAAGTAAGCCATTATAGTTTCTTCAGTTTTGACTATAATAAAAGCAATAATAGAAATCCTAGTTTTTAGAAATAATTAAGGCTTAATTCATTTAATTTTTAAAATGTCGTATTATCTGTTATTTTATTCTTCAATCTTTCGTCAAAATAACCATGCCCAATAATGGAAAATATCAATTTGAAACACTTGGAGCTAGTTCTATTTTTTATTTTATCCAATTTGGGCTGGGTATTGTCTTTTTACATTTGCATGTTTTTCTGTTGTTGGGTATTGTATTTTTGCGGGCAGAATTTAAAACAAGATTTGTCAAAAGAAGATGATACAAAATCGTGCCTATAAAGTATTTGACAAATGTATGGGTTATTGATTATTGTAGTAAGAATAAGATATTTGCTTATTTTCTTTTTATTTCAAATTATACATAATTAAGCTTTCTTTTGCCACTGGTATTATATGTATAGCATTTTGAATTCGTAATAATTTTCTGAAATTACTTATAAGAGGTAGAAATTTAATCCACCTTTCTCACCATGTTGGATAAGCTTCTAAAACTGTATCTATTGGCTGTGATTTTTCATACTTTGTTTCCAAATCACATTATATACTTATCAGTCTTTCATTTGTAATTGGAATCATATGAATAGCCTTGGTATTGAATTTTTAAAGATTTTGTGAATTTGACTGAAGTATGTAGAAATTTAGTTCATCTTCCTGGTCATCCTGGATATACTAAGAAAACTGTATCTATTGGTTGAGGTGTTATCATTGTTTCTTTCCAATTTATGTTCTATACTTATCAATCTGTCATTTGAAATTGGAATTATATGAATACAATCTACATTGATTTTTTAAAGATGTTTTTAATATTGGTTCTAAGATACAGAAGTTTAATTTACCTTTCTGACCATGGTTAATATATTTACTGATAAAAGTACTTATATTGTTATAGTTTGTATGTGGTTGGCAGATTGTTTCTTCGACTAATTCAATTTTACAAATTGTTGTTCTGCTGTTGTGTAAAATCTTCTACAAAATTACGAGAAGGTGTTTCATTGCTGAAGGTATGAATATATGTTTAAAATAAATACATTTTCACTTTAGCTATAACTTGGTGACTTATGATAATGGGTTCATTGACATCAAATGTTTTTTTTTATCCGCTGTTGCTTTACTTGCGAGAAAGGCATGCATGGTTGCTTAATTTAGTAGTTTGGTGTATGTTAGGAATGAAGCATGATTGCTTAATTTAACAATTTGGTGTATGTTGAGAATGATGCATGGCAACTTAATTTCACTATTTGTTTCATTTAAATAAAATTTTACATTAACAGGCATCATTGTTGAAATGGATAAATCTTAGATATGGTCAGCAAGAGTGTCCAAAGAATATGAAAATGGAGTGAATGGGTTTGTGAATTTTGCTACGCTTAATTCTGAAAATCATAGATTAGTTAGATGTCCTTGTAACGAGTGTTGTAACCTAGAGTTCTATACTCCTGAACGAATAAAGGGTCATTTATTTCAAAATAGTTTTTTGCCAACATACAAAGTTTGGGATAAACATGGAGAGGTTGATTCAAATGTAGCCTCTGCAAGTTGCCCAAAATATTCTGAAAATCACGAATTAGGTTCCAAGATCACAGTAATGTCAAGGACATGATCCATGATGCATATGAACAATGTGATCAAAATCCTAAGTTTTTTAGGGATATACTTGAGGATGCTGAGAAGCCTTGGTATTTAGGTTCAAAGTATTCTAAGTTGTCGGGTTAATGAAATTGTATAATGTGAAAGTGAAGTATGGGTGGTCTGACCAAGTGTTTAGTGCTTTGTTAGAAGTACTTTCTGACTTGTTTCCGGAAAATAATAATGTTCCAAAGTCTATGTATGAAGCTAAAAAAACAATGAGAGTGTTAGGATTAGATTATGAGAAAATACATGCATGCAAGAATGATTGCATTTTGTTCTGTAAAGAGTATGCAGATTTGAATGAGTGTCCTACTTATGGAGAGTCTAGGTGGAAAAACAAAAAAAATGTCAAAACAAGTAGTAACTAGGTGCCTACAAAGGTGTTGTCGTATTTTGCTCCTATTCCTAGGTTCAAACGTATGTTTCAATCCCCCCAAACTGCTGAGAACTTGACTTGGCATGCTATTCACCGAACTAAAGTTGGCAAACTTCGCCATCCAGCAGATTCACCAGCATGGCATTTAGTTGACTCTAAGTGGCCGATTTTGGCCAAGAACTAGAAATCTTCGTCTAGCTCTCTCAACTGATGGGGTTAATCCACGCAGCACTCTTAGTTTTACCTATAGTTGCTGGCCAGTTATGTTGGTCATTTACAATCTTCCTCCATGGATGTACATGAAGAGAAAATTCATTATGTTATCTTTATTGATATCTGGGCCTAAACAACCGGGGAATGATCTAGATGTCTACCTAGCACCCTTAATTGATGATTTTAAAACCCTTTGGAATGTTGGTGTAGAAACTTATGATGCTATTAAAAAGTAAATCTTTAATTTGCGGGCTGTCTTGATGTGGACTATTAGTGACTTTCCCGCATTTGGGAAGCTTTCAGGTTATACTGTTAAAGGTTACTATACTTGTCCAGTCTGTGGCCTAGACAAAAAGTCACAGTGGCCTACACATAGTAAAAAGTGTGTATTTTTAGGGCACCGTCGATTTTTGCCACATGACCACTCATTTAGATCACTGAAGAAGGTTTTCAATAATAAGGCAGAATGAGATGAACCTCCAAAAACTTTATCTGGTCAAGAAATTTCGTTAATTTTTTTTTTAATTTAATGCCTTGTAAGTTATTGAGGTTATATTTTATACTAATGTTATTACAGGAGGATTTAAAGAGTTAGGTAGAGCAATGCTCCTTTCACTGTCATGGGGTCAATGGCATTCTAACTACAGCTCTTGAAAAGTAGCCAAATTGTTGTAGAGTCCAAGGTCTGGGGTGTCAATAACCCCAAATATGTATTTTCATGTGCCAACTGCATCAAACTCAGACATGGACAGAATGAATATGGAAAGAAAGGTTTTTGAGGAAAGGTATCAGATGATGATGACTCGGCTAGATATGATGGATGCAAAACTGAATACTTATAGTCGAACAGAGGTTGGTAGTTGCAGTGCAGTCAATACCAAATCGCCCATTAGTTGCGATGCTGGCTTGAAAGCTCAATCAAAGCTAAAGATAAAGGTTATTATCTTTGCAAATTTTTTAATTTGATATTTAATTTATTTAATTAATTGATATTTAATATTTACTTATTGAATAGGTTACGGATTTTGTAAATGAACCATCTCCAAAATTAACATCATTGAACAAGGTGAACATGGAGAATGATGGTGCCAGCACACGAACTCCTCTAATTCCAATTGAAACTGAGGCAGAACAAGCCAAAAAGACTCCAAAAAGGACTCCGAAGAAGACTTCAATAAAGACCCCAAGAAAGTCTCTAAGACTAAAAGAGACTACAGCCCGACAAAGCAAAGCAACAGACCCTTGTGTTATCGAAGTTGGAGTTAAGCCTCCTCCTCCAATGAAGGCAAAGGTGATGAAACCAAATGCCAATCGGAAGCTCGGTTTGAGAACGAACACTAGGTCAGCTGCACCGTAAAGAAAGAACACTAGTCAAAGCATTAATATGTTTTCCTTAATAATTGACAGTTTTCTTGACGATGAGTTATTGATTGAAAATGATGAGTTAATTTTTGGTTATGCATCGAAAACATTGTTGAATAAGGCTATTTGTCAAGTCATCATTGATTTTAGTTGTTTGAGAAATGAGGTGATCAAGCTATGGGCAAAGTAAGTCATTATTTTTAAATTATTAATGTTTTATTTAACTTTTTTAAGTAAGCCATTACACTAAGAACACTAATAATAATTTTATTGATCTTGGATGTATTGTCACATAGGCATTTACATGAAGTTATGGAAAATGATGGGGAGTCATTTCCACTGGGATTTAGCCAAGTTATGATCAATTCACTCAATCTAACAAAGAAGGCTATAACAACAAAGTCTTGTTGTGTATATGAACTGTTGAAAGCGGCTCTAATTGGACAGTTGGTATTAATCCTATGCAACCCAGGGCAAGGACTTCTATCTTCATATGTTCAATATATTAACATCCATAATTCAGAAATCATAGAATATATAGTTATTTTATATATCGATATAGCTAGATATAATGGTTTTGTTCTTGCTGTTGTAGCAATCATTGGGTGTTGGTTGCAATCGATATGTTGGCCTCCGATGTGTATTATTTGGATTCAGTATTTACCCATAAAGTGAACTGTCATTTAGAGCGAATAATAGAGCAGTTAAGTTTCCATACTTATATTTTAATATTTTATATGGTTAAATTTTAGTACAATGAGTGTTATATTCACTGTATGCTTTCATATTCAGGGGAGTTAGGATGTATCATGCAACAAAGCAAAAAACAAAGCTGAATTTGAAATGGATGTTAGTCCAAGTAAGGATATAAGTGATATGTTCATTTTGACTAAGTAGCTTTTGGTATAATATAATTGATACTAAAACTAATTTCATAAATTTATATAATGCCCTCAGCAATTAAGCGATTTTGAATGTGGGTATTTTGTTATGAAGTACATGCAAGACATTGTGCAAAATTCGAACATATTGAAGCAAAATGTAAGTTTCAAACCTCTACTTCATTAGTTATTTTAATTATGAACATTTTGTTTATATAATAATTTTCTTTCTCATTTTCTTTTGTAATTGAAGTTCAACGGGATAACAGAGTACACTGATGAGGATATTTTAAAGGTTCATGATGAGTGGGCTGCATATGTGGCTAACTTAATCACTAGTTTAAGAAAATAGGTAAATATCACTTGTTTGTTTGTGTTTTATAATTAGAGGTTCATGAATAATGTGCCTTTGTTGGTTTGATTTTGGTGGGATATGCTTGTGTCTGTGCCTGTGCTGCAATGTGCCTGGGTTGGTTTGATTTTTTTAGGCATGATGTACTGTCTTTGTGCCTGTTGTGAATGTGAAGGAGAAATTCAGGGTTTTCAATTTTTCAATTAAAACCTTTTTGGACCGATCTCATATAACATATGTAATCCCGTACCTTTGATAATCCGAGAAGACGAACGATTGAGAGTTGTAGATCCGTCTCCAAACGATCTTTGATTTTTTTAGGATATGCTGGCGTCTCTTAGATGTTTTTTTCTCAAAATCCTGGGATTCTCTATCTCGCATAAAAGGGAGAAAAATACCCTTTTATAATATCTTATGAAAACCCTAGTATGTTAGGATTAGGATTCCTATTTTAAAATAGAATTCCCACTTTTAATTTAAATATTTAAATATTTAAATTAAATACTTTTTCTCCACTTACGTAAAAGTAGAGAGAATGTGTAACTAACTAGGGGACCACCTTGTAAAATATCACAAGCCCCTTTTACACTTGAATATAACATACTAGGCTTTAACAAATATTATAATTATGATTTTCACCTAATACGGTTTTCTTGCTTTTGGGTCCAAAGTGATGGTGTAATGATCATTTGGGAACATACAATAGTGGCTACAATAATTAAATTTGTAATTAAACAAATTGATTTTAAGATTGGGAACCGACCTCCATGGGATGTGCCACATTGATTTCTTTCTCGCACAATCCTTTATACCACATCATTAATTAAATCGATATCTCAACGTGTCCAATGTACATCTTGTTCTTGATTTATTGGTTTTTAACATCATTTTCAACATACTAAATACTTATTGGTTTTCTCTAATGATCTAACTCCAATACTCATAATTGAGTAATCTTGTGTCGTGCCCATTGGTAACTCAAATGGAATAACAATTACAATCATGAAATCATAACTAACTCAAGATTAAGATTACTGTAAAATCAATGCCTATGAGATTTAATAAGGATTCGGGTCATTTGTTAATTAAATTTTGATTGTTCAAGTACTACATCAATAAATTCATACATGTTTGCAAATCATTCAATGAATTTATTGGTCTATACCTAAATTGGAACATAATTTATTTAATCATAAGATAACTTTGATTTTGATCACATAAATACATATAATTGATCAAATGGACTTTACTCAAAATATTAATCATAATTTGAATAAAATGCCATTTATTTTATTAATCAGAAAAATTGTTTATTACAATTAAATAAACACATATGCTTTTAAAGAGGCAAATAATGAAGATAGCAATGAATGTGTTGGTTTGATTTTGTTGGGATGCCTTTTCTTTTGCTGCATTTGCCTCTAATGTTTTGCTCCTACTATGTTGCAATATGTGTTGGTTTGATTTTGTTGGATAGATGTTGCAAATGATTTTGATTAATCATAAGCGATTGCCTATTATTATTCTAGTCAATTGAAGATATTTGCTTTTCTTATTAATGTTTTGCTCCTACTAAGGCCGAGGGATAGACCAATGTTGCAGCTACTGCTTCTTATTCTAGTCTATTTGCCTTATTAACTGCTACCAAAATTGTTGCCAAAACAAGATTTTTCTTTGTTTCAAAATTAACTGTGCTTTTTGCTAATATTATGCCAATCAAGTTATACTTCATGAATTCCGTTGTTGAACTAATTTGGTGAATTGTATGTTGATTGTTAAATGTAGAATGGAGCTTGATGACATTTGTTAAATGAAGATTATTGGGTTTTGAATCCAATATTTTGTTCCATAACTATTGTTGAAAATTATTGTTTAGTGGCTTTAATTTTAGGCTATTGGTAATTGTAACAAAGAAAATTTTATTATTTTAAAAAATTTTCAAAATCTATTGACACCAACGTAGCATCTACAAATATTAATATTTTAAAATCACAACACAAATGATACTAGCGCATCAAAACATACTTCATACCATAGAAATACTATTTGCGTGACTATATAGAATAACAATTATTTCGATATTATCGAATCACAAATTGTTTGACACTCTAATATAAAGGCGTTGGTGATGTTTTAACTGTCAGCATTTTTTTGATACTAAGGAGTCATGGAATCTTTGATACAAAAAATATGTGTTAGAAGATTTCTTGCACCGTGATCAGTGACACTTAACTCGGTGTCATTAAAAACCGTTACTGATATCGAAATAGTATCAGAGAAGACCATTTTTCTACTAGTGATTAACAATTTTGAAATCTCAAAATAACTCTCAATCATTTTCTCTCTCTACTTTAAAATTTTTATTTTCTCTATTTATTATCACATTATGCATTTTGAAATCTCAATTTCATTCTTTGGCTTGCTGATTCTTTTTCTTTTCTTTTTCTTAGTAAATCAAACTTTATTTCTTTCCTCTTATTACTATTCTATTCCTTTTGCTCATCTTAGATTTGCTCAAAGATAAATGTGAAACCGAAATAAACTTTTATGGTTTTCGTATATAACTAGTAAACATTGATTGATGTATCTTTTTTGATGATAGGTTTTTTATCTCCCACTTTGGTATAGCCATTAAGAAACTAACCCTGAGAAGTTGAGAAGCAAGTGTCAAACATATGAAGTTGAAAGATAAAAGTTTAAAATTATCTGTTGTGAAATTGACAAATTGGGAGACAAAGAGATATAGGGTTAATTAAGTGATTTTATCAAAAGTAATTTTAAAAATAAATACTTAATTTAAATAGAGGGTTTAGACAATAAATTGATCTGTTCAAATAGCACATCTTTAAGTAATTCTACGAGTAAGATAGATATATTGTTAACTTTCCTTAGTAAGCACAAAAGTGTTATTTAAAATTCTAAAACTAACTAAATAAACAAATTGCCGATAACATCTTTTTTCCATTAGTCTTTTGTTTTCATTTTCCAAATCCTAATTTAAGACCCTTAACTTGCAAATGGAAAAAACTTATTCGGAATTTATGAGCTTGGCTAAAGGGGATAGAGAAATATTAGACTTGGTCCAACCTATGTGATGCTAAATTTTCATTATAGGTCGTTTTATGATCTCATTATTATTTTTTTTATGGTATCAATAATGTTAGATTTAATCAATGATATACAGCATTTATATTAATGATATTTATCACATTATTTGTTACAATGCCTCTATGATTATTAATGTTTAATTATTAATGGTTTTGTAATTAAATACATATAATATAAGTTACTATAAGACCTTATGGAGTATCTTTAAATATTTTTACATAAATCGTTGTTGAAATATTACCTGTTAGTTACGTTTTTCAGTGCTGTTTTTGTTTCTATTACTATTTGTAGACCGAAACTTAAAAAAATTAAAATAAAATTGTAAAGCTAAATAGTACATGACAGTTTAATTTCAAAATTATTTGTATTTTTTCTTTTTTGGTGACTTAAAAAAAATATATTGTGAAGTGATTATAAAATATATGTTTACAAACTACTTGAATATTCTAATATTTAAATCCAATGGTCAAATAGGATTTTTTTTCCCCAAACACCGTATCCTTTAAAATTAAAAAAACACTTATATTTACCTACAACCTGAAGTTATTTGTTACTTTTTAATTAATTAATTCTTATCCATTGTATAATTGAATGGTATAGGCTATAACACTTAAATTCAAGGGTTAGCGACAACCCTTTTATTTATGTTGCAGCCCATATAGACTTATAAAAAAATTATAATGTATTTGGTCACTGACTTTTTAAAAACATACAACTGTTAGTTTCATAAGAAATAAAAGTAATTAAATTTTAACTATAGTTATAAAAAGTAGAAGATTAGGGAAAAGTCACTTACACCCTTAAGGTTCGTTTAAAAATCACATAAACCCCTTAGTTTTAATAAATGATCATCAGACCCCTCCTTGATTATAGTCAAAATTTGTATACTAGATATAAACACAATACTAAATAAAAATCATACATAAAATTGAAAAATATTAAAATAAATATAATTAATAAAATAACATTTATATGTTAGTCAAATTATTTTTAATATTAAATTATTTTCAATATATCTTAGCAGATTTTGTTAACTCTTAGATTCATTAATCCAAAATTGAATAGTCTGAACTTTATAATGGAAGGATCGTCAAAAAGAGGTTCATGAGATCATTTATGAAAGTAAAGGAGCCTATGTGATTATCTAAACAAACTTTAAGGGTGTTGGTGACTTTTTTCAATTTCAACTCTGGATTGAATTTCTTGTATATAAGTGATTCACGTTGTCATATGAAGTAGAAAGAAAAGTTCGACTGTCACACAGAGATGGAAGAAGAAAAAAGAAGAGTTTGTGTACAGGTGGTACAGGTTTCATAGGATCTTGGCTGATCATGCGACTTCTACATCATGGTTACTCCGTCAGAACCACCGTTAGATCCGACCCAGGTATGTATGCCTTCAAGCTCAGCATTCTTTAACTTTAATTGGTTGTTGTTTTAATTGGTTGTTAGTTGTCTTACATCTTTAATTAGAATATTAAGTGTGTTGAATATTATGAAAAATGAGCATAACGGAAAAGAGATCTTAGCTTTCTGACAAATCTACCAGGAGCATCCGAGAGGCTTCAAATCTTTAATGCCGATCTCAACAACCCAGAGAGCTTTGATGCAGCCATTGCAGGATGCACTGCCGTTATTCATGTAGCCGCACCTATTGATATTCATGGGAAAGAACCTGAAGAAGTTATAATACAAAGAGCAGTCAGCGGAACAATAGGCATCTTAAAATCATGCTTGAAATCTGGAACCGTGAAGCGAGTTGTGTACACTTCAAGTGCATCAACAGTCCACTTCAGTGGCAAAGATGTTGATATGCTAGATGAGACTGATGAAATAAAAACAACTTTTATGCCTTTAATCTTGCATTTTCAAATGAACACATACATTATCAAAATTTGAGATTCATCTTGATTTGCCATGAATCAAAGCTTGTAAGCTTGTTATGGAGCTTCTACTGAGTTGCTACAACCTTGATCTAGCTCCTAAATTCTTTCTTCAGCTCAAGATTCGGAATTCCCAAAAATTCACTGTGCATACACGGGAAAGCAGAGAGAGAGAGATGCACTGCTCTCATACCACAGACTCGTGAACAATTAACTTCCAATGGGCTGAAGTTACTTAAATACAGTGGTTGAGCGCAGGGACCCCTCATGTGTTAGTACAAAATTGCCCATCCCATTATGAGCTAAAATAACACAATTAAGTATTATACTTGTCTATAATATACTACTATATAGGGTATGTCAAAATCAGACTCATTAACACAATATTTGAGCACTTAATAAATAAGTATGTCAAAATTACTCCATAATATTTGACATTAGTCACGTATTAATTCGGTAAAATATAGAAAACAATTAGAATGATTTATGCCAGTCCACATAATGTGAGAAATAAATCTAACAATCTCCCACTTGGACGGCAGAAGTCATTCTAATGATGAATTTTAAAAAATTGAAAGAAAATATTTTAAAACAACCGAATTAATCGAAATGTGACTATATCTAAAAGTCAAATGTGAGCAATTACCCAAAGTATAAATAAGTCCAAAATATGCCATAAGTACTAAGTCATATGTACACCGACAGGATGCTCCACATAACATGACACCTATAAACACGTGACTATGTAGTAGTATACAAGTATAATTATGGAAATAACATGACAATGTGATCAACATGCTCATTTCCACAAAGTCCGCATGTCTAGCAAAATGAGACGAAAATAATATGTCTCCTACATCATCGCTTCTTCATAGTCATAATAAGACTATCAAAATGTCTCGAGAAGCGAGCTTCCCTTTTCATCATAATGAGACTAATACCAAGATGTCTCAAGGAAGCTGTGCTTTCTTATAACCGTAATGAGACTGAAATAAAATATCTCAAGAAAGCACATTGAAGCCAAGTCATAATGCTTCAGTCTTTAGTGTCCATATTGAAACTGAGAAAATGTCTCGGACCATAATATCCTCATTATATATATAATGCCATACGTAACTAAATGTGTACACAATATATGGCATATCAATATCGCATATCAATATCACATAACAATATGCATGCATAATAACAAAACGAGTAATACATAATCTCATTTAAGTTGCAACTCATAATACAAACTCCCACTGACTCAACATATATAAGTGGATTCTAATAATCTCATACGCGACACATGCTCCCTAAATACTTTTGGAGCTAAAGCGTTAGTAAGTGGATCAGCTAACATGAGTTCTATAAGTATATACTCTACTGATACATAAGATAGAGCAATTTTCTCTCTCACAAATAAGTATTTAACATCAATGTGCTTGGAACGTGAGGAACTTTCTATATTTTGAGAGAAAGAAACAACTGCAGAATTATCACAGTATAATTTTAATGGCCTCGGTACAACTAATACAAAATCTAGCCTTGTGATAAAATTCTACATCATAAAGCTTGATGTGTAGCCTTAAAACATGCTACATATTCTGCCTCCATTGTCGAGGAAGCTATAAGTGTTTGCTTGGCACTTTTCCAAGATATAGCTCCTCCTACCATCATAAAGATATAACCAGATGTGGATTCTTGTCTTCTAAACACCCTGCGAAATCAGCATCAGAATACCCAACTATATTCAAATAGTCAGAATGCTGATATGCCAATGCAAAATCTTTAGTGGTTGCAAATATCTGAGTACTTTCTTTGTAGCCTTCCAGTGTTCATATCCAGGATTACTCAGGTATCTTCCAAGTACTCCCATTGGAAAAGCAATGTCAGGGAGAGTACAGACTTGAGCATACATCAAGCTACTCACAACTGATGCATACGGGACTGTTTGCATTCTAGCTTTGTCTACATCATTATCGGGACATTGAGACTTAGAGAGTTTGTCACCTTTTGAAATTGGTGCTTTCCCAGGAGCACAAGACTGTAAATTAAACCTTTTCAAAAAAATGATCAATATAGGTCTTTTGAGACAATCCTATAACTCCTTTAGATCTGTCACGGAGAATCTTTATCCCTAATACATAATGGGCTTCATCGAGATCCTTCATATCAAAGCTGTATGACAACATTTATTTTGTCTCAAGTAAAAAATTAGAGTCATTAGTAGCGAGCAATATATCATCCACATAAAGCACCAAAATGATATACTTTCTCCCACTGACCCTCAAGTATATACATTGATCAACAACATTCTTCTGGAACCCATAAGAGGTGACAATGTCATGAAATTTCAGATACCACTGTCTGGATGCCTGTTTAAGTCCATAAATAGACTTTTTAAGTTTACACACTATGTTTTCTTTACCAGACTCAATAAAACTATGAGGTTGCACCATATACACATCTTCAGACAAGCTCCTATTAAGAAAAGCTGTCTTCACATCCATCTGATGTAATTCAAAATTGAAATGAGCTACCAATGCCATGATAATACGAAAAGAGTCTTTGGTAGAAACGGGAGAATAAGTTTTAGTGTAATCAATACTTTCTCTTTGACTGAAACCCTTAGCCACAAGCCTGGCCTTGTACCTCTGTACCTGACCTCTGGCATCTCTCTTGGTTTTGAAAACCCATTTGTAACCAATTTTCCTGCATCTATCTGACAACTCAACTAAATCCCAAACCCCATTATGATACATAGATGCCATCTTATCATGCATCGCATGTACCCAAGATGAGGATTCTGAACAACTGATGGCCTCCTGAAAGGTAACAGGATCAGATAACGAGTCAGCATCAAAGTCATGTTCCTGCAAGTAAACAACATAATCATCAGTGATTGCAGGTCTCCTGACCATCTCTGATCTTCTCAATTGAACATCAGTAACATCATCCTCTATAGTCATAGGCTTCATATCATGATGAGGTTCAGGATCAACAGAAGAAACATCAATATGTGATAATCCCATCGTAGAAGTCGGAAAAGATGAAATAGACAAAACCGCGCGTTCTTCTCTTAATGTAAGATTGTGAGGCTCAGAACTCTCACCATTGTGATCATCCTCGAAATAAATGGCACAATCAGACTCAATGTTTTTAATAGTGTGGGAGGGACAATAAAATCTAGAACCCCTTGAACCTATACAATAGCCAATAAAATAACCACTAATGGTTTTTGGATCAAGTTTCCTTGATTGTGGATTATAAGGCCTCACTTCTACTCTGCATCCCCAGACATGGAAATGATGAAGACTTGGTCTCTTCCCTGACCACAACTCATAAGGAGTTTTGAACACTGACTTACTGGGTACCTAATTCAAAATGTAAGCTGCAGTTTTTAAGACTTCACCCCACAGAAAATCGTGTAAGGTGGAGTTACTAAGCATACACCGCACCATGTCAAGAAGGGTACAATTTCTTCTTTCTCTAATTCTATTCTGTTAAGGAGTCCCGGGCATTGTATACTGGGCTTCTATTCCACATTCCTGAAGTAATTGAGCAAAGGTCTAGGATTACGACCAGTTTCATCATATTGCCCATAGTACTCACCACCTCTATTTGATCTTACTGCTTTAATTTTCTTGCCTTTTTAGAGCTCAACATTAGCCTTAAAGGCTTGAAACATGGATAAAGATTCAGACTTTTCAGTAATAAGTTCAACATGACCATAACGAGAAAAATCATCGATGAACGTGATGAAGTACTTATAACCTGCAATAGCAATAGGAGTAAATGGCCCACAAATGTTTGTATGTATCAACTCTAGCACCTGTTGACTCCTCCGAGTTCTTTTTTTTCTGATTTTGGCAGTAAGTTTGCCTTTGATACAATCAACACAAGTGTCAAAATAAGAGAAATCTAAATTATGAAGAATGTCATCTTTAATGAGCCTTTCCATCCTCTGTTTAGAAATGTGACATAACCGTTTATACCACAACATAGAAAAATTTTCATCAACTCTAGCACGATTAAAACTAACAACATTCATAACATGAGCATTGGATGATGATTCAACAGCACCAGGAAATAAATCAATCATATATAAGCCATCATATAAAGTGCCAGAACCAACTAACTCTGAATTGTGGAATAAGTAAACTTTTCTATCACCAAAATGAAAAGTATAGCTATATCTATCCAAAATAGATACAGCTATCAAGTTTCTCCTAATAAAAGGAATATAAGTTGTATCTAATAGATCCAAAAAATAGCCTGTGGCTAGATGTAGTCTGACAACTTCTATGCTTTCAACTTTGGCTTTCACTCCATTGCTCATGTGAACTATCAACTCCGCTTCATTGGGCTCCCTCCTGCTTCTGAATTCTTGTAAGGAATTCGTAAAATTAATGGTTGCCCTAGTATCCAACCACCAAGTATTAGAAGGGACATCAACAAGATTAGATTCAAAGCCTACAAAAGCTACAGGAATACCTTTCTTTTCCAACCAAGCTTTGAATTCCCTACATTCAGCTCTCTTGTGCCCAGGTTTTTTGCAAAAGTGGCACTTTCCCTTAAAGCTCTCAAAAGTGGAACCAGAAGTGATAGAGGAATTACCACGTGAAGTTTTCTTTCCAAACTTCTTCTTCTTGAAAAATTTATTGCTGCCCTTTGAAGAGCCTTTCTTTACACTCCCACACTTTTGAGTAGTTGCTACCATGGCAGTGTGAGATTTCCCCTTCTTCAATAATTCCTCTTCTCGAACCACATAAGCAGTAAACTCAGTGATATTCCAAGTGTCTCTCTCAGTATTGTATTGGCTTCTCAAATTGCCAAACTGTGGTGGAAGGGATTCAAGAATTTAGAAGACCAGGTAGCCATTAAGCAAATGGACATCCATGTCTTTCAGCTTCTTATGGTAACTAGTCATCTTAAGGATGTGCTCTTTCACCTCAGAAACACCATCATACTGGATATTAGCAAGCAACCTCAGATAGTTACCCTTTTCTGCCTTATCTACCTTCTTAAAAGTTCTTCCAACAGCTGTCAAGTAATCTTTTGCCTTATCACATGCAGGGATGCTATCTCTAGTTGTTCTATCAATGGTGTATTTCATGGTGTCCAAACAGTGTCTATTAGATTCATGCCAAGCTGCCCACTCTGCTTTTTCAGCAACAGTGCTCTTATCTGTGGGCTTGGCTGGTTCATCTACTCGTAATGCCAAGTCTCTGTTTAATGTAGACAGATAAAATAAAATGGACTCACGCCAGTCCTTAAAATTTGTCCTAGTTAAATTCTTGAGGGAGGCAACTTGCAGAAATGAGAGAATATCTAGAGCTGAGGAATTAATAATAATAAATTATCAAGCATGCAAAAACTAAATCATGTTATAATCAATTATTCCTCATTTTAAGTTTCTCCAATAGCAACACAATATGTTAGGCATCCTTTAACAATATAGGAGTGCACTAACCTAAAAATATAGCAAATAAGTTGAATATAACACCAATATTGACCTATTACTGACAGGGTAATCAAGCCGCTCAGTAGAAAATACTTAACAAATCTCTTTATCTACCCAAGCATCCTACCAAGTAGTGATTTGCCGACAAGGCAATATCATCACCTAAATGGATCTTGGTAATAACAATAACAATCCATCGCATAATCCATAATTAATAATTATAAATGGGCATTCAATTGCAAACATCAAATAATTCATCATGATTGGTCCTACGACAATCAGATACACAATCACTCTAAATTTTAATTTTGCATCATATATATATTTCATACATTAATAAAATTGAGGCTAAATAAATTTTATCAAACACAATTAAAGTTTCTACCAAGATATTAAATCAAATAAAATATCTACATGCCTCAATGAAATGTATGAGTGTTATGCCCATAACATCCAACAATGATGGATTATTTTAAATTTAAAATTCTGAAAAAATGGCCAAAATTATAAGAATTTTGGACTAAATTGTAGAATTTTCAGAATTATACTTACTGTCTTAAATATTAAAACATTTTAGCCCGACCTGTAAATAAAATAAATATCAAGCCACAATATAATTTACTAAAATTTAAGGGCCAAAATGATATTTTACTATATTGACCTTCAGTCAAGGACCATTACGAAAATTTTACAAATATTTGGGCCATAATGACATTTCTTAAAGTTTAAGGATCCAAACGATATTGTCCCACAATATCATCTTCAACCGCGGGATGAATTTACAGTGTGCTACAGTAAACTACAGTAAACCCATATTTTACCAATCCAATTTTGGCCACCAAAAATTTTGGACAAGTTATATTTTTACTCCAAAATCATCACTCATGACTTATTCAATAACCTTTTTCTCCAATATGAACAAAATCAAAAAATCCAAAAAATTCAAAATTAAAGGAAAAATTCTATGAGTGAGATTTCATCAACAAATCAACTATGGTTTACAAGAAAAATGCACAACCCAGAGCTCGGATACCAATTGATGAAATAAAAACGAGTTTTATGCCCTTAATCTTGCATTTCCAAATAAACACATACATTATCAAAATTTGAGATTCACCTTGATTCGCCATGAATCAAAGCTTATAAGCTTGTTATGGAGCTTCTACTGAGTTGCTACAACCTTGATCTAGCTCCTGAATTCTTCCTTCAGCTCAAGATTCAGAATTCTCATAAATTCACTGTGCATACACAGGAAAGCAGAGAGAGAGTGAGATGCACTGCACTCATGCCACAGATTCGTGAACAGTTAACTTCCAATGGACTGAAGTTACTTAACTACAGTGGTTGAGCGCAGGGATCCCTCATGTGTTAGTGCAAAATTATCCATCCCATTATAAGATAAAATAACACAATTAAGGATTATACTTGTCCATAATATACTACTGTATAGGGTATGTCAAAATCAGAATCATTAACACAATATTTGATCATTTAATAAATAAGTATGTCAAAATTGCTCCATAATATTTGACATTGGTCACGTATTAATTCTGTAAAATGTAGAAAACAATTAGAATGATTTATGCCAGTCCACATAATGTGAGAAATAAATCTAACAGAGACATTTTAGAGTGATGTAGATTACATCAGAAATTTGGATATATGGGGAAAATCTTACAAACTTTCAAAGACATTAACTGAAAGGGCAGCTCTTGAGTTCGCAGAACAACATGGATTGGATCTTGCGACAATCATACCTTCTTTCGTTACTGGTCCCTTCATTTGTCCTCAATTAACTGGCTCTGTTCGCGGCACGCTGGCTATAGTCTTGGGTACGTGCTATAATTAATTTGCCGCGATCAATGGTATGTATATATATTCCTTTTGATTGAATAATGCCTTAAAAAAATATCTGCTGATCAGGTAATCGAGAGGAATATAGTATGCTTCTCAACATATCAATGGTGCATATAGATGATGTAGCAAGGGCACATATTTTTTTACTTGAATATCCTGATGTAAAAGGGAGATACATTTGTTCTTCTGCCACATTAACTATTCAAGAGATGGCTGAATTTCTCTATGCAAAATACCCTGGATATCCAATTCCAAATTTCGAGTATGTTCAATTTATTTCTACCCTTAAAATTTCCATTTTCCTCATAATTATCATCTTTCAATATAATGGAGAAAGTTTGCAGTTCTTTAGCGGAGATTG
Source organism: Atalantia buxifolia (assembly GCA_030444775.1). Taxonomy (NCBI): domain Eukaryota; kingdom Viridiplantae; phylum Streptophyta; class Magnoliopsida; order Sapindales; family Rutaceae; genus Atalantia; species Atalantia buxifolia. Next base: position 28,036,690 of record CM059838.1, read on the forward strand.
AAGGCTATACATTATCGTGTTATCGTCAAAGAAACTCCTGGATACCAGCTTTACATATAAGTATAAGATCGATGAAATGTTTGATGGAGCAATCCAATGCTGCAAAGAAAAAGGCTATCTTTAAGACAAAGAGACGAACTTTCTATATGTTCGTGTGCGAAGGATGAACAATATTAGTTGTGTGTCCATTTTTAATAAATTCCTTGACATGTCGAGGTTAATCAAAAGAAGGCAAAAAAAAAAAAAAATTGTGTCCATATCTGAGAAAAAAATAAAAATTGTGTCCACATTTGGGTTTTCGGATGTTTTTTCCATAAGAGTGCATTACTTTTGGATCTATATCCCTTATAAGATGATACTTCCTCTCAATATATTTTTATTTCTTGTGGTTCCTTGGTTCTTTAGATTGAGCTACCGCACCATTATTATCACAAAATAGTTTAAGAGGTGCAGTTACAGCAGGTACCACGTCAAGATCTTATAGGAACTTGCGAAGCCATACAACTTCTTTTGCAGCTTCAGATGCAGCCACATATTCAGCTTCAGTTGTGGAGTCTGCTATACAAGATTGTTTCACACTCCTCCAACTAACAGCTCCACTTCCTAATGTAAACACATAGCCAGAAGTTGATTTTCTGGAATCCTTATTTGACATAAAGTCAAAATCAGTATAGCCCACTGGAATGAGTTCATCACCGGAATACACAAGCATATAATTTTTAATTCTTTTTTGATACTTTATTATATGCTTGACTGCAGTCCAGTGTTCAGGTCCAGGATTAGATTGATATCTGCTAACCATCCCTACCGCAAAACAGATGTCTGGCCTAGTGCAAAGCATGGCATACATGAGACTTCCCACAGCTTCTGCATAGGGAACTCGTCTCATTTTCTCTATATCTTCAGATGTTTTAGGTGATTGATCCTTAGAGAATACAGTTCCATGTCTGAATGGTAATAAACCAGTCTTGAAATTTTCCATACTAAATCTAGCCAATGTCTTATCAATATAGACCTCTTGAGACAAGGCTAAAGTTTTATTCTTCCGTTCTCGCAGTAATTTGATACCAAAAATATAACGTGCCTCTCCCAGGTCTTTCATATCAAATTATTTTGCTAACCAACTCTTTATTGTAGTTAATACTCCTATATCATTTCCAATTAGAAGAATATCGTCTACATAAAGAATTAGGAAGGCTACAGATTTTTCCTGAATTTTCTTGTACACACATGGTTCATCAATGTTCTGAATGAATCTAAACGATTTAATCGCTTGATCAAATCTGATGTTCCATGACCAGGATGCTTGCTTCAATCCATAAAAGGATCTTTGTAACTTACATACCATGTGTTCTTGGCTTTTTTGTATGAATCCATCTGGTTGCTGCATATAGATGTCTTCTTCAAGATGCCCGTTAAGAAAGGCAGTCTTGACATCCATTTGCCAAATTTCATAATCTAGCACTTCAGCAATGGAGAGCAGAATCCTGATGGATTTAAGCATAGCAATTGGAGAAAAGGTTTCCTCATAATCGATACCCTCTTTTTGAGTAAAACCTTTGGCTACTAATCTTGCTTTAAATGTTTCCACCTTTCCGTCTACTCCTCTTTTTTTCTTGTAGATCCACTTACACTCTATAGGTTTTACCCCATTTGGTGCTTCTAAAAGTTCCCAGACTTTATTGGAATACATAGATTCCATTTCTTAATTCATGGCCTTTTTCAAAAATTCGACATCTCTGCCTATTAGAGCTTCGTTGTAGCTAATGGGATCTTGTACACGTTCTTCTGAGATAGTCGTATAGGTTTCTCCCAATAACATGTATCTCGCAGGTAACCTAGTTACCCTCCCACTGCGACGAGGTTCTAAAAGTGATGGTTGTTCGGGGATAATCATGTATTGATCAGTTGGTCGTTGTTGTTCTTCTTGTTCTATAACAGGTGTTGAAAGCTGAGCATCAACCTGATCACCTAACAGTTCTTGAAGTATTACCTTACTCTTAGGTTTGAAGTTATTCATATAGTCTTCCTCGAGGGAAGTGAAATGTGTGCTCACAATCACTTTCTTATCTTGAGGACTATAAAATAAACCTCCTCGTGTTCTTTTGGGATACCCCACAAACATACAAACCTCAGAACGTGAATCTATTTTGTCTGCCTTTGGTTTCAACACATGTGCTGGTCATCCCCAAATACGGACATGTCGTAAACTTGGTTTGCGACATGACCATAGTTCTATTAGGGTTTTAGGCACTAACTTAGATGGAACTAAGTTTAAGAGCTAAACAGCAGTTTCCAGTGCTAGTCCCAAAAAAAAGATTGGCAATGTTGAATAACTAAGCATAGATCTCACCATATCCAAAAGAGTTTTATTTCTCCTTTCAGCTACCCCATTTTGTTGTGGTGTTCCTGGGCAGTTAACTGAGATATAATCCCATTTTCAACCAGATACTCTTTGAAATCTCCTGAGAGAAATTCACCATCTCGATCAGATTGAAGTTTCTTTATGTTCTTATCTAATTATTTTTTTGTCTCAGCCCTATACTCTTTGAATTTCTCAAGAGCTTCAGACTTATGACGCATTAGATAAACATAACCGTATCTCGAGTAATCATCAGTGAAAATGATGAAATACTCATAACCTCCTCGAGCTTGTACATTGATTGGTCCACATACGTCTGTATGTACCAATTCAAGTGGTATTGTTGCACGTACACCTTTGGCCGAGAACGGCCTTTTGGTCATTTTCCCTTCTAAACAGGATTCACAGAATGATAATGATTCATTTTTCAGTGGACCCAAGAGCCCATCTTTAATCATTCTCTGTATCCTATTTTGGTTTATATGACTCAAGCGTAAATGCCAGAGGTAACATTGGTTGGAAGTAATATTTCTTTTCTTAGATAATGGGTATGATCACCATTATTGATTACTGTGTCATACTTAGAATGGATCATAGGACTTAAATGATATAAATTATCTTCCAATGTACCAAAACAAATAAGTCTATTATTATAGAAAATAGAAACAGAGGATCCAAAATTTACAGTGTACCCTTGTTTTGACAAACAAGCTACTGAAATTAAATTTCTCTTAATGTCTGGAACATAAAGACAATTATTCAAAACTAAAGTCTCATTATTAAAAGATAATAAAACAGATCCAATCTTTACTGCTGACACGAACTGTCCTGTCCCTAACTGTAGCTTTACGCTTCCTTCACTTATTTTCCTGGTTTCCTGAAACTAATAAAGTGAATTAAAAATATGATTAGTTGCTCTTGAATCCAACACCCAAGTATCAATAGGATTCTGAACTAAACAGGCCTCTATTACAAAAAGATTTCCCATATATGATTTTACAATCTTAGGGCAATCCTTTTTGCAGTGACCTTTCTGTCCACACTTGAAGCATTTGCCTTTCGGCTTGCCATCTTGCTTGGTAGACGATTCTTTTTCCCAGCTTTCTTCTTACCTTTGCCTTTTGGCTTAGGCCTAGAAGAAGAACCTTTTTCAGCAATATTTATACTTCCTAGAGATTTCTCAGTACGATAGATCTCTTCAGCAGAATGGAGTTCGTTCATCAATTCAGTTAAGGTCATATTTCTTTTGTTCATGTTATAATTGACCTTAAACTCCTTGAATGTTTCTGGCAGAGATTCTAGCACCATGTCAATCTTTGAGTTATCATCGATTTGTGCTCCTTGAATCTCAGCCTCATTCAAAAAGTCCATCATTTTAAGGACATGATCACGAACTCTTGTGCCCTTCCCCATTTTGCAGTTCATAATTCCTTTCAGCGCTGCTTGTCTCGCGGAGCGAGTACTCTACCCGAACATCTCTTGGAGACTATCCATTATTTCAGTGGCAGTCTCTAAGTTCTGATGTTTGGTCTGCAGAATATTAGAAATCGAGGCTAAAATGTAGCATTTAGTAGTTTCATTGGCCTTTTGCCATTTCTCATAAAGCCTCCTCTGATTTTTATGAGCATCATGCGCTGGAAGTGGAGGGCATGGCTGGGTTAAGACATATTTATAATTTTTAGCAGTCAGGACAATGAATAGATTTCTTTTCCAATCTATATAGTTCTCTCCAGTGAGTTTGTTTTGACTCAGAATAATAGTAAGTGGGCTCAGGGAAGACATTTTCTGAAAAATAAAACATCCATGCATAAATAATTTGAAAAATTATTCACAATAAATGACAAAAATGCAAAAAACCATAAATGCATTTTAATTTATTGTAACGATAATCTAGTACTGCTTTGACAAGCTATCCGTTGGGGAAGTCATGTCTACACTTACCAGACCCAATTATCCATTGGATTATTTACTTTCATGGAGAGACAGATAAATAATTATCGTTATCCTTTTGGGCCTAAATTTGTTAACAGAGCTTCGTTGGGAAGGTTAATAACAAATTTTAGTTGAGTGTATAACCATTGTTTCAATCTACGTATTTTTCATATCAATAGTCACCGTTGGGGTGAACAATCGATTAAAAAATATTTCAATTTTATCTTTGAAGAAGTTCATCAAATAAAATATCTAATATATATAACCTCCGTAGGGAGCATCATCGTATCATGAAGTCGAGGTATATATATAATTTTATTATTGAACTAACAATGGAGCCCGTGGAAAAATTATCTTGAATTTTCCCTCTCCCACTCAATATTTTAAAATTGGTTTTTCCTTTTTAAAACATACATTAATTATATTGTTAATTGCATGCTTCCTATAATATTATCTATATGATATCCAATATTATTAAGCATATTCAATTTCAAACAATATAAAGAGATTCATAATATGTGAATGGCATGTATCATTATGCATAAAGTGGCAGTACATATTCTATATGACATGTTATCATGGCATGTTGTCATCCAAAACATTGCATATAGAAAAATAATTAAATAATCTTAATTCATGACTTTTCTAAAATGAAAAATTACATTAAACCTAAGCCTAATCTTCATTGGGCTTCTTGTCAATATCCATCTTCTATAAGCTTGACTTTGTTAATGGACTAGGAGAAATTGAGCTTTAAAATTTATTATTAGTCCAATTTTAATTTTTAAAAGAAATAAATGAATAATTAAAATTTTTATTAAAATAAAACTTTTGGACCAAAAATAAATTTAATGTGTTTAATTTTATCTGTGTATTTTAATCCGTTAAGTCTAAATTTTAATTGAGCGATTTCTGAAGTCCAAAACTGTTTTTAGACTTAACTACAAAAAATTTAAACAAATTTGTCCAAAAGAAAAATTACAGAATTATAGGGACCCTCATAATAATAACCATGAAACCCTAAAACCCACATCTTTCTGTCCCTTTCTTCTCCAGCCGCCATCAACGCAAACACCCGCCACTGTTCAGAGACGCAGGCCATCTCCGACGTCGAGTTTACTGCCGCCATCATGCCGGAAATGCACCAAAACGACGCCTCCCTCGCGCTGCACCAGAACGCACATGCTTGCGCTGTTGGCAGCGTTGCAGCGCGTGCTGCTGGCCATGCGGGCCGCGCGCTGCCTGCTGCTTACGCAGCCCGCGTTGCTCAACTTGCTGCTGCACCGGAAAGCCCCTGCTCGCGCTGCCTGCTAGGCACGCTGGTTGCTGGGCGCTGGCTGTTGCACGCGAGCATGAGTTAGTTGCTGTGCGCACAGCGCGTGCTGCTGGCTGCGCGAGCAGCGTGCGCTGCTGCAGCGGGTGCATTCATCGGTGTTGCTGCTGTAATTTCCAGCCCTCCGTTTCTTTGATCTGGAATCCGTGATTGATTTACAAATTTCCTAGGTCAATTTTGGCTTACAAAATTTCTATAACCGTAAAATAAATCAAGAGAGAAACATAGTGATTAAAAGTTACCCCTCTTGTTACAGATACAAACGAAAAATACAGTAGAGAATCTAACCATGAATTAAGACATACCATAACATGATTTATTCATATATTAAACAAATAATATATATCTGAATAAATTGTGTCACTCTAATACATAAATATTAAGATTAATTTCATATGAAGTTCTTATATATTAATATGAGATGGCTCTGATACCAATTGTTGGGGAAAATCAGTTTTTAATTTTTATAAAACTTTTTTAGGATTAATCTCATATAATATATAAGAATTCGTATTCTAGAAATCGTACCTTGAAAATTTGAGAGGATAAACAATCTTCGCTTTTTCCGCTGAAGTGAATTAGACTCTCAGATCACGATCTGTCACCACCACACTTGTTAGATCACAATCCGTCACCAATGATCTTCCAAGTTATGAGTCAGGTTTGATCTGTACTTGACGTGTGGGCGCCTTTATCACTACCAATAGTAACTAGCAGGAGAAAATTTTTCTCTTAAGATTAGAGAGAAAAAATCTTTTTCTCTAATCTGTATAAAGTGGATATCTTTTTTCTATAGAGAAAATAAGCCTTTTTATATCTCCCTTTAGTGAAACCCTAGGCTTTAAAAATAAAAGACACGTTACTTGCTTTTTCATATAGGAGGTCACCTTGTAAAATAACATAAGGCCCTTTACACATAAGCATATTGATGGAGCCTTCCACTAAATAATATATTTAGACTTTTGACCCAAATTGCTAGTTATCTTACTTATTAATCCAGTAATGGTGCAGTCAATTAAATGAGTTAACCCGGGGATCAATTGGGTACATACAATAGTGGCTACAATAATTAGGCATGTAATTAAACTAGCTAAATTATTTAATTTCAAATCTACTCCACTAAAAGATTGGAACTGACATCCATAATTGTATGCTATCTAGGATAGTGTTCTCGAATAATAATTCAACCCATGCCATATTAATTTCTTTACTGCATAATCCTTTATACGACATCATTAATTAAATCGATATCTCAACTATCCAATCGATTTAATTACATCTTGCTCCTTGATACTTACTGGTTTTCTCTAATGATCATTTTCAACATACTAAATATGTTAACACACTCTGGTCAGAGAATTCTATGATCAAGTGCCGAAAACCCATCAAGAGATGTGTCGTACAAATTCTATATTGTTAATCTATAACTCCAATACTCATAACTGCCTCCACCAAGACACCGGGTAATCTTGACCACAAGTGTGTGTCGTGCCCATTGGTAACTCAAATGGAATAACAATTACAATAATGAAATCATAACTAACTCAAGATTAAGATTAAAGTAAAATCAATGCCTATGAGATTTAATAAGTCTGACAGTCATTTCAAGGTTAATTAAATCTCATATGTGATCCTGTTCAATGTAGTCGTATTACATCAATAAATTCATACATGATTAAGACAAACCATTCAATGAATTTATTACAGTCTATACCTAAATAAAGTGCCCAACTTTATTTATCAATTGCGAACATAATTTATTTAATCATAAGAAAACTTGTATTTATGTCTTTTGTGAATCCACATGGTGCTCACATAAATACATATAATATGATCAAATGGACTTTACTCAAAATATTAATGCAATTAAGATACTTGAATAAAATACCTCATTTATTTTATTAATCAGAAAAATTATTTATTACAATTAAATAAACACATATGCATTTAAAGAGCACATTTTCCCAACACACGAGACCGGCAATTGACGGATAAGGGTAATATTAAAATTTTACAAATCAATTACTTTATTTCACTACTTTTTCATAATATGTTGACAAGTTATTCTGAAAGCATTTTTAAAATTAGTATTCAATTTGAGAATTCCACTTGTTTAACGCGTAAATTAGGTTCTCTCTATTATGCCGTTACTGTTTTGACAACATTAATGATGTTGTTTTAGATTTTAATCAACACGATAAAATATTTGTATAAATAAAAAAGATATATTCTTTAAAAATATTTTATTAGTTAACAAACTGGTTAAAAAGATTATTATAAATCAAAAGAAGAAAAAAAAGTTATAATAGATCACAACCTCTCTTTTTCAAGTTTGTTTTATAACTTTCTCGATTTAATTTGAATTAATCAACTTAATTTTAAAAGTTACTTATTGCTCATTAATTAATTAATTAATTATCCAATTATTTAAATCCAAGTATCTAGAGCAACCCCTTTATTAATATTAAATAAATCATGTAGCATCATAAAAAACTCACAGATGTATTAATATTGTCTATTAGAATGTTTCAAAACTATTAGTTCTAGTTAATAAAGGCTATTGCTAGAGTGCTGGACTAGAAACATTGACTTTACTTATCAAAAGAAAAAGAAAACATTGCCTTCAGTCTAGATTAGTTTTCGAGTTGAAAAGTGTATTGGTTGAAGATGTAAATTTGATAGTAAAGTATATTCAAATGTTTAAAAACTTAGCTAAGCATAAAGGCTCTTGCTAGACCGGTTGACTAAGAAAATTGATTTTAATTTAGATTAGTTTTCAGGTTGGAAACTCTTCTGTTTCAACACGCAAATTTAATAGTAATGTATATTAAAAAGTTTCGAAACTATGTATTGTTCTAGTTAAGCTTAAAGGCTATAGATAGACAGGGTAACCAAGAATTAAGAAATATTGACTTTAATTTTTTTTTTCTATGCCTAGGCCTACTTCTAGTATGCTGATTTTACTATTTTTGCATGTCGATTTACATTGTTTATGAATTTGGTATGCTGTAAGTTGCAACATTCACAAAAGCCCAAAAAAAAAAAAAAAAAAGAGTTGGTATAAATAAACAAAAATGGAGTTGATACAATATAATTTTGGGTTAAAAATTTTCACAAATTAAAAGGTATATAAAGACTAAAATACCCAGATAATTATGAGCAATTATCAATGAATTAAAAGACATGTTAAACTTTCATATTATTTTATCAAAACTTTGTAACTCAAATTTTTTTTGGGGGGGGGGGGGGTCAAAGTAATATTGCTGATATGGATAGCGTTTATTTATAGATCCGAGTGTTTGTTCATTAATTATTATGTATCATCATATTTAATACACTTAAATATTGTTGCTAGAGGGTTGACTAAGAAGCATTGACTTTAATTTTGCAGATGATGCCTGGTTCTACGCCCGTTAAAAGTTTTATGCATGTGAACTGCAGCTAAACAAAAAAACATTGATTTTCGCCGCGCAATCATAATGAGTTTTTATCTGTTGTAATAAATACGTTGGAATCACGGTTCTCTGACATTTTTCTTTCAATTATTGTTTAGCTTAAATATTTCGAGTTGGAACTTAAATTTTCAATTGGAAGTTACGAAGCAAGGTACAGAAAACTTCATATTATCAAATAATTTATTTAATATTCAAAATAATTTTAAAAAATGTATAATTTTAAATATGAGTAATATTGCTAGAGTCACATTGTGTAGATTTAAGAGTTATTATCATTTTACTACTTTAGAAATTGTCAAATATCAAATCATTACAAGAAATATCGTCTCATATTATTTTACTACTATATCTTTATAAAAATATCATTTTACTACTTTTCCGTTACAATTGTTGGTTGACTATTAGTTGACAGTTAGTTGACTAACACAATACTAAATTTACCCTTCATGATTAAAAAAAATAATAAGATAAATTTATAATTCATATATCATAATTCTAGCAAAAAAAATTATGTTGGTATTTTATATCCATTTTAATAAATATATTACAAATTTATTTTATAAATAACCTTCAAATATTTTTTTAATCATGAAGGGTGAAATTAGTATTTTGTTAGTCAACTAACTGGTCAACTAGTGGTCAACTAATGGTCAACTAACAGTTGTAACGGAAAAGTAGTAAAATGATATTTTTATAAAGATATAATAGTAAAATTATAGGAAATAATACTTCTTGTAGTCACTTGATATTTGATAATTTTTAAAGTAGTAAAATAATAATAACCCTAGATTTAAATATCCTTGTTCGAAGAGTACTCCCACAGATGGAGCTCAAATCTATTTGTGCATCAATTTCATTCCTTTTACATTAGAATATGTTTTTTGTTGATTATATATATATATATATAGTATTTTTTTTGTCCAGAATTTTAAAGTGCGGGAAAATTCGAAAAAGCTTTAAATCCGCACGGTTTTTAAAACAGGAACATTTCTCATGTATATAGCTCTAGAAAATTTTATTAAAGTGAGAAAATGAAGAGAAAGAAGCATGTACAAAAAAATAAAAATAAAAATAAAAAGGTACCGAAACTTATATTAAGGCGACCCCCAAGCATCTTCAGAAGGACACTTCCTAGCAGAGATTGATGGATCGTCCCGCTATACAAAATCGTTATAAGCAGCTCTCAAGGACGCTAAACTGGCTGCTACGGAATTACCCTCGAATAAATATGAAAAAAATGAAGGTGAATCCCAAAATACAAAATCGTCTATATCTGTTGTTTTAGACTTAATTATCAATGTAATATTTACCATTTGATATGAAATGGAATATTTGTTTGTTCGTTGAAATAAGAGATACAAAAAGATATTTGATATATAATGTTCAAGTAAAAATTTGGTGAAGTCAGCGAGTTTGATCATTCCATAGTGGTGTAAAATTAAAGGAGTAGCTTTATAATTAATGCTCAATCATTGATTCGCAGAAAAGTGAGACCCATAACCATAAGATAGGATTTGCTTGTGAGTTAGGTCGGTTCTGGAATACTGGGGACATTAGGTGAAATTTATTTATGAGACTTTTTTATATTTAGTAGTTTTAACACATAAAAAATATGAAAGAGTTCAAAATTTAATTAATTTTTAATTATATCTTGAATATTGACAATCAACAAGAAAGTAAAAGATTTCAAAAAAGAAAAGTAGTCAAGAAGATATCTTTTTTTATTATATTAAAACTATTATTTTAAAGAAACTATTTTTTTAACTTCAAAAGTGAACCAATAAATGTAATAATTTTCTTTACAGAGAAGTGCACAATAAATTTTATAAAGTTAAAAAATTAAGTTTTTTTAAAGAAGACAAAGAATTTAATTTTTTTCTTAAAAAACTAATAATGAATTAACGATGAGATAATACTATTAATTATAACTCTTTAACATTAAGGTTATCAAATATAGAATTTGGATAAAAATTATTAATTGTAAGATAATTATTAATTGAATAGAGGCCTAAAAAATAGACTTTCTTCTATTCCTTAAGTATATCAAGGAAATACCAAAAAAAGGAAAAAAAAGATGTTCCTAACATATGAGGTTTACACGACCACCATGGGGCCTTTCTAACATATAAGACCCTAGGTGATCGCCTAATTCACTTATGCTTAAAGCTACCCTCTCTTCTAAGATCATTATTTCTCAGCCTAGATCAAAGCCCTGTTAAAAGTTTAATAACTTGTTTATTTACTACTTTTTGATAAAATTAACGCTTGAAAAATTTTGCAAAAACGGTTTATTTCATACTTTTCTTCATTTTGATAGTAACTATTAAAAGCAGGCTGGAGGTTAATTTTATATGCAGCTTATTAAATAAGCTATCATATATTTTTAAAGTTCTTATTATAATCTTAACATTTTAACAAAAAGACAATTATGTCTTATTTTCTTATAAACCCCAATCAATAGACAATTAGGTATCATAGTACTACCACAATCAAATTACCGATATAATAGTATCAAACTTGTGATGTAGTAACTTCATATTTTTTGTATTTTATTTTTATTTTCCATTGTAATAATTAATAAGACTTGCATATGATTACAAAAATTTTCTTTGAACGTTTAATCTGTTGTAAAATTGCATATGAACATTAACTATGAACAATTTCACATGAAAGCGAACCATGAATTTTAAAATTGCAATTTCATAACACTACTTGAAAAATGGTTTTTATTAACATTAGAATAGTGTCAGTAATTACTTTTAGTGACACTTGTTAATTGTGTCAGTAATCAGGCAGTCAGAAAAATAGTGACACTTATATTTAGTGTCAATGATTACTATCAGTATAGTATCACCAATATTAAGACACCATAGTGTTAGTAGTTGCTGATATTTTGTTAGTGTCTATGATTACTGTTAAGATGGTATCACTGTTTAATTTATTTAAAAAATAAAAAAATGAATTGGATCATTGCATACTGATTTATTGGCAAAATTACAAGGCACCACAAAATAACCAAAAAAATAATTTTATATTACAAAATCTTTCATTTCATTTTTAAATATTATTCGTATATATTACAAATTCCAAATACTTCAATATATAAGATATAAGATATCATACTTTCATTACTGAATAATCTAAATAATGTAAATAAAAATTTCTACAGTCCAATCAAATGCCTACTAATTATGAGTGAATTTAACAAATCTATGAGCTAAGTTCAGAAGGTTGACTGCCTTTCACTCTTTAAACTTAGGTGGTGCAATTATAGTATCACACTAGTAGCTTCTCTATTCAATAGACTAGATGGGTTAGGATACAAGTGAAGTTGAGGAAGAAACACTTCAAACACATTGAGCAAATCTGCATACATGGAAAAGGGAGAAAAAATTGGCTACCAATTCCCAACCATTAGAGAAACAATAGTTAATAGAAGTAAATCTATTTTGTTCTAAAGAAAAAATGTTTATACGCTATTTATAATCAAACTTAATTATTTCAAAGAAAAATTAGTGAACAAGAAAGTTGTAGTTTATTTCCTTAAAAATACCAAAGATGTACAGTTTATTCAACTATAGATATAAATAAGAAAAAAGGGAGTCAATGATTATTCTCTTTTAGTAAGGTATTTATAATAAGTTAATGACTCTAAATAGAGCAAGAACGACAACTAGGTTAAAGTACAATTACTTGTTGAAAATTAGTCACTAGATTCCCAGTAACTGCATCATAATGTTGAGCAATTAATTGCTAAGGCATCAGCCAAGTAGTTATTGTAGGGACTGACTTCATTCATTCCCTTAAAGAAATCCAATAACCTTGCTGCCTCCTTATTTATATGCATACTTCCAATGTTTAATTAATTTGCTGCAGAGAAAGAAAGTTAATAGAAATCACAAACTGATAGTGTTTCTGCAATTTTTAGATAATCACACAGAACATTTCTTTTATAAATTAACCGTCTACTTGATCGATTAAGCATATTCTTGTTAATTTCCTTAAACTGTTCTATTTTATTTAATAACTTAATTTCAACCTTCATCACTAGGAAAAAAATTTAAAAAAAAAAGACTTTCGCAGTGGTGAAGGAGCTGGCTAAATATATGCATAGCAGAAAAAGAAAAATCCGCCCTGTTGATGTGGAGGGTCGTATTAATTTAATTGGCCTTGCAGTGCGGGTGGCAAATAATTTTTGAGCTATTATGCTTAAGTGCTTTATGACCATGTAGCTCCTTTAATTTAGTCAAAGCGAGCTGAAAAACGAAGCAATTAAACAAAGCTTAATTAATGACTAAAAAGATTCCCTAAAGATTTTTCACGGTGATGTGAATAGATAAGATACGAATAAAAAAAATTTATCAACTTCTTTTCCTTTTCATATTATTTAAAATAAATTAAAGCTAATAAGAATTATTTTTGTGTAATTTATATTGATGCGATTACTCCCATTATTGAAAACCCAAAACGAAAGAGGTATGTGGGACAATTAAACCAATAAAACTAGATTCCTAAAAGTAATTAAGTAGAGATTTATGTGTAAGTCAAAATTGTCTATGAAAAACTACAGTAACAACTGGTACTTAAATACATATTTATAAAATTTAAGATACTTAATACATTGGAATGATATTTTTTAGCTTTTAACTACACATATGAATGAACAACATATTAAAATTTGAGGTTATTCTGATGATATTATGCTGGTGTTTTGTAAGATCAAAAGTTAATAAATAGGTATGTCAAAAGAACTTGCTTCAGGGCAGCAGAGCTTAAAAATCATTAAAAATAACCTGCAAGTTCAATCAACATAAAAATGTTCAAATTTGAAGTATGCATATAGAACTTTAGTTTCTCCGAATTTTAGCTCATTCAGACATGTTTAGACTATTGTTTTGCACCACCAAACATGATACATGAGTAATTTATGAAAGACTGGACAACAACCATCCATTTTGAAAAATCTATTAAAAATCAGTTATAGATCCAATTCATTCCAAAATTTCTAGAACTGAAACATACACATTTAACTTTAATTATTTCAAACATATGGTAAAGTTTGGACAAAATATTCCAAAATCATTACTTATAAACAAGTCTTATGATTTTGGCCATGAATCATATAAATATAAATAAGAAAAATTAAACAACTGAAGTAGATATTGCCTTATTATGAACATAAATATAAATAAGACAAATCTAATATTGCCTTAGCAATGAACTGAAGAAACAAATTTCTATTTTGCCTTATAAACAAATCCACTAAAGAAATGATAAAGGCACCTCATTTCTCAACCTAAGCCACATACTTGAAACTTTTCGTTTGTAAAAGCATCTATTTGATAGTTTGTAATAACTAATCATCCAATGAGACTATTTATAGCGAATAAAAATTGAAATCTATTCGATATGAACAAAACCCAAAAATAACAGCTGAAAAAAAATTAAACGATTGCTTTTGAAAAAAAAAACTAATAACACATGAACAAATGGTTAATAAGCAATAAGTTATATCAACATAGAACCGCTATGAACCAATATAAACCATCAATTTTAGCATAATCATGCTGCTCTTAAGAATTCCCAAATTAGAAAATTTTAGAGTTTTAGTGTAAAAAACATTTAATGTCGTCCATCAGCAAAATAAAGTTAACCTTATAGTGACGATCACCCTAAACACAATATTTTCCAAAGTAGATATAATGAAGGCTATTTGGTGCTAATAAAAGAAAAGAAAGTAGCAGAGAAAAAAAAATAAAAGCTAAATCTTTACCTTCTAATTTCTTCCAAGTAGTCAAAGAAACACTACCTTCGAATTTCTTCCAAGTAGCCAAAGAAACATAGAAGCCCTTCTCCAAATCACTTATTTAAACCTAAAACAACAATTAAAACAAAAAAAAAACTCAAGATCTAATGAAAATAAGAGAGAACCGAAATCATAAAATAAGAAAAGAAAGAAGAAGTGAGGATTTTGAACGCAAATGGTGAACCTGTGCCACTGGTTTGATAGGATCATGGCCGAGCACTTTTTGAAAATTTGGATGTTAAGGACTTTTTTAGATCTGGGGAGCTTAGGAGGGAACGAATGCTTTGGTAGAGGAAGTTGAAAAGTTTTTGTTATATTTTGGATAAGATAAGACTTGTCCATTTATTTTGTTTTTATCTACTCGAAAAGCACTGCTCTAAAAAAATTAAAAATAATTCGTAGCCTAGGGGTCTTTTGATTTAATGTAGAAGCTTTAGGTTTAAGAGGTCTTGGGTTCGAATTCGGACTAAAACAAAATTAAAATGATAATTTTTAATTGCTGATACCTAAGTGTCATTGATCGTTATTACTAAAGTTATTGATACTTCAGTATTAGTAATTAGTGATGCCTATCTGTTAAACGCAGAAAATAGTCCAAATATATGTACATACTGATATTTTTAAATAAAGTGTTAGAAGACAAGTAGCAATAAAGACTATTTTTCTAGTAGTGTAACCATGTCTTTTAATGTTCAGTCTATTCATTTTTTTTTTCTATATTCATGGTGTTTATTACAATAAGTTTAATGTGAATAGAATGCATGTAACTTTTTACTTTATTTGTGTTATATACTAGTATGAATTTTTTATCATGTTTTATGTAACAGATTTTGAAGTTCATTAGATTTTATTTAATTGAGGTTTTTCTATTTTATGTAATTTTATGTGTTTTAAAAAAAAAAAGATATGAGTAAATGATTTATTAAACATATTATAAAAAATCAAAAGTAATTTAAACTTATGTCTATTTTGGTCATTATTTAATAAAACAATACTTTCGTAATAAAATTTATCAAAATTTGCACTATTTTCCATACTCACAGTAACCGCAATCACATATGGTGCGTTTGGTATACTGTATTGTGTTATTTAAATGCAGGTGTATTGTATTATGTTGTATTACATTAGCACTAAATTATAATAATACTGTACAACGTTTGGTGCTATACTGTACTGTATTAAATTTTGATTGTACTTTGTTTGGTGCTGCATTGTATTGTAATAATATTTTTTATGATTAGTTTAAATTATATATTTAAAAAATATTTATTAATACTTAGAAAAATAATAAATATAGAAGTTTTAAATTTTAAAAATTTTAGATTAATTTCTTTTATTATAAATGTAAAACAGAATTATAACTCTTCGTAAAACATACGTAAAACTAACAAATTCTAAAATTTTTGGTGGCATAATATTTTCTTTTTTAACATTTCCCAAATATATGCCCTTTGAAATAAAAATCGAATCAAATAACCTTAAATAATATCACAACATAGATAAATAATAAAACATACATTTAATAGGAATGAATGACAAAACAACTAATATATATTTTGCTTGTTTTATAAATTCTATAAAAACATTGGTAAAATAAATTATAAAATAATAAACACAAGTTGTGTCTATGCATTGACACATCATCCTTATTTATTTATCTCCCTTTTGTACCAAGACTATACTTCTATCTTGAATTCTCTTTAATTTCTTCTCTGTCTTTTCTTTCTCCTCTATTATTTTTTTTCTCCACTTGTTATCATTCCACAATTTTTTTTTGTTCTTTGCATCCTTCATTTATTTATTTGTAAAAATAAATCCTTATTCCTCTCTTCAAATCCGAAAAAAGAAAATAAGCCAAAAAGAATAAGTAACACTATAATAAGGGTTTGATTTTTCTTTTTTCTTTTTTCTTTTTTTGAAAAGAATGGCTTTGATAATTTAAAACACTTAAGTTATGGATAAAGGAAAAAATGCAAATATGAATTTGTTGTGATATCATGCAATGGCTGCGGACTACGGCATAGAGATGGTAGAGCAGGGGTATCGTGTTGGAGAACTTGACGATATTGACATCATCAAGTACCCAAAGTGGCTATGGCTGAGGCAGTGTCGGTGATAGATTGGGTTTTGAGAAGAGAATGGAAGCAAAGAGAAGATGTGTTTTCAACGGCGAATCTAGAAAAATAATTTTAACGGGGGCTAAATTAAATAATAGCAAAATATAAAAATTGAAACTTGAATATATAAAAATTTTGGTAATACATTTACAATTGTATATGCGGTTCCATATTTGAAAGCATTGGGCAATTAATAGACTCATTATCAGTACTAATTAAATATATCTTTTTTCTAAATAAACAATTAAATTATCATTCATCCATTTATCTTTCATCCGATTTCGAAGTTCACTCTTCACAAATTTCATTGCTAAAAATGTTTTCGCTACTATGGTTGTAAAAACTAGAAGAACTAATGCTAATGTCACTAACAAATATGCTAACATATACACCTTATCTTTCTTTGCCTCAACCATTCTTTTACCAAGGTCATTGGTTCCCTACAATCTTGTAAACTCACTATTAGAATGCATATCCATTATGTATGTTTGAAGTTAATTTTTAAGTGCTATAAGCTCTACTGGTGAAAAATCCTTTGGATAAAATTGAGCAAGACATACTAACTTGTGCTTATCAAAAGTAGCAAATGAGTCATTTGGACTTAAACATGCCAAACAAAGACCCTCATTGAAATGATTATTTAGCTCCTGAAGTTGCAAATCTAAAATAGCCAAAAATAGCTGAACTCGAAAATAATACATGTTTGAGATCTCTCGAGCCTTAGTCGTGATCGACCCCATGGTAAAAACACATTATTCAGGTTAGGGACATCAATATCATTCTTCAAATAAAAAGAAGATGCCTCACAAAATAAATAATCCCACCTATTTGCAAGTTTTTCTTGCATATTTCAACCAATTTTATGGCATTTAGAATATCTTGCTCCTTTCTTTGAAGTGCTTATGACAACTCATTTGAAAGTGCAAATATATCATTCAAAATGTAAACTAAGCACAAAATCGAAGGATTGTATAAACTCTACCAAATAATTTGCTTGAAAACTTTGTTCACTAGAGTTTGACTTATCTTTTGCACCTCAAGCACACTAATTTTATGTGGAAACAAGGAGATTATGCGAAGTAATGTACCATAATGCGAGCCCCAATATGTATGACCAAAATGTTCCAATATAGTCTCTTGATTTTGGCCTTACCCACTTGATAGGTCATCATTTTCAAATGCTTCAACAACTGAAAGTAATTACCTCTCTCAAAGAATATCTCAATGTTTACCAGAAGCCCCAACAACATTGACAACATTAGGAAGAAGAAAGAAGTAACTTGATTTTGTCTTTTTTCATAGCCACAATTGCTAACTTTAATTGATGAGCAAAGTGATGTATATAATAAGCACACTCATTCTTATTGAATTGCATTTGCTAGCCCTATCATAACCTTGCCCACATAACCTAAATATAATCAATCCATGCTAGGAAAATAACCGATCAAGAGCTTCCTTGAGCTAGATAGAAGTGGTACTAGTAACGTGCATAAGACTTATAAAATGCTTAATGATAGATGTATTCTTATCTAAATATCACAATAACATAACCATCTACTCCTTCACAGATGCATTACGGGATTTATCAATCAAAATAGAAAATAATGCATCACTCACATCTCTAATAATAGCATTAGTAGTTTCAATAAAACATGCTCTTACAATATCTTTTTGAATTGAAGGTGCAATCAACATGTTGTTTCTAGGATCGTTCTTCAAATTAACTCTTTTGTTATCTCCATTCTGATCGGCAAGAAATCTCAAAATTCGAAGATAATTTCCTTGGTTACTTGAATTATCAAATTCATCATGACCACAAAATGCAAGCCCTTGTTCTAAAAGAAGCCGAACAACATCAATGGATGCAAACAGGCGAGTTCGATGATCTTTTTGATCTTGATCAGAATGTTTGTTGAAAAATATTCAAACAAGCTGCTCTTGTTTCATTAAATCTGCACAATAACCCATGGCCTTGTTGTGAGCACTATTAGGACCTCCAATATGCTCATCTAATGAGAACCCATTATTTGTAAATGTTTCACCACTTGCTTGCTCACCAATTTTTGGTACGAAAAGATAACAACATAAACAATATGTAGTATTTTTTTGACATACTATGTTCTAGCCAATTTCCATATTTATTGAACCAAGTAGGATTGAACCGTCACTGTTGTTGCCCAAATTTAGAATTACAAAAATTGTGGAGTTTAGGTTGGCAAGTACCCATTCGTAAATATGCTCTACGAACATCATCTCAAACATTAGGATTGCAAGAAGAAATTAGGGGTCATTGTCAAAGGTAAGAAGGAAGTTCTGGCAATTCTAAGTCAAACTTATTTCGTTTTTCTAGACCATTTTCTTCTCTCTTTGGAAATGGCGGCACATCACTGATTTTATTTTAAAATACTTTTCCATATCTATTTCAAAATTATATATGTGAGCACTTATATAAAAATAAATTAATTACAATTAAAAAGATTGATTTACAAATAGATATAAACAAAATCATCGAAAAAAATGTAAAGACTAGAATTAGTCACCTAAACAAATAACAATTTGTATCGAGATGTATCGACATATGAAAAGGAATAAAATACTACATTATTAACTTAATTTAAAAAAAAGAAAAGCACATGTTTGCCTGATGCAAAATTGATGTAAGGACAAACTCACTTGTTGGATCTACATCCCAGTCACCTAACCCACATCAATTAAATAAATCGCACTCTCTTTCTCCTTTTGCTTTCTTCACCGAGATTATGAGAACAAAGAACAAAGAACTGCTGCTTGAAACTTGCTCCTTTTGCTCAAGGCAATTCTTAATTGCAAGTGTGGCACTCACGATTCAGTAATTGGGATTATAAATGTTTTGGGCTACAGGCTTTGTTTTTTTAAGTCAAATCATGACTTTACAATTATTAAAATAATAGTTTAAATTTTAAAGAGGGAAATTATCATTCGTATACCCTTAGTTTACTCTGTTATAAAAAATACTACAAGACTTTGAGGCCGTATCAATCGTTCATCCTAAGTTGACAAAATGTAGATGCCGTCCACTAAACAATTAGTTGCCGTTTAAATATGATGATGTCAAAGGGGTAATCTGGTCTTTTCATATCATACAAGTGATAATTTAAGGGTGTACAAGTGATAATAAGAGAATTTAAGGGTATACAAGTGATCATTTTCTTTTGCTTTAATTTAAGTTTCAAGGGTAAAAACATCATTTCGCTATAATTCGTGAACTTTTAAATGGTAGCTAACAGTTTAGTGATTGGCATATAGCTTTTGTCAATTTAGGGTGGATGATTGATAAACCCTCAAAGTGTTGTAGTATTTTTTATAATACAGGAAATATAGGGTATACAAATGATAAGTTCCCTTTTAAAGAATGGGGCTTTCTAATAATTTGACAGGACTATTTAGAAATTTATTAATTTTTCTTTTAAACAAAAAAGTGTAATTTTTTTTCAAGTTGGGGCCTGAGCCCTGTTGGTCCTACACTGTATCCGCCTCTATGTGTTTTGTGGCTTAATAGTGTTTTGAAGAAGAAAAATTAGTACTCTTTTTTTTCCTTATAATACAATCACGCGTAAACTCGATACCCCCATGGGTTTAGTTAATGCGACTTTAATTGTATAACAATAGTAATGTTATGTGCGAAGTCAGTTTTTAGCCAAACACAGGGTTGTACTAATTTTATATTGTACATGATGGTAATGTTGTGTAATGCTGGATGCCAACCGTACTCATAGTTTACTAAACACTTTTTTAATTAGCAGTTTATTTCATCTGCATAGTAGAAATAATTTATCTAAATCAGCCACTACAATCCCCATAAGATCATCCCTTAATCTTTTCTTTTCAATCTCTTGAGGATTCGTTGACACATCGCAAATAAGATATTCTAGCGCGAGGATTTCTTCGTTTACATTGTACTTTATAAATCACTAAAAAACACAATTTTCTGTACCTTTAGACTCACGATTCACAAGGCTTCTTCTTTATTTAGTGCACTAACTAAGAGCATCTCCAAAAGGCTCTATAAATTTTACTCTTCAAATGTTTATTTCCTTACCTATGTGGCAAATAGAAGAGTGAAAAAATATGTTATTCTCCAAAAGACTCTTCAAATAGAAATGAGTTAATATTATTTTAATTAAATAACAATTTTTAAAGGAAAAGTCAATAGTAATTAAAGTACTTCTCTCTTTTTTTCAAACAAAAAGTAATAAAATATAAATTGAAAAGTGAGAAAGCAACTCTCCAAATTTGAAGAGAGAGGATCATTTTTTATTTGAAGAACCTTAATTGGATATCTTTTGAAGACTTAAATGCTGATGTGGCTCTTCAAATAAGTAATAAAATCTTATTTGAAGAGTCTTTTAGTGATGCTTTAAATGTCAGAACTCGGAATTAATTTTAACAATTCTATTTAAGTATTTAATCCACATCCCTTTATTATAACTAATACAATCTCAACACCGTAAATTACTTTGATTATTATAAACCTATCACAGATTTCCCAAATTTTGATTTTAAAATCTTGTTCATGACAGCAGAAGAGTTCAAAAAATGCGAATCAAACTACTGAAAGAATAATAACCTATCTGAACTTAGTTCCCCTATAGTCTTCTTACAGCAAAATACTTTATGCTTTGAGTTAATGTAATGCCCAATTGTTCAAGTGATAAATTATAGAATTTTAAGGACGAAATTCATTTAAAGAGAAGAGAGTTATTACGTTATTATTACTAGTACTATTATTTTTTACAATCAATAATATCAGTGTGGGCTTACTTAATATCAGTATTGTATTAGTGTTCGGACTTACTTTATTTTGGACTTTGGATTATCATTCCTGTTACAGTTCTTATTCTTTGAGTGGAGACAGAAAATGTCAACTTTGTACTAGTAATAAGTGGATATTAGTGTGTAGAGACCACATACATAAATGGACACCAAAGATAAAAAATTAGATGGATTTGGCGTTAAGCAAGAGTTCAAGTGGGGCCACGCTTATAGAGTTCCAATATGATAAGAATCTATTGAAAAATGTGAATTTCTGAAACATAGATTTCCTTCAGAGTTGAAATCTTTGATGGTTTGGGGTTTGGCTACAATGCTGTTGGCATTGTAGCCGGCACCATGCCGGGCTCTCAAAAAGAGAGCTCGACTGTTTTTTGATGCATTTGGCAGCCAAAGACTTGGTGCAGCCGGTTAACAAATCGGTTGCACCTTTCTTTTAAAAATTTTATATTAAAAATGTAATATAAAAAAGAAAAAATTAAATAAAATGTCAAAAAATAGTATTTATAATATAATTAATAGTAAAAAAATAAAGAAATTGAAAATGGAAAAAAGTAGTATTTCATGTTTAACGTTAGTTGTTGCATGTTGGACGTCACGGTTGCATGTTTGACGTTAGATGTTGCATATCTTGAATACAGCCAAAATAAAAAATATTCCCGAATATTGTCACCCATTTCATATTTGACGTCAAAGTTGCAAAATTTACGTGATAAGTTATATATTTGGCGTGAAGTGTTGCACATTTTATTTTTTTTACATAAGTTATTGCATGTCGGACGTCGCGGTTGCATATTTGACGTTTGATATTGCATATCTTGAGTAAAGTAAATATAAAGAATATTCCCGAATATTCTTGCCCGTTTCATGTTTGATGTCGAAACTGCAAATTTTACATGATACGTTACATATTTGACGTAAAGTGTTGCAAGTTTCATGTTTTACGTCAATTGTTGCATGTCGGACGTTACAGTTGCGTGTTTGACGTTAGATAGTGCATGTCCTCAATAAAACCAAAATAAAGAATATTCTCGGCCCTTTGATGTTTGACGTTGAAGTTGCAAACTTTACGTGATAAGTTGCATATTTTGCATGAAGTGTTTTCGGTTTCATTTTTCACGTACGTTATTGCATTTTGGAACATCACAGTTGCATATTTGACGTTAGATGTTGCATGTCTTGAATAAAACCAAAATAAAGAATATTCCTGAATATTCTCCCCGTTTCATGTTTGACGTCGAAATTGCATACTTTATGTGATAGGTTACATATTTGACGTGAACTGTTGCAGGTTTCGTTTTGTACATCAGTTGCTTCATATCGGACGTCACGGCTGCATATTTGACGATAGATGTTGCATGTCCTCAATAAAACCAAAATAAAGATTTTTCCTGAATATTCTCGCCCGTTTCATGTTTGACGTGGAAGTTGCAAACTTTACATGATAAGTTACATATTTCGCATGAAGTGTTGCAGGTTTCATTTTTTACATTACTTATTGCATGTCGGACGTTACGGTTGCATGTTTGATGTTAGATGTTGTATATCTTGAATAAAGCCAAAATAAAGAACATTTATTAAAAATCTCGACCGTTTCATGTTTGGCGTCGAAGTTGTATACTTTATGTGATAAGTTGCATATTTTACGTGATAAGTTGCATATTTTACGTGAATTGTTGCAAGTTTCATGTTTAAAGTCAGTTGTTGCATGTCGAACGTCACGGTTGCATGTTTGATGTTAGATGTTGCATGTCTTAAATAAAACCAAAATAAAGAATATTCCAGAATATTCTCGTCTGTTTCATTTTTGACGTCGAAATTGCATACTTTACTTGATAGGTTACATATTTGACGTAAATTGTTGTAGGTTTCATTTTTTACATCAGTTGTTTCATGTCGGACATTACGGTTGCATGTTTGACGTTAGATGTTCCATGTCCTCAATAAAGCCAAAATGAAGAATATTCTGAATATTCTAAAATATTCTCGCCTGTTTGATATTTGACGTCGAAGTTGCAAACTTTAAGTGATAAGTTGCATATTTCGCACGAACTATTGCAGGTTTCATTTTTTACGTAAGTTGCTTTATGTCGGACGTCACCGTTGCATGTTTGACGTTAGATATTGCATGTTCTAAATAAAGCCAAAATAAAGAATATTCATGGATATTTTTGCCCATTTCATGCTTGACGTCAAAGTTGTAAACTTTACGTGATAAGTTACATATTTCGCGTGAAGTATTGCAGGTTTCATTCTTTACATAAGTTGTGGCATGTCGGACATCACGGTTACATGTTTGACATTATATGTTGCATATCTTGAATAAATTCAAAATAAAGAATATTTTCGAATATTCACGCCCGTTTAATGTTTGACATCGAAGTTGCATACTTTACGTGATAAGTTGCATATTTCACTTGTAGTGTTGCAAGTTTCATGTTTAATGTCAGTTGTTGCATGTCGAACGTCATGGTTGCATGTTTGACGTTAGATGTTACATGTCTTGAATAAAATTAAAATAAAAAATATTCCCGAATATTCTTTCCTGTTTCATGTTTGACGTCGAAGTTACAAATTTTACGTGATAAGTTGCATATTTTGCGTGAAGTGTTGCATGTTTCATTTTTTACATAATTTGTTTCCTGTCGAACTCACGGTTGCATGTTTGACATTAGATGTCGCATCTCTTGAATAAAGCCAAAATAAAGAATATTCCAGAATATTCTCGCCCGTTTCATGTTTGACATCGAAGTTGCAAACTTTACGTAATAAGTTACATATTTCACGTGACATGTTGCAGGTTTCATTTTTTACATAAGTTGTTACATGTCGGATGTCACCAATGCATGTTTGATGTTAGATGTTGCATATCTTGAATAAAGCCAAAGTAAAGAATATTTCTGAATATTCTCGCCCGTTTTATGTTTGACGTAGAAGTTGCATACTTTACATGATAAGTTGTATATTTCACGTGAAGTGTTGCAAGTTTCATGTTTAACGTCAGTTGTTGCATATCGAATGTCACGGTTGCATGTTTGACGTTAGATGTTGCATGTCTTGAATAGAGCCAAAATAAAAAATATTCCTAAATATTCTCGCCCGTTTCATGTTTGACTTCAAAGTTGCAAACTTTACGTGATAAGTTGCATATTTCGCGTAAAGTGTTGCAGGTTTCATTTTTTACGTAAGTTGTTGCACGTTGGATGTCACGGTTGACTGTTTGACATTAGATGTTGCATGTCTTGAATAAAGTCAAAATAAAGAATATTCCCAAATATTCTCCCCCATTTCACGTTTGACGTTGAAATTGCATACTTTACGTGATAGGTTATATATAGTAGAAAGAATTGATCATATAGCATATTATAAAATAGAGAGACAGGAGTTAAAACAGTGTTGGGTGTTGGCTTACATAGCAGCGCCGTTCTTCAACAGAGGGGCTACACGTTTCTTCTAGTTATAATTAGCTGCATAATATCGGGTAGTTCTTGTTCTTATCCACCGCATCCACATTTGCTCCAGCCTCAAGTAGGAGTGGAGCACACGCCACCTAAAGCATTCAAGTGCATTTGATTAACTCCATGTCATAAACTTGGCCAATTTGCTAAGGAAGATTTTATTAAAAAACTAACTTGAAAGTGGTCCTAAGTATCTCTAGGAGATGAACAATTGATGCCATAAACCATAAAAGTTAGCTTAAACTGTCACTAGAAAGCCCCAGTTAGCACAAATACTAGTTTGCCATTGGCTTTATTAGCACTTCCTCAACTAAATAACCAAAAATACAAAACGTTAGGTAATATTTAATTCTATCCAAATCATACGCCCTACTATTAAAACTCAAACAAAAAGGAACAAGACAAATAAGAATGGGTAAAGTTCATATTGTTTTACCTCACCATATCTGCAGGCAAAATGCAACGTTGCCCTTCCTTCTAAATCTTCCTCATCTTCATTAGCACTAGTTGCTAGTGTATTTTTCATACCCTAATTGAAGAGCAGTAAGAAGAAATCAAACTTTTAGCAAGATACTAGAAAAAAGTACATTGCATCAAATGTAGACACTAAATCAACTTCAATAGCGTTAGCACAACATAAAACTAGAAACAAGAATTTCTGTTAAATAATATTGACAGAAAAACATTTACAAATGTTGTTTTGTTTGATTGAATAAGCAGAACATGTTCCTTTTCCACACCAAGTTGCATTACATAAAAGAAAAAAAAAGAACATTAAAGAATCAGGAAATCCAATATTTTGAAGAGAACTTAGAGCTTTGGCTTCCATATACTCTTGAAATGCCTTGCAAGATGCATAAGATTAGTTCACATCCAGTCCTAATTCAGGCACAATATAATGGCGACACCCAATTAAACAAATTAAAAATCAAAATCACAAAAAATAAAGAATAATGCTAGTGATATACAAAATATCAATCATGAAATAATAATTTCAATTGTACTTGATGATAAATATTAAAAACTGATTGATGTTGTTGGGACACAAATAAGCATCACTCAGAAACAAATAAAATTCTCGAGAACGCTAGTGAGGAAATGCAAAATGATCAAAGATAATAGAAAAAACGAGGACTTACTAGTTAGCATTAAAGCACTAGGTCCTTTACGTGACAAGAATAGAGGAGTTACCTCGAGCCACACTACTTTTCCTGCAACTCATATGTGCTGCTCTTTTAATCCTAGAATGACTTCAAACACAAACCTCAACTCTTTTTTTGGTTCCATTCCAGGATACGCCAATGCATAGATTTTTAAAGATTGCTCTACAAACCCAAAATAATGAACTCAAAATTCACAACCAAAAAAAGAAAAAAAGAGTCGGGCCCAGAACAATGGGTAAGTTCTTACTGTTTAGTGATAGAAAGTGTATATTTATAAAAGAGAAAATCGTCATTTTACACTGCAAGTCTCACTAACATCTTCACTTTTATATGTTTAAGTCACTTGTGATTTCGTTATGTGTGTTTGATTTTTAATTAAGTATTTTATGTATTTTAGAGGCATCATGGTCATTTCATAATGAACGAGAGATCGGATAGTAAAACGGACATGAAATTTGGACTCAGGACAGTCGAAAACCTCAAGAGGAGCATGAAATGGTAAACAGTACTATTCACATGTACGGTACTGTTCATGGTACTGTTCACGACACTGTCCACATATACGGTCCGATGACGTGGCATTGACAGATGACATGGCAGCATGCTTTTGGAAAAATGATGTGGCATTGACTGCTTATGTGGCGTTGACTGATGATGTGGCTTCACCGATAATGTGTCACAATCCTATTGGACCAAAATGTTAATGTGCAATTGACCGATGACGTGGCAATATGTTATTGGACCAAAAATCGTGCGTATGATACATGCATTACACAGAATGACAGTCCTGATGATGTGTTCTATCCAATTAGATCTTGCCACGTGGCGCAATCCGATGGCCATGATTTTCGTCGACAGGTAGTAATAATCTTGTCCAGTAACGCACTGATTTAACCAGCTCCCCAGTTCAAAGTTATTACTATTTGGCACGATAAGCCCTTAGCACCATATTGATTAGAGTGCGGTTTATGAGGAGTGGAAACCCCTTCGTGATTTAATTGGCACTAATAAGGAATATTAAGCCCATGGAGCATGTTGATGCAGATCTAGATACCAAAGTGATTCAATTATAATAGTCTCTATTTCAATTTATTACAACCCTTTTAATTTAAATTTTAGGATAGTTTAAATCACTTGCACCATAAATCTAACTACCCACTTAGAAAATTAACTCTACACGGAATTAAAATCTATCTCCTTGTGGGATCGACACTCGACACCATTAATCTATTCTACAATAGATTCGTGCACTTGCGAGTTCAATAAAATTTGCACAACACTTACTAAATTATTGAGCGCCCATCTTTAGTATTCCTAGCAAAGAGTGTAGAGCTCAAAATAAGAAAACAACACCTAAAACCAAACAAGAAAAAATTAGGGTACCAATAGAAAAATAACACTTAAAAGCCAAACCTAAAAAAATCAACCAAAAAATTAAAAAAAAATTAACTTGTTTTGAGGGTTTTCGATGGCAGCTTGGGCCAGCTCACGGGGCAATGATTCTGGCCAAAGCCAGGACGACGACAGTAAAGGCTAATGAACTAATGGTGTAGACAATAGTGTTGGTAATATGCCCTAAAGGTCAATCAAATGGTGTTTGCTTTTAAGAAATTATTGTATTTAAATAATATTTTGATATTTTGAATATAGTCCAAAAAGTAAAATAGTTAAGGAACACATTCTCGAGTTTGTCAAGAATATAA
The DNA here is from genome assembly GCA_030444775.1 of Atalantia buxifolia. Lineage (NCBI taxonomy): Eukaryota > Viridiplantae > Streptophyta > Magnoliopsida > Sapindales > Rutaceae > Atalantia > Atalantia buxifolia. The sequence goes on from CM059838.1 coordinate 28,064,828, forward strand.
AACGTGTATCCTTTGTACTATACTTCTAAAATAATTCCTGGTGGTGGATTTATAATTGGACGTTATAAATTCCTACAAACACTAGTATGTGTTATGACTCCTTATGGTATGTGATACTAAAATGGATGGTGAGTTTCATATCATTGACATGAGATGTCAAGCCAAACACATAAGTACTTGTTGCGAGAACAAGTTTACTGAACTTGACCAAATAATAATAAGCCATATGGTTTTGAGTGTTAATGGCTTATTATACATTGTAATAGACATTGTGTCTAGTAATGGTCTTTAGACCTGAGCCATCACAGATGTCTTGTACATAGACATCTCTGATATGTGAAAGCATAATGATTGATTCCTAATCAAGGAGGAGATCTAGCAATAGCTGTCATGGTTGGCTATGTATGGAGGTAAATGTATGGCGAATATGGAATTCATCACTTTGTAATACACAAAAAAGATGTCCCTGTGAGATAATATGAATTGGCATGTGAAATCCTTGGCCAAGGTGAAATATATTTGAAGGAGTTCAAATTATATTTTCATGCCAAGTTCATTTAAATTTATTTTGAGATAAAGCATAAATGCTTAACATATTAAACCATAAGCCATACTTTTCTTTGGACATGGATGACGAAGAGACCAAGGCATAGAGATACAATGGAATAGGTTTTATAGATCCAGCAATTCTTGTTATTTGGGCGGTTGTGAAATACTGCTAGGAATAGGTTCTCATGACTTGCAGAACCCTTAAGATCATTATTGGTAAAGCGTATTACCAATGTATTTTAAGGTCATTAGAAAAGTTCTAATTGATGACTAAAGAGTTTAGCATCATTTAATGAATAAAGAGTTATCATTAAAATAGTTCTACAACCTTATAACAAAGAACCTAAAAGGTCACACATCTAATAGAAATGAAAAAAAAGGAGTTACTAAAAATGAGAAATTAAATTTCCTAATTTTAGGAAAATCAATATTTATATAATAATTCATTGAGAATGAATATATATATATATCTTAAATATGATTTAAGATAGAAATTTAGATGTTCCATAAATAGTTTAAGGAACAAAATAAATTTCATAAATCCTCAAACATTATGTATAATATCGAGCACGTTAAATGACCGTTTTGGACATGTTCCGGTTTATAAATGATTATGGACTTCTAGACCAATTTTGGGCTTTTATTGGACTTAATATGGATTAGGAGAAGGCATAAGAACATGTCACAAAAGAAGCCCACATTTAACTATTTTGATTTGATCAAAATGGGATTAATTAATTAAAGACAAAATTAACTAATTTAGCTATTAATTTATTCATAATAATTTGATTGAATAAATTATTGAAATGATGAGATCACTTTCAATAAATAATGGCTTAGTGGGTTGGTGCATGACATGATAATGTTTGGTGCCATTATTGAAAATATAATGGTAGCTTTATTTGGTGGAATGAATCATCATGAACTAGCATTCATGTTTTTTCATTGTCTCTCTCATTTCTTAACGAAATTTAGTGATTCCAAATCCTATGAAGTCCTAGAACATTTCTAAGTGTGGACTGATTGGAGGCATCACTTTAAGGATCTCAAATTGTGGAAAAACAAAAGTTGTTCGTCCAGTGGTCTATTTCCTAGACAGTGTTCGTAACTTGCTGTTTTTAGTCATTTTCTCCTACCTCATGAGGTCGTTTCTGAAACTACAAGTGAGGTAAACAAACTTCAATCTTTCCTCTTGATTTTCGTTTTTGAATGAAGCCGATTCAAGGTTTCTAGAGCTTCCGCCATCCGTTTTAATTTTACTGCACAAAAGTTGCGTTTATAGGAACCTCATGGACAAATGTTGTCCTTCAAATAGTGCAACGAAGGTAACGGTGGATGGTTGGAAAAGAACCAATAGACGTGATACTGGCTCTGCCTCTCTCTAGCTTTCATGTACAAACCAAATACCTGGGTAGATAGATTCGACTGGTTGATTAGTGCGAGAGAGACGGTAGATTTGATCTTAGATGATGAGTGAAAAAATTGGGATGAGAGAAACTATGAATTTGAAAGAGAGATAAAATTTTATAGATTTCTCTTTAGAGAGAGCAAAGAAATCTGATTGAGGCGAGAGAAAATTTTGGGATTTTCTTTTGAGGGAACCGGTTTACCAGGTAACCCATTTATTTCTATTTTTAATATAAATTTAATCTCAATTGTTGGATTCAATTAGATTGAATCCAACGGTTTGTTTTCAATTCCGGCATGGTGCCAGGGCTTTAATGCCCGACATTATAGCATTAGCCCTTCAAATGTTAAGAGATATGAATATAGTTGGCATAGATGATGTCGTTGCTATGTTGCATATTGATGCAGGATTTCTATTAATGATGTTTTCAAATTTCAATATAAATATTATATTGCGACATTGTCTCTTTCTCTCATCATTCTTCTCACGTGTCCTGTTTTTCTTTTTCTTAGAAGCAAAAACTTACTTTAGAACAAAAATTTTTAAAAATAAAAAATAAAATAAAACACTTGAATAATGAAAGGTGCGTTTGTAGTAGGTGATAAATAATACAAATTTTCTTGAAATATCATCAGTAAAGAAAAGAAAATAATTACTTTTACTGGTTTGATTGGACCTTGTTGTGCAAATTTTATTGAACTCGCAAGTGCACGAATCTATTGTAGAATAAATCAATGATGACAAGTGTCGATCCCACGAGGAGGTGGATTTTAGTTATGTGTAGAGTTAATTTTCTATGAGAGTGGTTGGATTTGTGGTGAAAATGATTTGGAATATCCTAAAATTTAAATTAGAATGGCGAGAATAAATTAAAGCGAAATCTATTGAAATGAAGTACTTGGGTATCTAGATCTACATCAACATGCACCATGGGCTAACTATTCCTTATTATTCCCAATTAAATCATGAGAGGGGTTTCCGCTTCTCATGAACCACACTCTAATCAATATGGTGCTAAGGGTTTATCGTGCTAAATAGTAATAACCTTGTACTAGGGAGCCGATTAAACCAGTGCGGTATCTAGACAAGGTTATTGTTATCTGTCGACGAAAAGTCAAAACATCCACAAAAAATCAGAGGGGAAGAAAAAGTAAATTTACCAAATAAAGCCCATAGAATATGTTGAGACGTAAGCTTCAACCCAAGCTTGAAAGAAAATTAGCTACTCATAACTGACCTAGGGGTAAAATGGAAATTTACTAAAAATATGTAGAAAATATAACATGGAGAAAGAATTACAGAAAATGAAGCTAAAAAATGAATTCAAGGGCTGTCAAAGTACGGGGAAGCCCTCTTTTTACAGATACACTAAGTAAATCATGGCCATCGGATTAAAAACAATTTGGACGCTCAGGATTGCACCACGTGTCAACAGTACACGGTTTGACCTGTTTGAATAATGATGCGGTATGAACAGTGAGGCAGCTTGAATAGTGATGCGGTTTGGTTATAAATAATTCCATGTATATGCATGTACCGTACGCACGATTTTCGATCCAATAACATGCTGCCACGTCACCGATCAACACTACATAAGAATTTTAGTCCAATAGGATCGTGACACCTTATCAGTCAATGTCACGTCATCAGTCAATGCCACATCATTATTTCATATATATGAACAGTGTCACGAACAGTAACATGGATAGTACGGTATATATGAATAATACCGTACATGTGAACAATGTCGTTTTTCTTTTTATGCTCTTCCTAAGGTTTTCGATTGTCCTTAGTTCAAAAGTCATGTCCGTTTTGCTGTCTAATCTCTCGTTCATTGTAAAATGACTGTTGTGCAAATTTTGTTGAACTCGCAAGCGCACGAATCTATTGTAGAATAGATTAACGGTGACGAGTGTCGATCCCACGAGGAGGTGGATTTTAATTATATGTAGAATTAATTAAGTAAATAGGTGATTGGATTTATGGGGAAATTGATTTAAAGGATGCTAGAATGGGGAAATTGATTTAAAGGATGCTAGAATTTAAATTGGAATAGCGGAATTAAATTGAATTGGGAACTATTGAAATAAAGTGCTCGGGTATCTGGATCCGTATCAACATGCACCATGGGCTAAATATTCCTTATTAATACCAATTAAATCATGAGGGGGAAATCCACACCTCACGAACCACGCTCTAATCAATATGGTGTCAAGGGCTTATCGTGCCAAATAATAATAACCTTGTACTAGGGTCTTAGGTAAAACAGGCGGTAACTAGACAAGATTATTATTATTTGTCGACGAAAAGTCAAAACCTCCACAGAAATTAGAAGGGAAGAGAAAATAAATTTACCAAATAAAGCCCATGACACATGTTGAGACTTCACCTTCAACCAAGCTTGAAAGAAAATTAGCTACTCATTATTGAACTAGGGTAAAATAGGAATTTTATTAAAATACGTAGAAAATACAAGATGGAGAAGGAATTACAGAAAACTAAGCTCAAAAATGGATTCAGGGGTGTCAAATTAGGGGGGGGAGGCCCCCTTTTATAGATACATTGAGTGAATCATGGCCATCGGATTAAAAATAGTTTGGATGCACAAGATTGCGCACGTCATCGATGAACAGTGAAACGAACACGGTTTGACCACGGGTTTGACCACGCGGTTTGAACAGTAACACGGTTTGCACACGGTTTGAACGAGTAGGTCTGAGCGATTGTCGTGAAGCGATATCTATGAACGCACCGTACATGTGAATAGTGCAAATGCACGTGTGAAACAGTGCCATTTTTCCTTTTATGCTCCTCTTAAGGTTTTTTGTTCCGAGTTCAAAAGTGACGTCCGTTTGCTATCCGAAATCTCGTTCATTGTGAAATGACCATAATACCCCTAAAATACACAAAATACTTAATTAAAACAGAACACACATAATTAAATAACAAGAGACTTAAATTAAGAAAATTAAAGATGTTAGTAAAACTTGAAGTACAAAATGACGATTTTCTCCTTTATAAATATACACTTTCTAACACTCAACACCCCCCAACCAGCTTATTGCTAGTCCCTAGCAAATAAAGCGAAAATAAAATTCAAACCCAAATTTTTTTTTTTTTTTTAAACAAACTTTTTTTATTCAATCAGACTAATGATAGCAATCAAATAAAAGTATAAGCATTATCTCCAGTCTAAAGAAACATCACACCCACATCAACCATCCACATGAATCAACCAAGTAAATACAGCTACTTTCAAAAATGACATGTCAAACCCCAAAATCTCACCGGTAATAGTGACACTCTCACAAAGAAATTAAACCCAATAAAAATTGTCACTTCAATGAATGATAAATAGAGTGAAGATAGTAAAGAAATAATATCACACACTCTCACCAAGATGAAAAGAATATGCCCACAACTTAGAAATAACACGATCTCAAGTCAAACAAAATGCTAGTCAACCCAATTTATTTACTTATTATTATTTTTTTTTTCTTCTTTTTTTTTTAATTATGCATTACTACATCTTTTGGCCCATATAACTAGTTTCTACTTCAGACTATAGTTCCCTAAAATCAAGAAGGACTTTTATTAGGATGTAACGTAGGCTAGGGACATGGCTAACAAAGAAAGGAAAATAGAGGAAACAAAATATATGTTTGAGAAAAATAATATCTTTTGGAAACTAAAAAGTAAGTGCATTTTACTTATTTATTATTGTATTATATATCTCTCTCTTTTTTTTTTTCTTTTTTCTTTTTTTTTTTTAGAGAAATTTTTTTTTCCTTTTTTTTTTTTTTTTCGGTATTGCACAACTTTACTAAACAAAACAATTATTTATATTTTTCTCAAACATGAATAGGTGATGGAACTTGTAAGATATTGGGTAATACTCCAAATTGGAGTGGGTGAAGACGATAAGTTGACAAAGAAAAGTTTTTTTTTTTTTTTTAATAAAAGGCTCAAAAGGGCTAACTATGGATATTTCACATAAGGGATGGCTAGAAAGGCTCAAACGGGTCAAAGACGGCCTTTCCATCATCTTTTAGGGCTCTAGATAATCCTCCATATCTACTAGTTAAATGGACCTTTAGATGTAGCAACGCATTTTTTTTTTTTTAACTTTTTTTTTAAAGGGTTGACTCCAAGGAAATATAAAGATCATGTATAAAATAATAATACTGCTAAGCTGTATGAAGAATGGGCAAAAAGGGTTACTCTCCAAGAAAAATAATAGGCTCAAAAGCTCACTTGGTATTCATTATGACATGTCAATTCTTTCAAGAAACTCATATTTATCTCCGACATCAACATGTAGAGTAACAAACATAGTGTAACATCACTCAAAACCAAAGATAATACAAATACTAAAATTCGAAAATCATCATGTCATCCAAAAAATAAAAACAAAATCACACTATTTTTTTTTTTTAACAACATTCTACCCCCCAACCTATTCTAAACATGAAAGGGAATTATGCATGCAGAAATGTGAAAATGATGCAGAAAAACTAATTGAAAATGTTACAAATAAAATGATAGAAAAATGATTTTTTTTTTTTAACTAAGAAGATGCGTTTCTAGAGGCACTACACTCTATATTCAGCCATCTTCGACTCAAAATTTGAAAATGCATATTTATAAAGGAGAAGTCAAAAAGTTAGAAAGATCACACGAAAAATAAGAAATTTTTTTTTTTTTTTTCATTATTATTTTTTTTTCTTTTTTTAACTGAGAAGATGCGTTTCTAGAGTAACTACACTCCATATTCAGCCATCTTCAACACAAACAGTTAACAACAGTTAGTTTCTACAACAAAAAATTAGTAAAAACTTAACCAACATTCCACCATTGTCAACTATCCCCCTCAACCCCAACCAGAACGAAACATTGTCCTCAATGTTTTAAAGGAAAGAAGTAGAGTTTAGAAGACATCACCTGGGTGGTGCAACACAAAATAAAATATTTACAAAGTGAGATTTAAATCTAATTTGTACTTCTTACTGCTGCTATTGTTACCATCGTTATTTGTACACTCCAACACCAAGGTCTTGGGATCTGGCTCTGGTCGATAAGCTTGTAACAGATCAAGTAGCTCATTAGCAGTGTGAGCACAAATAAAAAGCTTTTTCACCGTAGAGGGAATGAAGTAGTTTTTTATTGCATGGTTAAGAAATGCGATAAAGCCATCATAAAAATTATTGACATTTAACAAACCGATGGGTTTCTGATGAATGTGCAGATGGGCCCAAGATGCTAAAGTGATGAGTGCCTCTAGAGTTGCAAGATCTCCTGGTAAGAAAATAAAAGCATCAGCATGATTAAGCATTTCGGTTATTCTTTCTTGCATACCTGAGACAACTAATTCTTCTCCAGTCGGTGAGTTAGACAAGCACCTAAAGGTTTTAGGGTTTGTGGTATGATGCCTAACACTTGACTTCCCTCGACAAAAGCAGTTTCGAGACCAATTTTGATAACCCTCGGTCACCTCCGCCGTATACTAAGTGTAATTTTCTCTGCATGCATCGACCAAGATCAATGGTGCCTCAAAGAACTCTTTATATTTGCCATAGTTAAATCAGGAAAGCACACAAATGTTCTTGAATTGTTTATGGGAGTAGCTGCCATTATGATACTTCTCAAAAAATAATTTGTGAGTGTAAACGAAAAGAATCATATTTAAGGATCTTGGCGGAATGGGTGTGTTGTGAATGAGGTGTCATGTCTATGTCAATTAATCGTAATGCACATGGCTTGAGAGTCAAAAAGGAAAAGAAAAGGAAAAGCAAGTAATGACAAATATAAAATTACTAAAGACAATAATGCAAATGGTAAAAAACAACGGTGAAATAAAACAACAAGAAAGTAAAAGGATATTTACTGGTAGTTGACATGTGGCTCACATCTTCCTCTCGGTTTACGTCCGTAAACGGCTTCAACGCCTCTCATGGGTCGAGGATAGGCTTCCCATCCAGTTTTCTTATAAACCGCAAACAGGTCGTTTATAGTCGATTCCCGAGATCGATCGTGCATGCTCTTTCGAAATGATGGCCATAATCGGAGAATCGCTCTTGCACATATCCACCGGGATGCGTTTCAAGAGACAAAATGATATCATCCAATGACTCCTTATTCAAGCCATCCCTAATGAATTGAATCTTATCTTCTGTTATCGACACCATTCCTAAAGAACATCGTTTTTATTGCATATCATTCCGCACACTTATGACAAGCAACCGAAATCTTTCGAGCTCTTCGCTTTCTTGCGTAATTTCCTTTACCACAACCAGGCATGTATGCAATAAATTTAGAGGTAACTCACCGCCAAGCGTACTTTAGCTTCGATTAACCAAATGGATATCGCATGGTATGTTATTCCTCATGAGCAATCGCATGCGTTCGGATCGAGCTTTATAGATTGTGAGAGGGCATTTCGAGGAAGTGAAGGAATCGACTATGAAGCTTTGCTAAGATCTCGTTTCTATCCATACCTTCGCCTCGAAGATCGAATTGTGTGGGAAAGCTGAGTAACCGACTTGATTGTCACGGAGTACCGTTATCCGCCACTTGACCGGGGTGACAAACTAAAACACACAAACTAAAACACACAAACAGAGTAACAAACAAAAACACACAAAGAAAATCACAATCGTCCTCTTATGGAATTTACCTCAAGCTCCAACTGGATGTTGTAGACACTGCTCTCAATGTCTCTGAGTTGGCTTTCTAAATCCTCAACGTGGGATATTAACTCCGGTGGTTGTAGCTTCCAAATACGATGTGTTTTACAAAATCGTATCTGGCCTCTAAGATGAGATTGGACACGTTGAAGTCGTCTAAGGATGTTTAAGAGGAACTGTCTCATGATTAAAAGTGATAAAAGAAAACTTAATGGTTAAACAAACACACTTATGCACAAATGATTTCAATTAGCAGAAGAAAATAAATAAATAAATAAATCACCGCAAAGAAAAATCTTAATTCAAATCTGGTGGGTCACTTAAATTTATTTCGGTGTCCTCTCCATGTGGTTGGTACTCTAGATATGGCTTTAATCTTTGACCATTAACTTTAAACGTGACACCATTTTTTGGGTCCTTAATTTCAATTGCCCCATGTGGAAAAACAGTTTGAACAATAAAGGGGCCGGACCATCGAGAGCGTAGCTTACCTGGGAATAGGTGCAAACGAGAATTGAATAAAAGTACTTTCTGACCTGGAGTGAAAGATTTTCTCATAATCTGTTTATCATGAAAGACTTTCATTCACTGCTTGTAAACCTTGGCGTTTTCGTATGCATCATTAATTTCTTCAAGTTCGCCATTTAATGTCGTTTTCCGAGCCAGCTTGCTTGCGCATGTCAAAATTGAATTTCTTGATGGCCCAAAGACGCACGATGCTCGAGTTCCAATGTAGGTGGCAAGCTTTTCCATACACTAGCCTGTAGGGTGACATCCCAATTGGGGTTTTGAAAGCCGTTCTATATGCCCATAATGCATCATCAAGTCTTAATGACCAATCTTTTCTGCCTCCGGCCTCACGGTCTTTTCTAAGATGTGCTTTATTTCTCGATTGGAGATCTCAACTTGGCCACTGGTTTGCGGATGATACGGAGTCGCCACTTTATGAGTGATGGAGTACTTTGTCAAAAGTGCTTTGAATGATTTGTTGCAAAAGTGGGTACCACCATCACTGATTATTGCTCGAGGAATCCAAAGCGTGAAACAATGTTGCTCTTCAAAAACCCTATCACCACTTTATGATCATTAGTTCTGCATGGAATTGCCTCTACCCATTTCGAAACATAGTCAACAGCAACCAATATGTAATGATGGCCAAAAGATGGGGGAAACGGTCCCATGAAGTCGATACCCCATACATCAAAAATCTCAACCACTAAAATTGGATTTAGTGGCATCATGTTCCTTCGTGTAATGCTCCCCATTCTTTGACACCTATCACATGAAGAACAAAAGGTGTAAGCATCTCGAAATATAGTTGGCCAATAGAAACCACATTGTAGAACTTTAGTTCCTGTTTTCTTAGCGCTGAAATGGCCTCCGCAAGCTTGTTCATGGCAGAACGAAAGGATGTTCTGAAATTCATTTTCTGGGACACATCGTCGAATAATTTGATCTGCACAATACTTAAACATGAGATAGGGTCATCGAAAAAAATTCTTTATTTCGCAAAGAATTTGGCCCTGTCTTGCTTGGTCCAATGCTCGGAAGTTTACAGTAACAAGATAATTAACTATATCAAAGATACCAAGGTAATTCTTCCACACTCATTAATTGTTCATCCTGGAAATGACTCATTCAATGTTAAGGGTTACGTGTTGATGTCAAAGTGGAGACGAGAGAGATGGTCACCACAACATTTTCGTAACCTTTCTTATCTTTGAATTCCAAGTCAAACTCTGCAAAAGTAACACCCAACGAATTAGTCTAGCTTTTGCATCTTTCTTTGTGAGAAGATATTTCAGAGCATGATGATCTCGTGAACACAATAATTTTACAACCAATGAGATAAGATCGAAATTTTTCTAATGCAAACACTACTGCTAGCATTTCTTTTCAAGTAGTTGAATAGTTCAAGCTGTGCATCGTTCAATGTCATACTAGCATAGTAAATAACATGAGGAATTCGATCTACTCTTTGTCCTAACTCTCTCCTTCGCATAATCGGATGCATCACACATGAGTTCGAATGGTAAGCTCCAGGTTTGGTGGCTGAATGATGGGTGATGACGCGTCAACAATTGCTTTAACTTTTCAAACGCTACGACATGAATCATCAAAGATAAAATGTACATCCTTAGCAAGTAGATTGTATAAGGGTCTAGAAACTTTGCTAAAATCTTTAATGAAACGTCTATAAAAACCAAAGATGCCCAAGGAAAGATCTTACTTCTCTGACTGATTTAGGCGGAGGAAGATTAGAAATGAGATCCACCTTGGCTTTGTCAACCTCAATACCTTTGCATGAAATGATGTGACCGAGAACTATACCTTGTTTTACCATGAAATGGCATTTCTCCCAATTTAAGACCAAATTCTTCTCTATACATCTCTGTAAAACTTTCGTCAAATGATGTAAACATTGATCAAATGAATCTCCAAAGACAGAAAAATCATCCATAAAGACCTCAAGAAATCGTTCAACCATATCAGAAAAAATGCTTAACATACAACGTTGAAATGTAGCAGGTGCATTACATAATCCAAATGGCATTCTCCTATATGCAAAAGTGCCAAAAGGGCAAGTGAAAGTGGTTTTCTCTTGATCTTTTGGTGCTATGGGAATCTGATTGTATCCTGAATAGCCATCTAGAAAGCAATAAAATTCGTGGCCTGCTAATCTATCAAGCATTTGATCAATAAATGGTAAAGGAAAATGGTCTTTACGTGTGACAATTTAACTTTCTATAATCAATGCATACACGCCATCCCGTAGTCACTCTAGTGGTATCAATTCATTATCGCATTGGTAACTACTGTGACTCGACTTTGGGGACCACTTGCACAGATCGACCTGACCATGAACTATCGAGAAATGGGTAAATGATACCTGCGTCTAACAGTTTAAGGACTTCTGTTCTAACAACTTCTTTCATATTAGGATTTAACCGACGTTGCATTTCCCTAGTAGATTTAGCATTTTCATCAAGGTGAATGTAATGCATGCAACTTTGGTTTATACCTTTTATGTCTCATGCTTTATGGTCCATCCTAATGCTCCTTTGTGCTCTTTTAAAACATCCAACAACTTACCTTTTTGTTCGTCATTTAGGGATGATGAGATGATTACTGGTAGAGTGCTTTCTTCTCCCAAGAACGCATATTCCAAAGTGTTGGGTAATGGTTTGAGCTCGAGTTTCGGTGGTGATTCTGATGATGGGATGATTTTCTTCTCTGATGGTGCTAGTTGTTCAACTCTTGACTTCCATTTATTAGTGTCCATGGATGGTCTTTGAGTCAAGTAGAGCGTTGACCTCATCGACTGATCTGTCAACATCAAAATCCAAACCAAAGTGAGTTAAACATGTTTGTAAAGGGTCATCACTAAGGTTTGAAACAAAATTATCATCAACTAATGCTTCAATTAAATCCACATCAACAATTCCATCATCTGCATTGTGAGGTTGTTTGGCAATGTTGAAGATGTTGAGCTCCATGGTCATATTGCCGAAGGACAACTGCATATTTCCAGTCCTGCATTGAATGTGAGCATCGGCAGTTGCCAAAAATGGTCGGCCTAGGATAATGGGGATATGCTTCCTTGAATCTGTATTGGTTGAGTGTCAATTACAATGAAATCAACGGAAAATAAAACTTATCTACCCGTATAAGCACGTCCTCCACAATACCACGAGGTATTTTCGTGGATCGATCCGCAAGTCGTAACACCACCGGAGTTGGGTGTAATTCTCCCAATCCAAGTTTCACAAATACCGAGTAAGGCAAAAGATTAACACTAGCTCCTAAATCCAACAAAGCATTCTCAATTGTGTGGTTCCTATACTACATGAGATAGTGGGAGCCTCGGGTCTTTACATTTTAGAGGAATTTTGTGTTGGAGTATAGAACTAACGTTTTCGTTAAAAATGCCTTTTCTCGAACATGAATGTTTCTCTTTTTAGTGCAAAGGTCTTTAAGAAACTTGGCATAAGATGGAACTTGTTTTATTGCATCAAGTAAAGGGATGTTAACACTTACCCTGTTTCAAGACTTCAAGAATCTCACCGTGGATTTTCCTTCTTTCCTTTAGCTAACCTCTGAGGGAATGGAGCTTTAGGAACGTATTCCCGTGGGTTGGTTTCTTCTTTCTCCTCCGGTGGCGAGTCTTCAACATTTACAGGTACAATTTGATTTTCTTTGGTCGCTGGCATCTCCACTTTATTGTCGACTTCTTTTCCTTTTCGCAAGGTCATAACGGCTTTGACCTCTCCATGCTGTTGTGGTGAACTGGTACTTGCTTCATGCACTGCTTTAGGATTAGGCACTGGTTGACTTGGAAATTTACCTTTTTCAACAGTCATTGCCAAAGTCTGAACTGAAGAAGCAAGTTGTCCCACCATCTTCTCGAGGCTTGAAACTGATTGGGCTTGTGAGTTAAAGCCTGCTCTCATCTCATTTCGTAGTCCATCAATGGTGCGGTTTTGTTGCTCAATCGTGGAGTGAGTAACATTCTTGAGATTCTGGAGAGCATCCTCCCATTGTCTGGGTTGAGAGTAGTTTTGGTTATGATTGTATGGTCTAAATGGTGGCTGAGAGGCTTGAGGAACTTGAGGAATTGATTGCATTGGTGGAGCTGGAGCTGCTGGTCCATTCTGTTGGAATCCCTGAGACCATGAAAAATTGGGGTGATCTCTCCATCCAGGATTATATGTGTTGGAGTATGGGTTGTAATTTGATGGCTTCCTCATGACACCGATGGCATTGGCTTGATCTGAATATGAGTCATGGTCATGTGGCTCTGTTGATTTAGCAGTCGTCAACGATGCTATTTGTCGAGAAAGACCTTCAATTATCTCTTTAACTTCTTTGATTTCTGAACTTGACTCACCAATGTGAACCTCATTCACTCCTTTAATTCTTCTAGTATTCCTGAGAGACCGACTCCGTTGTTGGGAATTATCTGCTTGTCGCTGGAAGAAATCCCAAATCTCTGATGCACTTTTTGACATTAGCTCTCCTCCACTTGTCGCCATTAGCCATTCTTGCACATTTGGCAATAATCCTTCCAAGAAGTATTGGCATTGGTGCCATTTCTCGTATCCATGATGTGGACACTTCAAAAGTAGCCCATTGAATCGCTCCCACGCTTCGAAAAACTGCTCGTCTTCTCTCTGTGTGAACTCTGAAATTTCCCTGCGAATAGCATTGGTTTTATGCACTGGGAAATATTTATTTAAAAATTTCGTTACCATTTGTTCCCATGTTGTAATGCTATTAGCGTGCAATGTATTGAACCATGAACGAGCTCTATCCTTTAAAGAAAATGGGAATAGTCTAAGTTTAACATCATCTTAGAAAAATTCTCATATTTAAATGTTTGACAAATTGTATGAAAATCATTCAGATGATTATATGGGTCCTCATTTTCTAGGCCATAGAATGTTGGGAGACAATTTAGCACACTAGGTTTTAATTCAAAACTCCTAGCAGCTACATTTGGGTATCTAATGCATGATGTGCTCAAATTAGCTAAGGCGGATCAAGTAGTCCTTGAATGGCCTCCCGTGGTTGGTTTGTTGCAAATCCATTTCAGTTTTATCTTTACGTGCAATGTGTTTGTGTGTGCGAAGTGTTCTTTCTAATTCAAGGTCTATAGGTTCAAGATTAGGTGACAATGACCTACGACCATGCATGCAAATAAAGAAAATAAATTGAGAACAAAACAAATAAAAATAAAGAAAAAGGAGAAATTACAATACTAACCTTATTCTTATTTTACAACCTTTCTATTAAAAAAACACACACTAAAACAAATACGTGAAATAAAATAAAAATAAATTAATGAGATAAATGAAAAATTACAAAGAAAAATAACTTGAAAATAAAATTGCAGAAATTTAAAGAAGAGAAAAAGAAATTCTTACCTAAAATATAAATTCACTTTTTTTTAATTAATTAAGAAAAGAAAATACAAGGAAACAACTAAAATAATAATAATAATAATAATAGTAATAATAATAAAATTATTTACAAAAAATTAATTCTACAAATTAAAATACTTACCTCCAAGAACAACGGCGCCAAAAACTTGTTGTGTAAATTTTGTTGAACTCGCATAGCCTTACACGAATCTATTGTAGAATAGATTAACGGTGACAGTGTCGATCCCACGAGGAGGTGGATTTTAATTATATGTAGAATTAATTAAGTAAATAGGTGATTGGATTTATGGGGAAATTGATTTAAAGGATGCTAGAATGGGAAATTGATTTAAAGGATGCTAGAATTTAAATTGGAATAGCGGAATTAAATTGAATTGGGAACTATTGAAATAAAGTGCTCGGGTATCGGATCCGTATCAACATGCACCATGGGCTAAATATTCCTTATTAATACCAATTAAATCATGAGGGGAAATCCACACCTCACGAACCACGCTCTAATCAATATGGTGTCAAGGGCTTATCGTGCCAAATAATAATAACCTTGTACTAGGGTCCAGGTAAAACCGGTAAGTAACTAGACAAGATTATTATTATTTGTCGATTTAAAAGTCAAAACCTCCACAGAAATTAGAAGGGAAGAGAAAATAAATTTACCAAATAAAGCCCATGACACATGTTGAGACTTCACCTTCAACCAAGCTTGAAAGAAAATTAGCTACTCATTATTGAACTAGGGGTAAAATAGGAATTTTATTAAAATACGTAGAAAATACAAGATGGAGAAGGAATTACAGAAAACTAAGCTCAAAAATGGATTCGGGGTGTCAAATTAGGGGAGGCCCCTTTTATAGATACATTGAGTGAATCATGGCCATCGGATTAAAAATAGTTTGGATGCACAAGATGCGCCACGTCATCGGTGAACGATAACACGGTTTGACCACGGGTTTGACCACGCGGTTTGAACAAGAACACGGTTTGCACACGGTTTGAACGAAGCTGTGATGTCCGAGCGAGTGTCGTGAACGATCTCATGAACGATGACCGCATACATGAATAGTGCCGTACGTGTGAACAGTGCCATTTTTCCTTTTATGCTCCTCTTAAGGTTTTCGACTGTTCTGAGTTCAAAAGTGACGTCCGTTTTGCTATCCGAAATCTCGTTCATTGTGAAATGACCATAATACCCCTAAAATACACAAAATACTTAATTAAAACAGAACACACATAATTAAATAACAAGAGACTTAAATTAAGAAAATTAAAGATGTTAGTAAAACTTGAAGTACAAAATGACGATTTTCTCCTTTATAAATATACACTTTCTAACACTCAACAATGACCATGATGTCCTTAGAATACATAAAATACTTAATTATAATACAACACACATAATTAAGTTGTAAGAGACTTAAGTACATAAAAGTAGAGATATTAGTGAGACTTGAAGTGTAAAACGATAATTTTCTCTTTTATAAATATACATTTTCTAATACTCAACAAACCTCACACATCTGTTTGAATGAGCTCGAGTGGCTTCTAGGCTCTTGAGCTTGACTCCTTTGAAAAACTCTTTCTAAACTGCTTGCCAAGTAAACATCCTTTGCAAACTTGATTAGAATGTTTGATTGAAGTTAGGCCTCATGCCATATTCTTCTTCTATAGTAGCTATAGTCTACTAAAGTTGAGATGCCCATATCGAAGATGCCAAATCCAAGTTGGATCTTTGTGACAAGCTTTGAGACACTTTGCAACATCATTTTGAATATTTAAAGAAAATATTTTATTCTTTGACATTGTTACTTTTGAAATTAGGTTTTCTTTGTCATTTATTAGAAAAAGACTATAATCTTATAAGTGAATATAATAGCCTTTTTCTAAGAGTTGACCTAAACTGAGTATATTGCTTTCATACTGGACGTAAACATTTAAAATCAATTGGTGGCTACCATCTTTTGCATGAAAAAGAATGTTACCTTCGCCCTTCATTGGTACTTTTGAATCATCTCTAAAAGCGGCACTGCCATTTATAGATTCATTTAGTTCTACAAACTTGCTTTTGTTTTCGTTCATGCTAGTGCTAGTAGCTGTGTCAAGATACCATGCATTTTCTTGACCTCCATTAATTTCATTATCTGATAGTAAAAGTGTACTATTTTCACCATTCTTTTATTAAGCATAATTCACATTCTCTTTAATTCTAGTACTAGGACATCTATTTTTTAAGTATAATGCCTAAACTTTTGACATTTATAGCACTGTATTTTGAGATTTATTATACCTTGATCTGACTGCCGCTACCTTGTCCTCCAGTTGAGCTTTTACTTCTTCTATAATTAGAGTTGTTGTTGAAATTCCAGCCTAGTCTATGACCATGACCTCTACATCGTCCTTTGTCTAAACCTTGGACATATTGTCTTCTGTTGCTGTAGATTTCTTTTTTTTTTTTCTTTGGATTGACTTCCATCTTGCGAAGTTGTTCTTCCATCCCGTGTTTCTTCTTTTGTTTATCTTCATAAGCTTACAACCTTTCTTGAAGTTTCTCAATTGCCATAACCTCAAATTCTTTTTTTCCTCAATTGTCACAACAATATGGTCAAACTTTGAGTCTATTGATCAAAGTATCTTCCAATAATCTTTATCTTTTTTAACTCCTTACCATTTCCTTTTTATTCATTGGAAACAGTCACGACCCTGAGTAAAATATTTAGAAATTAACTCAGATGCCTTCATGTATAAGGACTCAAATTCTCCTTGTAATGGTTGAACACGATTTTTTTTTAACTTGTTTCAAATTCTCCTTTTGTGTTGCATTAAAGCTACTTCATTTTCTGGCACAGTAAAACCTTTGTCCACAACTTCCTATACATCGTGTGCACCTAATATAGCGTTCATTTTGATACTCTAATTGTCAAACTTACTTCTCTTCAATCATAGAACTTTGAATGATATCATGTTACCATTTGTCATTATTCACAAATTGAGTAAGAATTTAGAAATTTTGAATGCACAGATGAATCCTAAATGTGGAAAAACCTTGGGAGGAACTCAGATCAACTTTCGACCAATGGTCAACAGTCAACATCGGTCAATGGCCGATGGTCAGCGATCAATAGCTCGGTCCAGATCAGTTAACTTGACTTAAATCTGGGTCGGTTCAGTTCGGTTCGGTTCGGTTCGACTCGGCTCAGCTAAGTCAGAGGCTCCATTCAAATAATTTTAACTCATTGAGTCGACCTAGTTTCAAGATAGCAAACTTCTAAAGTGATTGCAGGTGCGTCCAGATTCCAATCGGGCTGATTTTTATGGCATCATATTCCTTTTGTCGAGCTCTTTAATTTGATATGCACACTACTATGCGGAGCACTGATTACTAATTCTGATACCATTTTGTTGGAGAATTTGAAGTATTAAACATAAATATTATTAAAAAAAGTAAAGAACATTAAAAAAAGTAAACACACTCTTATAAATCACTCTCAAAAGCTTTGTTTACTTCTTATGCTTTTTTCTTCTTTTACTTGATACATAACCCAAAGGAAGAATGGATACTTATATATGAAACAAACCAATCACAACAATTCATTTATTCAACTACCACAAAAATGCTCACCATTCATAAAAACAACCATCAATTGCTTCATTAACCCCACCAACCTTACCTACCAAGCCTATTACTATAAATCTTACATGCCACCAAAGCTCATCTAACTTAGAAAGTTCTATGTGATGAGTTAGGCTTTGTATTTTTTCATGGACTTAGATGAAAAACAAGTTTATGATCCAATAGCGTGGTTATGATTTATGTGGCAATTAGGATAATGTATGGTTATGATTAAGTTGTAACAAGTATAAATACCTCATCTCTTAGTTGGTTTAAGCAACAAGAAGTAGTAACGCTTCTTAGTTCTAAAAGAATTGTAATTTATGAGTTGTATTTTGTCCATAAGAAAAAAAGCAATTTTTAGTGTTTAATTATTTAAATTCTTCAACAAAGTGCTATCAATACTAATAATTAGTGTTCCACATTGAAGTGTGGCATACAAATCGAAGAGCTCGACAAAAGGAACACAATGCCACAAAAATCAGCCTGATCGGATTTTAGATGTGCCTATACTTGCTACTAGAAGTTTATGCCCTAAAACTGAGTCAACTCATTGAATTGAACCAAATTGAACCAAGATGAACCAAGGTGAATTGAGCCAAACTAAGAAAAACCGAGTAAGAGCCGAGTGAAATGAACCGTGTTAGAATGATTCATTGATCATTGACCTTCAACGTTGACTACTGATTATTGATCATTGACTATTGACTGAAATTTGAAATTTTTGCCCGAGTCCCTCCTTAGACCTTTTTGATGTATTAGATCTGTTCTTACAATTAGAATTTTCAAACTTTGACTCTATAATAAGTGATGGTAAGTAGCAACATGGTGTTATTCTAAGTTCCATAATTAAAAGGAAACAACTTCGTCATTGAAGTATCAAAACAAAAGCCCTCCTTGGAGCTCATGATGTTTGGGAAGTCATTGGAAAAGGCTACAACATTTAGAAAATGAGGCTTTTTTCACTCAACAACAAAAAGATGGTTTAAAGAATTTAAGACAAAGAGACAAGAAAGCTTTTTGTGTTCGCCCGTAGACATATACTAAAAGCCGAACCACATAATTTTTGGTGTTCCTGTATGATTCTGTGTCTCTTTATTTCTCAATTTCATTCACCAACTGATTTCCCAACACTTAATTCTCAAATTTATTCTTTTCAAGAAAATCAGCAACAACATCATAAGACGTGAGTAAAGAGAGGTTGATAGGTACAACATTTTTCATCATACTATAAAAATGAGTCAATTACCAAATCTACCTTGCACTCTGACAACGCAAGTACCAAACAAGACAATAAAGCGTGATTAATATCATCACATCTGTAAGATACGTTTTGTGTCCTTAAGTGGCCCATCTAATAGAATTAATAATTATCATTAGATAATTATATTTTAGTTAAATTAAACTTCTTATTCTTATTTATTCTAGATGTCATTAAGCCTTTATGAAAATATAAGCTAGTTGTTGATCACTACGAACAAACAGGGTACAAATTATATCAGCTAGCATTTTTTTCTTGAATGAAGTGGCAATCTATATATGCTTTGTTCACTAATGAAAAATGGATTATAAGCAATATGTAGATCGACAATCAATTGGACATCCTGGCTAATCAATATCTGTATAAGCAGAGATAGAAGTATGATCATTCTTGCATCCATATCCCTCTTCCTGTGATCTTTATAGATGGCGCAATATTCTTTTTACTGTATCCATGTGTTGAACCTTAGGTGCATGCGTGAATTAACTAACCAAGCTTACAACATAGGAAATATCTAGGTGAGTAATTGTCAAGTAGATTAATCTGCCAACCAATCTTTGATATTGAACAACATTAGGAAAAATTCCCCTTCATCATCAGGCTTATTTCCACTCTTTGTGGATGTCTATGCTGGTTTTGATCTTAATTTTCCGTTATCTTGTAATAAGTCTAACACATACTTCCATTGATTAAGAAAATTGCCTTTGGTTGAGTAACCAACTTCTACCCCAAAAATTACTTCAAAACACCAAGATCCTTGGCAGCAAACTTTTTGTGTAAAAGTGCTTTGAGCTTTGATATTTCTTCATGGTCATTTCCTGTAATTAAAATATCATCAATGTAGACCAAAGCAATAGTGATGCAAGAGATGCCCTTTTTTAACAAATAATGAAGAATTTGCAGCTCTCTTTGTAGCCCATTCATCATGAGAACTAAATTGAACTTGGTATACCAAGCTCATGGTTATTGTTTTAGCTTATATAATGCCTTGTTCTTTGCACACAAGGCCAAGTTCTGATTCTTTTGGGTGGCTAGGAGGTAATCTCATAAAAACTTCGTCTTCAAGCTCTCTATGGAGGAAAGCACTTATGTCTTCCAATGGTCCCATCACTTCTGTACTTTATTTTGTCTATCCAACGACAGCTGATGGTTTTCTTTCCATGTGGTAGTTTAACAACATTCAACGTCTTATTCTTATCAAGGGCTTGTAGTTTGTCATGCATTGCTTGTCTCCAAATGGAATTCTAGTTGGCTTCTTTAAAAGTTTTGGGGTTGTGATTGCTGAATATTGCCAAAAGAAAGGTTGAACGAGAAGGCTTCATCTTGTGATATGTCAAATAAAATAAGCCTATATAGGATAAAAGACTACATGGCAAGTAAAAAAATCCTTCATTTTTTCTAGTGGATGAACCTATTTTTCTTATCTACTTTGGGGCTGTTGAGATAGAGGTAACTGCTATATTATTTATGGCAGATAAAAGAGCTGTGGCAGCAAGTGCTAAACTTGTAGATTCTTCAATTTGTTGACGATCGTTACTGAAATAAGAGCTTTACTGAGCTTTATTATTTAAACAAGTGTCATCACATGTAATTGTTGGTAGTTGAACCAAAGTAGATAAGCACTTCCCCTAAGATTGAATTTTGTTGCCATCTTGTAGTTGAAAAAAGATTTTGACTCAGCAAATCTCACATCCTGGGAGATACTAAGCAATCGAGTGGTCATATTATAGCAGACTGATCCTTTTTTTTTTAAGAATATCCAAAGAACAAAACAAAAACAACCAAATACTCACAAATGAGAAATATTTGGCTTCTGAATTTTTAAGGCTTCCAAGGGAGACTTAAATTCAAGCACTCGACTAAGAAGATGATTAATAAAAAATGTTGCCATTAGAACACCATGTGACCAATAATTCCTTGGAACATTCATTTGAAACATTAGAGCCCTTGCAGTTTCTAGAATATGTCTGTTTTTTTCGTTCTGCCACCCCATTTTGTTGTGCCGTACCCACACAACTAGTTTCATGAAGAATCCAAAGGTTGCAAAGATATTCAGAAAATGGATGACCGGTATATTCAGTTCTATTATCAGACCTGAAGGATTTTATCTTAGCACCAAATTGGTCTTTAAAAACAGACATCACCTTTGTCTTTGATTTCAACAAATATAACTAAGTATTACGAGATTTATCATCAATAAATAAACAAAATATCTGTATTCATCATAAGAACCAATAGGTGCAACGCCTAATGAATTAGAATAAATCAACTCAAATGACTTAGAAGACACAGATAAAGATTTATAAAAGGTAAACAAGTTTGTTTTGAAAATTGACAAACATCACAAACACTAGAGGTAATAAAAATAGGAGGAAAAAGACTTGAAAATGTTGTATTCAGCAAATATAGTCCATGCGAATATATTCCCTCACTAATCGTCTTCTTTGTTTTTCGATCCTGAAATATAACGGATGATGAAGAAAAAATAACATCACAATTCAAAGAGCCAGAGATTTTTCTAACCGATAGCAATTTTACTGAAAATGAAGGAACAAGTAGAACATTAGATGTTGAACGTTAAGGAAAAAAAATATTTTTCCATTTCTAGATACAAGGAGTGGCTCCATTTGCAGTAGATACCTCATATTTATGGTTTTTGGTAATAAAATCGTGCACAAGACTCGGATTATTGGCCATGTGATCTCTGGCTCCGGAATTAATTATCCATGAATTTGTATTACAAGAAAAAGTAAGATAAGTTTATGGGTTACCTGAAACCTTAGTAGAAGTGGAGAGACCAATTTCATATGACCTGGACTCACTGATTTGTTGAAAGAGATAGTGTTACGTGTCTTATGTCCTATTTTGTTATTTTATTTAATTATTTCTTTCATTGATTGAATAAGTCAAATTAGTCGTTTGATTAGTTAAGAATCCAATCTAGTTTGTCAGATATTTTATGGGCATATGCATTTAGTCTTGGAAGGACAATTGTATTCTTTCATTATTTAATTTTTAGAAATAAATAGCTGGGGAAACCACTTTTGAATTTGGAAACACTAGCTTGAATATTGGAGGTACAGGCTCCCTCGAACGATCTTGATACATTTATTAGAAAATTCGTTTCTTTTCTTTTTTCACAATAGGCAGAGGAAAGAAATAAGAAACTCGCTCGTATATACCAAATTGGTATCAGAGCTTGGCTATGGATCAACGAATCAAACAATTTGAAAAAACTATGGAAACTATTGCTCGGCAAGGAGATCTTTTACGATAGTTGACGAAGACTTTCAACAAGCTTAGTATAAGGGTAGAGCAAATGGCCAGCCAAGCTAATAAGTCAGCCAGGAACTTTAATGACTGAACGTAAAACCAAAAAGACAGTGAAGGGTCTCCACAAAGGGGCATGGCAGGTACTCAATCAAGTACCAATGAGACTAATCAAAGTCAATCAGCAGGGTTGTCTATGCCAAAAACAATAAAATTTGACTTTCCTCGTTATAAAGGAAAAGGGGACCCAACTATATGGTCATGCAAAGCAGAGCAATTCTTTGAACTCCACGACATTCCAAACACCGAACATGTTTTCTTGACCTCCTTTCATCTAGAAGGGGATGCCCATCTGTGGTACTAATTACTACGCCAAGAGATGATACTTGTCTCTTGGGATCCTTTTAAGGAGGGACTAAATTCAAGGTATGGGCTAAATCAATACTTGGATTTCTTTGCTGAACTGGCTCATTTACAGCAAGCAGGTTCAGTATTGGATTATCAAGAAAATTTTGAGAAACTTTTGGCTAAGGCAAGACCCATGGATCAGCTAGGAAATTCAGTTGTTTTGTTGGAGGACTTTGGGAACCTAATTGAACTGATGTTGGGGCCAACAAACCCAATAATCTATCCTTAGCTATCGGGTTAGAAAGGTTATTTGAAGCCAGATATTTTAGCCACCGAAAGAACACGCAACCTACCATTCACACCATAGCACCAAAATACAAGAACAACTCCTATTAAGAGAATGACTACAGAGGAGTTAAATGAAAGGCGGTATAGGGGCTTGTGTTTCAAATGTAATGAGAAGTTTGGGCCAGGGCATAAATGTAAAAAGTTATTTTTAATACAAGCTACATTGGCAAATAGCGATGATGATGTAAAAATGGAGGATGATGAGATTATAGAAAAACAACCTACCTAGCAACCAGAAAACTCTTTGCACGCAATAGCTGGATTGCGTACACTGGATACAATGCGATTTTTAGGTACTCTTGCACATAGAGCTGTGATGGTGCTTATTGATTCGGACAGTTCGCACAACTTTGTCAATCAACAGATGGCTAAGAATGCAAGGCTTTAACTGATTTTTAAAAGGCATTTGTATGTTATAGTAGCATCTAGTGAAAAATTGGTAAGCCTTGGTAAGTGCTCTCAAACTTAAATTAACTTGCAAGATTATCCAATTGTAGTAGATTTTTACTTGCTGTCAATTAAGGGGTATGATGTCATCCTTGGTACTCAATGGTTAAGTTCATTGGGACCTATTGAATGAGATTTTTCTAAGTTATTTATGAAGTTCGAACTAGGTGGGAAGAAAATTACCTTGCGAGGATTAACAAGTGCAAAAAGTTAAGTCATTGATAGCCTTGAGTTTCAACAAGCAGCCAAAACAAAGGGGCTCTTACTAGAAGTGATACCAGCTAGAAGCTCACCCTCTATTCGGCCAAATATTCACCCACATGTACAACAGCTCCTATTGAAATATAAAGTTGTACTGATGGAACCAAAAGGCTTGCATCCAATTAGATCATGTTAGCCTCTGGAATTATCCGCCATAGTAACAACCATTACTCATCTCCAGTCATCTTAATGAAGAAGAATGATGGTTCATGGCGAATGTGTATTGACTATTGTTGAGTGTTAGAAAGTATATATTTATAAAGGAGAAAATTGTCATTTTACATTTCAAGTCTCACTAACATCTCTACTTCTATATATTTAAGTCCCTTGTTATTTAATTATGTGTGTTTTGTTTTAATTAAGTATTTTATATATTTTAAGGGCATCATGGTCATTTCACAATGAACGAGAGATCGGATAGCAAAACGGACATCACTTTTGAACTCAAGACGGTCGAAAACCTTAGGAGGAGCATAAAAGAAAAAATGGCATTGTTCACATGTACAGTACTGTTCATAGGTACTGTTCACGATACTGCTCATACCACGTCACAGTTTAAACCGTGTTACTTTTTAAACCGTGTGGTCAAACTCATGGTCAAACCGTGTACTGTTGATTGATGACGTGGGTCAATCCTGAGCGTCCGAATTATTTTTAATCCGATGGCCATGATTTATTCAGTGTATCTATAAAAAAGGGGTTCTTCTGCCCTATTTCGACACCCCTGAATCCAATTTTTGAGCTTAGTTTTCTATAATTCTTTCTCTATCTTGTATTTTCTACATATTCTAATAAATTTTCATTTTACCCGTTGTTCAATTATGAGTAGTTAATTTTCTTTCAAGCTTGGGTTGAACGTGAAGTCTCAACATGTGTCATGGGCTTTATTTGGTAAATTTACTTTCTCTTCTCCTCTAATTTTTGTGGAGGTTTTGACTTTTCGTCGACAAATAGTAATATTCTTGTCTAGATACTACTCTGGTTTAACCAGTTCCCTAGTACAAGGTTATTACTATTTGGCACGATAAGCCCTTAGCACCATATTGATTAGAGCGTGGTTCATGAGATGTGGAAATCCCCCTAATGATTTAATTGATATTAATAAGTAATATTCAGCCCAATTTAAGGAATATGCATGTTGATACGGATCCAGGTACCCAAGCACTTTATTTCAATAGTTTCCAGTTTAATTTATTCTCGCCATTCCAATTTAAATTCTAGCATAATTTAAATTAATTTTCCCATAAATCCAATCACTCACTTACGAAATTAATTCTATACATAATTAAAATCCACCTCCTCGTGGGATCGACACTCGACACCATTGATCTATTCTACAATAGATTCGTACGCTTTCGAGTTCACAAAATTTGTACAATAAGTTTTTGGCGCCGTTGCCGGGGAGGTAACTTATTTTAATTTGTGGAATTATTTTTTGTAAATAATTTCTTTTAGTTATTTTATTGTAATTTAAAAAAAAAAGAAAAAAAGTTAATATGCATTTTAAGGTTAGAATTTCATTTCTTTTTCTCTTCTTTAAATTTCTGTAATTTAAGTTTTCAAGTTATTTTTCTTTATAATTCTTCATTTATCTTGTTAATTTATTTTTATTTTATTTATTTTATTTCATGTATTTTTTTGTGTGTTTTCATAGTAAGATTGTAACAGCGTGACAAGGCTAGTATCGTAATTTCGCTCTCTTCTTTATTTTTATTACTTTTGTTGTTAATTTTTTTTTATGTTATTTGTATGCATGGTCGAAGGGCATTATTACATAATCTTGAGCCTATAGACCTTGAACTCGAAAAAACACGCTGCATTTAAAAATAAAATTGAAATGGATTTGCAACACCAACAACCAGAACCACAAGAGAGGCCATTTAAGGACTACTTCAGTCCCTTAGCTAATTTGAGCACATCATGCATAAGATACCCAAATGTAGCTACTAGGAGTTTTGAGTTAAAATCTAGTGCGCTAAATTGTCTCCCAACATTCTATAGCCTAGAAAATGAGGATCCATATAATCATCTGAATGATTTTCATACTATTTGTCAAACTTTTAAATACGAGACTTTTTCAGAAGATGATGTTAAACTTAAATTATTTCTATTTTCTTTAAAGGATAGAGTTCGTTCATGATTCAATACATTGCCTGCTAATAGCATTACAACATGGGAACAAATGGTAACAAAATTTTTGAATAAATATTTCCCAGTACATAAAACCAATGCTATTCGCAGGGAAATCTCAGAGTTTGCCCAGAGAGAAGACGAGCAGTTTTTTGAAGTATGGGAGTGATTCAATGGGCTACTTTTGAAGTGTCCACATCATGGGTACGAGAAATGTCACCAATGCCAATACTTTTTGGAAGGATTATTGCCACAAGTGAAAGAATGGCTAATGGTAACAAGTGGAGGAGAGCTAATGTCAAAAAGTACATCACGGATTTGGGAGTTCTTCCAGCGACAAGCGGATAATTCCCAACAGCGGAGTCGATCTCTCAGGAATACTAGAAGAATTAAAAGAGTGAATGAGATTCATATTGGCGAGTCAAGTTCAGGAATTAAAGAAGTTAAAGAGGTAATTGAAGGTCTTTCCCGATAAATAGCATCGTTAACGACTGCTAATTCAACAGAACCACATGACCATGACTCATACTCAGATCAAGCCAATATCATCAGTGTCATTAGAAAGCCATCAAATTACAACCCATACTCCAACTCATATAACCCTGGATGGAGAGACCACCCCAATTTTTCATGGTCTCAAGGATTCCAACAAAATGGACTAACAGCCAATTCCTCAAGTTCCTCAAGCCTCTCAGCCACCATTTAGACCATACAATCAGAACCAGAACTACTCTCAACCTAGACCATGGGAGGATGCATTTCAGAATGTCAAGAATGTTACTAACTCCATGATCGAGCAACAAAATCGCACCATTGATGGACTACGAAATAAGATGAGAGCAGGCTTCAACTCACAAGCCCAATTAGTTTCAAACCTCGAGAAGATGGTGGAACAAATTGCTTCTTCAGTTTAGACCTTGGCAATAACTGTTGAGAAAGGCAAGTTTCTAAGTCAACCAGTGCCTCATCCTAAAGGAGTACATGAAGTCAGTACCAGCTCAACACAACAGCATGGAAAGGTCAAAGCCGTTATGACCTTACGAAAAAGAAAAGAGGTCGACAACAAAGTCGAGATGCCGGCAACTAAAGAAAATCAAATTGTACCTGTGAATGTTGAAAACTCACCATTAGAAGAGAAAGAAGAAACCAACCCACGAGAATACGTTCCTAAAGCTCCATTTCCTCAGAGGTTAGCCAAAGGAAAGTAGGAAAAATCCACAGGTGAGATTCTTGAAATCTTCAAACAGGTAAGTGTTAACATCCTTTTGCTTGATGCTATAAAACAAGTTCCATCTTATGCCAAGTTTCTTAAAGACCTTTGTACTAAAAAGAGAAACATTCATGTTCAAAAGAAGGCATTTTTAACAGAAAACGTTAGTTCTATACTCCAACACAATATTCCTCTAAAATGTAAAGACTCAGGCTCCCTCACTCTGTCATATAGCATAGGGAACCACACAATTGAGAACGCTTTGTTGGATTTAGGAGCTAGTATAAATCTATTGTCTTATTCAGTATTTGTGAAACTTGAACTTGGAGAATTACACCCAACTCCAGTGGTGTTACAGCTTGCAAATCGATCTGCGAAAATACCTCGTGGTATTGTGGAGGACGTGCTTATCCAGGTAGATAAGTTTTATTTTCCTGTTGATTTCATTGTAATTGACACTCAACCAATCCAGGATTCAAGGAAGCACATCCCTATTATCCTCGATCGACCTTTCTTGGCAACTGCAGATGCTCACATTCAATGTAGGACTGGAAATATACAGCTCTCTTTCGGCAACATGACTATGCAGCTAAACATCTTCAACATTACCAAACAACCTCACAATGCAAATGATAGAATTGTTGATGTGGATTTAATAGAAGCATTAGTTGATAATACTTTTGTTTCAAACCTTAGTGATGACCCTTTACAAACATGTTTAACTCACTTTTGTTTAGATTTTGATATTGACAGATCAGTTGATGAGGTTAATACCCTACTTGACTCAGCACCAGGCATAGACACTAATAAATGGAAGTCAAGAGTTGAACAACTAGCACCATTAGAGAAGAAAATCATCCTATCATCAGAATTAGCACCGAAACTCGAGCTGAAACCATTACCCAACACTTTGGAATATGCATTTTTGGGAGAAGAAAGCACTCTACCGGTAATCATCTCATCATCCTTAAGTGACAAATAAAAAGGTAAGTTGTTGGATGTTTTAAAAGAGCACAAAGGAGCATTAGGATGGACTATAGCCGACATAAAAGGTATAAACCCAGCAGATTGTATGCATTACAGTCACTTGATGAAAATGCTAAATCTACTAGGGAAATACAACGTCAGTTAAATCCTAACTTGAAAGAAGTTGTTAGAACTAAAGTTCTTTAACTGTTAGATGCAGGTATTATTTACCAAATTTCTGATAGTTCATGGGTCAGTCATGTGCAAGTTGTCCCCAAAAAGTCAGGAGTCACGGTAGTTACCAACATTGATAATGAATTGATACCGACTAGAGCAACTACAGGATGGCGTGTATACATTAATAATAGAAAGTTAAATTCTATCACACGTAAAGACCATTTTCCTTTACCATTTATTGATCAAATGCTTGATAGATTAGCAGGCCATGAATTTTAGTGCTTTCTAGATGGCGACTCAAGATACAATCAGATTCTCATAGCACCAAAAGATCAAGAAAAAACTACTTTCACTTGCCCTTTTGTCACTTTTGCATATAGGAGGATGCCATTTGGATTATGTAATGCACCTGCTACATTTCAACGTTGTATGTTAAGTATTTTTTCTAATATGATTAAACGATTTCTTGAGGTCTTTATGGATGATTTTTCAATTTTTGGAGATTCATTTAATCAATGTTTACATCATTTGACAAAAGTTCTGCAGAGATGGATCGAGAAAAATTTGATCTTAAATTGGGAGAAGTATCATTTTATTGTAAAACAAGGTATAGTTCTTGGTCACATCATTTCATGCAAAGGTATTAAGGTTGACAAAGCCAAGGTGGATCTCATTTTCAATCTTCCTCCACCTAAAATAATCAGAGAAGTAAGATCTTTTCTTGGGCATGCTGGTTTTTATAGACATTTAATTAAGGATTTTAGCAAAGTTTCTAGACCCTTATGGAATTTACTTGCTAAGGATGTACATTTTATCCTTGATGATTCATGTCTTATAGCATTTGAAAAGCTAAAGCAATTGTTGGCGTCATCGCCCATCATTCAGCCACCAAACTGGAGCTTACCATTCGAGCTCATGTGTGATGCATTTGATTATGCAGTAGGAGCAGTATCAGGACAAAGAATTGATCAAATTCCCCATGTTATTTACTATGCTAGTATGACATTAAATGATGCACAGTTGAACTATTCAACTATTGAAAAAGAAATGCTAGCAGTAGTGTATGCATTAGAGAAGTTTCGATCTTATCTTATTGGATGTAAAATAATTGTATTCACAGATCATGTTGCTCTTAAATATCTTCTCACAAAGGAAGATGCAAAAACTAGACTAATTCGTTGGGTGTTACTTTTACAGGAGTTTGACTTAGAATTCAAAGATAAGAAAGGGACAGAAAATGTTATGGCTGACCATCTCTCTCGTCTCCATTTTGACACAATTACAAAACCCTTAACATTGAATGAGCCATTTCCAGATGAACATTTGATGAGTGTAGAAGTATTACCTTGGTATGCTGATATCGTTAATTATCTTGTTATAGGTAAACTTCCAGAGCATTGGGCCAAACAGGATAAGGCTAAATTTTTTTTTTTGGATGACCCCTATCTGTTCAAGTATTGTACAAATTAAATTATTAGACGATGTGTCCCAGAAAATGAATTTCAGAACATCCTTCGTTTTGCCATGAACAAGCTTGTGAAGGCCATTTCAGTGCTAAGAAAACAGCGACAAAAGTTTTACAATGTGGTTTATATTGGTCAACTATATTTCAAGATGTTTACACCTTTTGTTCTTCATGTGATAGATGTCAACAAATGAGGAGCATTACACGAAGGAACATGATGCCACTAAATCCAATTTTAGTGGTTGAGATTTTTTATGTGTGGGGTATCGACTTCATGGGACCCTTTCCCCCTTCTTTTGGCCATCAATATATATTGGTTGCTATTGACTATATATCGAAATGGGTAGAAGTAATTCCATACAAAACCAATGATCACAAAGTGGTGATAGGGTTTTTGAAAAGCAACATTGTTTCACGCTTTGGATTTCCTCGAGCAATAATCAGTGATGGTGGTGCCCACTTTTGCAACAAATCATTCAAAGCACTTTTGACAAAGCACTCCATCACTCATAAAGTGGCGACCCCGTATCATCTGCAAACTAGTGGCCAAGTTGAGATCTCCAATCGAGAAATAAAGTACATATTAGAAAAAACGGTGAGGCCAGACAGAAAAGATTGGTCATTAAGACTTGATGATGCATTATGGGCATATAAAACGGCTATCAAGACCCCAATTGGGATGTTACCCTACAGGCTAATGTATGGAAAAGCTTGCCACCTACCTGTGGAACTCGAGCATCGTGCATACTGAGCCATCAAGAAATTCAATTTTGACATGCAGCAAGCTAGCTCAGAAAGAAGATTACAGTTGGCAAAACTTAAAGAAATTTGCAACGATGCATACGAAAATACCAAGATTTACAAGCAACGAATGAAAGTCTTTCATGATAAGCAGATTATGAGAAAATCTTTCACTCCAGGTCAGAAAGTACTTTTATTCGATTCTTGCTTGCACCTATTCCCAGGTAAGCTACGCTCTCGATGGTCTGGCCCCTTTATTATTCATACTGTTTTTCTACATGGAGTAATTGAAATTAAGGACCCAAAGAACGGTGTCACTTTTAAAGTTAATGATCAAAGATTAAAGTCATATCTAGAATACCAACCACATGGAGAGGACACCGAAATAAATTTGAGTGACCTACCAGATTTGAATTGAGATTTTTCTTTTCGGTGATTTGATTTATTTATTTTTTTC
The DNA here is from genome assembly GCA_030444775.1 of Atalantia buxifolia. Classification (NCBI taxonomy): domain Eukaryota; kingdom Viridiplantae; phylum Streptophyta; class Magnoliopsida; order Sapindales; family Rutaceae; genus Atalantia; species Atalantia buxifolia. The sequence goes on from CM059838.1 coordinate 28,096,098, forward strand.
TTTTTACTATTCTTCTGCTAATTGAAATTATTTGTGCATAAGTGTGTTTGTCTATCCATTAAGTTTTCTTTTATCACTTTTAATCATGAGACAGATCCTCTTGAACATTCTTAGACGACTTCAACGTGTCAAATCTCATCTCAGAGGCCAGATACGATTTTGTAAAACACATCGTATTTGGAAGTTACAACTACCAGAGTTAATATCCCATGTTGAGGATTTAGAAAGCCAACTTAGAGAAATTAAGAAAAGTATCTACGATATCCAACTGGAGCTTAAGGTAAATTTAATAAGAGGACGATTGTAATTTTTTTTTTGTGTTTTAGATTGTTACTCCGTTTGTGTGCTTTAGTTTGTTACCCCGGTTAAGTGGCGGATAACGATACTTCGTGACAATCAAGTCGGTTACTTCAGTTTCCCATAATTACTGATCTTCTGAGGCAAAGGTATGGACAGAAACAAGATCTTGGCAAAGTTTTGCAGTAGATTCCCTTCACTTCCTCAAAATGCCCTCCTTACAATCTATAAACCTCGGTCAAGACGCATGCGATTGCTTATGAGGAATAACATACCTGTAGACATCCGTTGGTTAATCAAGGCTAAAGTACGAATGGCAGGTGAGTTGCCTCCCAAATTTATTGCATACATGCCTGATTGTGGAAAAGAAAATTACGCAAGAAAGCGAAGAGCTCAAAAAATTTTGGTTGCTTGTCATAAGTGTGCCAGAATGAGATGCGATAAAAAACCATGTTCTTCAGGAATGGTGTCTGATAACAGAGAAGATAAGATTCAATTCATTAGGGATGGCTTGAATAAGGAGTCATTGGATGATATCCTTTTGTCTCTTGAAATGCACCCTAGTGGATATGTGCAAGGAGCGATTCTTCAGTTATGGCCATCATTCCAGAAAGAGCATGCACGATACAGCCTCGGGAATCTAACTATAAACGTTCCTGTTTGCCAGTTTATAAGAAAACTAGATGGGAAGCCTATCCTCGACCCATAGAGGGTGTCGAAATCGTTTCTGGACGTAAAACTAGAGGAAGATGTGAGCTACAGTCGCAACTACCTGTAAATATCCTTTTACTTCACTATTATTTTATTTCACTATTGTTTTACCATTTGCATTATTGTCTTTAATAATTTTATTTTATCATTATTTGCTTTTCCTTTTTATTGTTTCCTTTTTGACTCTCGAGCCATGTGCTTTACACGTTAATTGACATAGACATGATACCTCATTCACAGCTGTGACCCACTACCGGCAAGATCCTTAAATATGATTCTTTTTGTTTGCACTTACAAATTATTTTTTAGAAGTATCTCAATGGCAGCTACTCCTAATAAACAATTCAAAAACATTTGTGTGCTTTCTGGATTTAACTATGGCAAATATAAAAAGTCCATTGAGGCAGCCATTGATCTTGGTCGAAGAATAGCAGCAAGGAAATTACACTTAGTATATGGCAGAGGTGACCAAGGGTTATCAAAACTGACTCAGAAGCTGCTTATATCAGAGGGAGCCAAGTGTTAGGCATCATCCCAACAACCCTAAAACCTTTGGTTTGTTTGTCTGACTCACCGACTGGAGAAATGTTAGTTATCTCAAGTATGCAAGAAAGAATAACTGAAATATTTAATCATGCTGATGCTTTTATTTTCTTACCAGGAGATCTTGTAACTCTAGAGGCACTTATCATATTAGCATCTTGGGCTCATCTGCACATTCATCAGAAACTCATCGGTTCGTTAAATGTCAATAACTTTTATGATGGCTTCATTGCATTTCTTAACCATATAATAAAAAACTATTTCATTCCTTCTAGGGCGAAAAAGCTTTTTATTTGTGCTCACACTGTTAATGAGCTACTTGATCTGTTACAAGCTTATAAACTAGAACCAGATCCCAGGACCTTGGTATTGGAGTATCCAAATAATGATGGTAACAGCAGCCGCCATAAGAAGTACAAATTAGATTTAACTGTCCACCTGTAAATATTTTCTTCTGTGTTGCACCACCCAGGTGATGTCTTCTAAACTCTACTTCTTTCTTTAAAACATTAAGGACAATGTTTCGTTCTAGTTGGAGGGAGGGAATAGTCGATAATTGTAGAATCTTAGTTAAGTTTTTACTGATTTTTTGTTGTAAAAACTAACTGTTGCTAACTTTTTGTGTTGAAGATGGCTGAATATGGAGTGGAGTTACTCTAGAAATGCATCTTTTTAGTTTAAAAAAAAGAAAAAAAAGAATAAAAGAAATTTTCTTATTTTACGTGTGATCTTTCTAAATTTTTCATTTTGACTTCTCCTTTATAAATATACATTTTCAAATTTTTGAGCCAAAGATGGCTGAATATGGAGTGTAGTGCCTCTAGAAACGCATCTTCTTAGTAAAAAAAAAACCATTTTCTTTTTCTGTAAAAACCATTTTTTTTTATCATTTTAAGTATAACTTTTCTAATTAATTTTTCTGCATCATTTTTACATTTCTGCATGCATATTTTCCTTTCATGTTTTGAATAGGTTGGGGGGTAGAATGTTGTTTAAAAAAAATTTGTGTGATTTGTTTAACATTGGATGACATGATGAATTTCAAATTTTAGTATTTGTATTATCTTTGGTCTTAAGAGATGTTACACCATCTTTGCTACTCTACATGTTGATGTCAGAGACAAATATAAGTTTCTTAAAGGAATGAATATGTCATAATAAGCACCAAGTGAGTTCTTGAGCCTATCATTTTTCTTGGAGAGTAACCCTTTTTGCCCATTCTTCATACAGCTTAGCAGTTTATTATTTTATACATGATTTCTAGATTTCCTTTGAGTCAACCCTCTAAAAAAATAGAGTTAAATAAAAAAAAGTGTGTTGCTATATCTGGAAGTCCATCTAACTAGTAGATATAGAAGATTATTTGGAGCCCTAAAAGACGATGGAAAGGCTATCTTTGACCCATGAGCCTTTTTAGCCATCCCTTTTATGAAATATCCATAGTTAACCCTTTTGAACCTTCAAAAAAAAAATTTCTTTGTCAAACTTATCATCTTGACCCACTCTGATTTGGAGTATTACCTGATATCTTACAAGTTCCATTACCTATTCATGTTTGAGAAAAATATAAATAAATTGTTTTGTTTAGTAAAGTTGTACAATACCCAAAAAAAAGAAAAAGGAAAAAAGAAAACAAAGAGAAAACAAAGTTTTTTTAAAAAAGAAAAAAAGAGGGATATACAATAATAATAAATAAGTGAAATGCACCTTTTAATTTCCAAAAGATATTAATTTTTCTCAACATATATTTTGTTTTCTCTATTTTCTTTTTTTGGTTAGCTATGTCTCTAGCCTACGTTACGTTATAATAAAAGTCTTTCTTAATTTTAGGGAGCTATAGTGAAGTAGAAGCTAGTTATATGGGCTAAAAAGATGTAGTGATGCATAAAAAAAAATAAATAAATAAATACATTGGGTTGACTAGTATTTTGTTTGAGATCGCATTATTTCTAAGCTGTGGCCATATTCCTTTCATCTTGGGAAAGTGTGTGATATTATTTCTTTATTATCTTCACTCAATTTATCATTCATTGAAGTGATAATTTTTATTGGGTTTAATTTCTTTGTGACAGTGTCACTATTGTCGATGAGATTTTGGAGTTTGACATGTCATTCTTGAAAGTGGCTTGATTACTATATCTGTGACAAAGTCTATTGGATTGATGCGTGTGGATGGTTGATGTGGGTATGATGTTTCTTTAGACTGCAGATAATACTTATACTTTTATTTTATTGCTATCATTAGTCTGATTGAATGAACACGATTATTTAAAAAAAAATCACTTTGGATTTGAATTTTGTTTTCGCTTTATTTGTAAGGGACTAGCAATAAGCTGGTTGAGGGGTGTGTTGAGTGATAGAAAGTGTATATTTATAAAGGAGAAAATTGTCATTTTACACTTCAAGTCTCCCTAACATCTCTCCTTTTATATATTTAAGTCCCTTATTATTTAAGTATATGTGTTTTGTTTTAATTAAGTATTTTATGTATTTTAGGGGCATCATAGTCATTTCACAATAAACAAGAGATCAGATAGTAAAACGGACATCACTTTTGAACGCAGGACGGTCGAAAACCTTAAGAGCAGCATAAAAGAAAATATGGCACTGTTCATATATACGGTACTAAGCTTAGTTTTCTGTAATTATTTCTCCATCTTGTATTTTCTACATATTTTAATAAATTTCCACTTTACCCTTAGTTCAATTATGAGTAGTTAATTTTCTTTCAAACTTGGGTTGAAGGTGAAGTCTCAACATGTGTCATGGGCTTTATTTGGTAAATTTACTTTCTCTTCCCCTCTAATTTTTGTGGAGGTTTTGACTTTTCGTCGACAAATAGTAATATTCTTGTCTAGATACTACTCTGGTTTAACCGACTCCCTAGTACAAAGTTATTACTATTTGGCACGATAAGCTCTTAGCACTATATTGATTAGAGCGTGGCTCATGAGGTGTGGAAATCCCCCTGATGATTTAATTGATATTAATAAGGAATATTCAGCCCATGGTGCATGCTGATACGGATCCAGATACCCAAACACTTTATTTCAATAGTTCCTAGTTTAATTTATTCTCGCCATTCCAATTTAAATTCTAGCATAATTTAAATCAATTTCTGCACAAATCTAGTCACCCACTTACGAAATTAATTCTACTCATAATTAAAACCCACCTCCTCGTGGGATCGACACTCGACACCATTGATCTATTCTAAATAGATTCGTGCGCTTGCGAGTTCAACAAAATTTGCACAACAACTATAGAGCCTTAAATCAGATCACTGTTAGAGACAGGATTCCGATTCCAGCAATTGATAAGCTATTAAATGAATTACATATGGCACAAGCAGTCTCAAAGCTTGATCTTCGTTTTGGGTACCATCAGATTCGTATGAGCTCACAAGATGTGGAGTAAACTACTTTCAGGACCCATCATGCCCACTATGAATTTTTAATGATGCCATTCGGCCTCACTAATGCACCTTCCACTTTCCAAGCTCTCATGAATGAGGTATTCAGGCCAATCTTGAGAAACTTTGTCTTAGTTTTCTTTGATGACATCTTAGTTTACAATAAATCATGGCCTGAGCATATGAAACATTTAACACTGTATTTTTGATATTAGAATTCCATAAGCTACGGGTAAAATTAGTGAGAGAGTTAATCTTCTTTGGTTCTTTACGAACTCTTTGAACTTATTAGATTTATGTGGCGTTCAATATCTTGACTTATCAATCAGACCATCCATAGCTGATTGTGGCGTCTTCACATACCAAAGTTCGTGCTTTCAATAAGCATTGGGTCGAGGTTCCATTCCATTCCTAGTTTAGATTCGATCTTGGGAACTAATTTGGTTAGGGTCGCGTCAATTCTTGGCGGGGTTCGTACCGAATATTCTTTTTATTGAGTCCAAATAAGGTTAAAAAATGTCCAAATATAGTCCAAACAAGTTCAAGTTATTGGTCCAAATTTGAGTATTATGGGTTTATATTTGGATAGATATTATCCATCAATAATTGGATATTTGCCATCCCTAATTATCATTTTATTGCCAAAGTTATTCTGACATATCATGTCAATACCAAGGTTTGCCGAAAAGTGCATTTTACTACCAAATATTTGCACCGTTATCAATTCACTACTATTCCGTTACAAAAAAATTAATGTTTAATGGAAATTGAATTAAAAGTCGATTTTACCCCCAAGAGTTTGGTAATAAAATGATAATTTTCCTAAAACTTTAGTAGTAAAATGATAATTCTCCTAAAAACTTGGTAGTAAAATGATAATTTATCTATTGAATTAAGAGACAATTTTACTTTTACGGTTGGAAATGTCTTTAATGCCCTTATGACATCAACAAATTTTTAACGTTCTTAATGGAATGGTAGTGAATTGATAACGACGCAAATGTTTGGTAGTAAAATGTACTTTTCGGCAAACCATGGTACTGATATGATATATTAGAATAACTTCAGTAGTAAAATAATAATATCCCTACTAAGATATTAAGAATTTATTGTGCCAAACTCTAATGTTTGTCTACAATAAATTAAAATTTCAAAATATAAAATATGGATAAAATTAAATAGAAAATAATTTAATTTATATAATTAAAAATAGAATTTGATTAAATCATATTTTTCTATTAAGAGTTTCACCTCACCCTAACTACTACTATTTAGCTAAACATATTTGAAATAAAAGAAATTATTAATTGAAAAATAAATAATTAAAAAAATGGTATTTGAAAGTTGAAATAAAACTAATTTTATTTATTGAAAATATATTACAAAAAAAGATGAGAAGAAGAATTTAAGGGGAAAGAATAGAAGAGAAGGTGTGGAGAGGTATGTTCTCCCTCCTCTACTTATACTAATACAAGATTAATTCACACCACACAAATAAATAAAATTAATTACATCTTAACCTTACATTTGTCCCACTAGCAAAACATAAACCTAACTTAATCTACTCAAACACATTCAATACATTCCACTAACAATTACCATTACGAACATGATAAAAACTTATAATTTCACAATTACCATATTTACCGTGGTAAAAGCTTATAAATTTACAACCAAAGTCTCATATCCTCCTCGACAATGACATAATTTTTCAGACTTCCGGAATCTAAATTTGACATCCGTACGTTTATTTGGAGCCCCAAATTACGTGAAATTATTATTTTTACCTAATAGAAACACAAAAAAATACATAAAATCAAATATTTAGAAAAATAATTAGAAATTCATAATATGTTACATAATTACAAATTTAAATTATATTATAAGTACAAAATAACATTTTTATCCTTTAATAAACTTACAATTTTTAAACTAATCAAGTGTCATCTCATATATCTCATATACCTTAATGATTGGTTGCAGTAAAATCAGCAATTTGGGTGGAGTGAGTGGTCAAAAATTGAAGATTGTGCCATGAGGGACAAAACCCAAGTGACAGTAGGTCATAAATCTGGCGAAACTGCACTGATTCAAGGTGGTGATTACCACGGCTCTTCACAGTTTCGATTGGCAGCTTTCTACTCGTTTTCTCGTGGCGTGGATGGAGCAGGGACAACCGATGCTGGCTAAGGAGTAGATCAATATGTTCTACTGCCGGTGAGGTGGCTGAAAGCATAAATGACAGGCTGGTCAGGTTTCGAGTCGAGTTCTGGTTCGGGTCGAGTTTTAACAGCGCTCTCTCTTGCGCGCTCTCTATCTCTCTAAAACAAAGTAAGCTTATCTTATTTCCTCATTAGCTTTATTTTATTTTAAAGGTTAATAAATATTAAGCTACGAGATAATGATGGGCTTTTGTAATGTAATAAAAGCTGGCAACACAGACATCCAATCATGTTGTATTGTCTCGATTTCATGTCATAATAAGTTTAAACTAGTCCAAACACGACTCATTTAATAAATGTGTTAGATTTGATAACCCACACCCATTTATTCATGTTGAGCACTAGAGTCGCATCAAATTTGCCAGTAACAGTTGAAATGAGTCTAATGACTTTCAAAACATTCGATTAAAAGAGAAAGATAAAATGAGACACTTAATTAAAAATAAAGTGCATATGTTACACTTGTTGATTTTCCCTTTACCCCAAGAACAAGGGGATGTGAATGATATTAATGAAGGGAGAAAATCAGGTTTTTCAATTTTTCAATTAAAACCTTTTGGACCGATCTCATACAACATATAAGAATTAAGTAATCTAGAAATTCGTACCTTTGATGATCTGAGAAGACGAACGATTGAGAGTTGTAGATCCGTCTCCAAACGATCTTCCAGGCTATGACTCAAGATCGATCAACACTGGACGTGTGGGCGTCTGTTTCACCACTCTTAATTGCAACTGGCGTCTCCAATACTCATAATTGCCTCCACCAAGATGCCGGGTAATCTTGACCACAAGTGTGTGTCGTGCCCATTGGTAACTCAAATGGAATAACAATTACAATCATGAAATCATAACTAACTCAAGATTAAGATTACAGTAAAATCAATGCCTATGAGATTTAATAAGTCGGCGGTTATTTCAAGGTTAATTAAATCTCATATGTGATCCTGTTCAATGTAGTCGTACTACATCAATAAATTCATACATGATTAAGACAAACCATTCAATGAATTTATTACAGTCTATACTTAAATAAAGTGCCCAACTTTATTTATCAACTGCGAACATAATTTATTTAATCATAAAATAACTTGTATTTATGTCTTCTGTGAATCCACATGGTGATCACATAAATACATATAATATGATCAAATGGACTTTACTCAAAATATTAATGCAATTTAGATACTTGAATAAAATACCTCATTTTTTTTATTAATAAAAAAAATTATTTATTACAATTAAATAAACACATATGCTTTTAAAGAGCACATGTTCCCAACAATCTCCCACTAGCTCTTAAAGCATATCTGGCATATAGCACATGCTCTAGAGATCTAAGTGCAAGTTATAATGGTTTCCCACTGATGGCCATTGTAATAAGATTTGCCATATGGCATCTACTGTCATATAACCTTTCTACACTATTCCCTCGTAAAATGATACTTCCTCTCAATATGTTTTTGTTTCTTGTGGTTCCTTGGTTCCTTAGATTGAGCTACTGCACCACTATTATCACAAAATAGTTTAAGGGTGCGATTACTGTGTACTACCTCAAGATCTTTTTAGGAACTTGCAGAGCCATACAGCTTCTTTTGCAGCTTCAAATGCAGCCACATATTTAGCTTCAGCTGTAGAGTCTATGATACAAAATTGTTTCACACTCTTCCAACTAATAGCTCCACTTCCTAATGTAAACACATAACCGGAAGTTGATTTTCTGCAATCTTTATCTGACATAAAGTCAGAATTAGTATAACCCACTGGAATAAGTTCATCACTAGAGTACACAAGCATATAATCCTTAGTTCTTTTCAGATACTTTATTATGTGCTTGACAGCAGTCCAATGTTCAGGTCGAGGATTAGATTAATATCTGCTAACCATCCCAACCGCAAAATAGATGTCTGGCCTAATACAAAGCATGGTATACACGAGGCTTCCCACAGCTTCCGCAATAAGAACTCGTCTCATTTTCTCTATCTCCTCAGATATTTTAGGTGATTGATCTTTAGAGAATGAAATTCCATGTCTGAATGGTAACAAACCAGTCTTGAAATTTTCCATGCTAAATCTAGCCAATATCTTATCGATATAGACCGCTTGAGATAAAGCTATCGTTTTATTCTTCCGGTCTCGTAGCAACTTGATACCAAGAATATAACTAACTTCTCCCAGATCTTTCATATCAAATTGTTTCGCTGGCCAACTCTTTATTGTAGTTAATACTCCTACATCGTTTCCGATAAGGAGAATATCATCTACATAAAGAATTAGGAAGGCTACAGATTTTCCCTGAATTTTCTTGTACACACATGGTTCATCAATATTCTGAATGAATCCAAACGATTTTATCGCTTGATCAAATCTGATGTTCCATGATCGGGATGCTTGCTTCAATCCATAGATGGATCTCTGCAACTTGCATACCAAGTGTTCTTGGCCTTTTTCCAAAATTCGACATCTCTGTCTATTAGAGCTTCGTTGTAGCTAGTGGGATCTTGTACATGTTCATCTGAGATAGCCGTATAGGTTTCTCCCAATAACATGTATCTCGCAGGTAACCTAGTTACCCTCCCACTACGACGAGGTTCTAAAAGTGATGGTTCTTCAGGGATAATCCTGTGTTGATCAGCTGATTGTTGCTGTTCTTCCTGTTCTATAACAGGAGTTGAAAGCTGAGCATCAACCTGATCACCTGACAGTTCTTCAAGTATTACCTTACTCTTAGGTTTGAAGTTATTCATATAGTCTTCCTCGATGGAAGTAAAATGTGTGCTCACAATTACCTTTCTATCTTGAGGACTATAAAATAAACCTCCCCTTGTTCCTTTGGGATACCCCACAAACATGCAAACCTTAGAACGTGAATCCATCTTGTCTGCCTTTGGTTTCAGTACATGTGCTGGTGATCCCCAAATACGGACATGTCGTAAACTTGGTTTGCGACTCGACCATAGTTCTATTGGGGTTTTAGGTACTGATTTAGATGGAACTAAGTTCAAGAGGTAAACTGCAGTCTCCAGTGCTAGTCCCCAAAAAGAGATTGGTAATGTTGAATAACTAAGCATAGATCTCACCATATCCAAAAGAGTTCTATTTCTCCTTTCAGCTACCCCATTTTGTTGTGGTGTTCCTGGGGCAGTCAACTGAGATATAATCCCATTGTCAGCCAGATACTCTTTGAAATCTTTGAAGAGATATTCACCACCTCGATCAGATCAAAATTTCTTTATGTTCTTATCTAATTGCTTTTCTGTCTCAGCCTTATACTCTTTGAATTTCTCAAGAGCTTCAGACTTATGACGCATTAGATAAATATAACCGTATCTCGAGTAATCATCAGTGAAAGTGATGAAATACTCATAACCTCCTCGAGCTTGTACATTGATTGGTCCACATACATCTGTATGTACCAATTCAAGTGGTATTGTTGCACGTACACCTTTGGCCGAGAATGGCCTTTTTGTCATTTTCCCTTCTAAACAGGATTCACAAAGTGGCAATGATTCATTTCCCAGTGGACCCAAGAGCCCATCTTTGATCATTCTCTGTATCCTAGTTTGGCTTATATGACCCAAGCGTAAATGTTAGAGGTAACATTGGTTGGAAGAAATATTTCTTTTCTTAGATAAATGTGTATGCTCATCATTATTGATCACTGTGTCATGCATAGAATGGATCATAGGACTTAAATGATATAAATTATCTTCCAATGTACCAAATAAGTCTCTTATTATAAAAAATAGAAACAGAGGATCCAAAATTTACAGTGTACCCTTGCTTTGACAAAGAAGCTACTGAAATTAAATTCCTCTTAATGTCTGGAACATAAAGACAATTATTCAAAACTAAAGTCTCATTATTAAAAGATAATAAAACAGATCCGGTCTTTCACCATGGCCGACACGAATCGGTCCTATCCCTAATCGAACTTGACGCTTCCCTCACTTATTTTCCTGGTTTCCTGAAACCAATAAAGTGAATTACAAATATGATTAGTTGCTCCTGAATCCAACACCCAAGTGTCAATAGGATTTGAACTAAACAAGCCACTATTACAAAAAGATTTCCCATACCTGATTTTACAATCTTAGGGCAATCCTTTTTCGAGTGACCTTTCTGTCCACACTTGAAGCATTTGCCTTTCGGCTTGCCATCTTGCTTGGTAGACGATTTCTTTTTCCAGCCTTTCTTCTTACCCGGCCTTTTGGCTTAGGCCTAGAAGAAGAACCTTTTTCGAGAATATTTATGCTTCCTAGCGATTTTTCAAAAGACGATAGATCTCTTGAGAATGGAGTTCGTTCATCAATTCAGTTAAGGTCATATTTCTTTTGTTCATGTTATAATTGACCTTAAACTCTTTGAATGTATCTGGCAGAGATTTTAGTACCATATCAATTTTTGAGTTTTCATCAATTTGTGCACCCTGAATCTCAGCCTCATTCAAATAGTCCATCATTTTGAAGACATGATCACGAACTCTTGTGTCCTTCCCCATTTTGCTATTCATAACACCCTTCAATGCTGCTTGTCTCGCAGAAGAAGAGTACTCGCCCAAACATCTCTTGGAGACTATCCATTATTTCAGGTGGTAGTTTCCAAATTCAGTGTTTGTCTGCGAATATTAGAAATTGAGGCTAAAATATAGTATTTAGCCATTTCATTGGCCTTTTGCCATTTCTCATAAAGTCTCCTCTCATTTCTATGAGCATTTTCTGGTGGTACTGGCATGCATGCAGGTTAAGACATATTTATAATTTTAGCATCGGGACAATATATAGATTTCTTTTCCAATCTATATAATTCTCGCCAGTGAGTTTGTTTTGATTCAGAATAATAGTAAGTGGGCTTAAGGAAGACATTTCTGAAAAATAAAACATCTATGCATTAATACATTGAAACAAGTAATATTCACAATAAAAATCTAAAATGCAAAAAACCATAAATGCATTTTATTTTATTGTAACGATAATCTAGTACCGCTTTAGCAAGCTATCCGTTGGGGAAGTCATGCCGCCACTTACTAGACTCAATTAACCATTAGATTATTTTCTTTCATGTCGTAACATGATAAATAACTATCGTTATCTTTTTGGGCCAAATTTGTTAACAGAGCTTCGTTGGAAAGGTTAATAACAAATTTTGTTGAGTGTATAACCATTGTTTCAATCTATGTATTTCTCATATCATGCAGCCACCGTTAGGGTGATCAACAGATTGAAAAATATTTCGATCTTATCTTTAAAGAAGTTCATCAAATAAAATGTTTAATATATATACCCTCCATTGGGAGCATCACCGTATCATGAAGTTGAGGTATATATATAATTTTATTATTGAACTAACAATGGAGCCCATGGGAAAATTATCTTGAATTTTCCCTCTCCCACTCAATATTTTAAAATTGGTTTTTCTTTTTAAAAACATACATATATTGTTAATTGCATGCTTCCTATAATATTATCTAAGTGATATTTCATATTATCAAGCATTTGCAAATTTCAAACAATATACATAAATTCATGTTATATGAATGACATATATCATTATGCATAGAGTGGCACTGCCTATTCTATATGACATGTTATCATGGCATGTTAACATCCAAATCCTAACATATAGAAAAACAATTAAATAATCTCAATTCATGGCTTTCCTAAAATGAAAAATTACATTAAACCTAAGCCTAATCTTCATTGGGCTTCTTGTCAATGTCCATCTTCCATAAACTTGACTTCGTTAATGGACTAGGGAAAATTGAGCTTTAAAATTTATTATTGGTCCAATTTTAATTTTGAAATAAAATAAATAAATAATTAAATATATATTTTTTTTTTATAAATAAATTTTTCTTTTGGACCAAAAATAAATTTAATGTGTTCAATTTTATCTATGCATTTTAATCCATTAAGCCCAAATTTTAATAGGGCCTAAAACTAGGATTCATTAAGCCCAAAACTATTTTTGAACTTAAATGCAAAAAATTAAAACCGTTACGCCCAAACGAAAAACTATAAAACTATAGGGACCTTCATGATAAAAACCATGAAACCCTAAAATCATATTTTTCGTTCTCCTTCTTCCCCAGCCGCTCTCTCCAAAAAAAAAACCCAGCCGTTGTTCATCCATCGCCGATTTGACCATCACCGCCAAGTCAGGAAGCCACCAACGACACCCTCCACCAGCCGCAGACGCCCGCAAGCTTCCAGCCTCCGCGCGCTTGCTGTTGGCCTCGCACGTGTGCTTCTTTGCACCGTTGCAGCTGTGAGCCGCCATCTGCGCGCGCAGCGTGCGGGCTACATCTATGCGCGTTCTTTGTGGCTGATCATGGTTGTGGCGCCGCAGAAATTTTCGCCTCGCGCTTTTGATCCGACATCCGTGATTGATTTACAAATTTCCTAGGCCAATTTTGGCTTACAAAATTTCTATTACTGTAAAATAAATCAAGAGGGAAACATGGTGATAAAAGACCACCCCTCTTGTTACAAATCCAAAACAAAAATACAGACAAATTTCTAACCATGAATTGAGACAATCCAAACATGCTTTATTCATATATTAACAAATAATATATATCCAAATAAATTGTGCCACTCTAATAAATAATAAACAAGATAGATTTCTTATGAAATCCTTATATATTATTATGAGATGGCTCATACCAATTGAAGGGAGAAAATCAGGTTTTTCAATTTTTCAATTAAAACCTTTTGGACCGATCTTATACAACATATAAGAATTAAGTAATCTAGAAATTCATACCTTTGACGATCTGAGAAAACGAACGATTGAGAGTTGTAGATCCGTCTCCAAACGATCTTCCAGGCTATGACTCAAGATCGATCAACACTGGACGTGTGGCGTCTGTTTCACCACTCTCAGTGCAACCCGGCGTCTCTTAGATGTCTTCATATTTTTCTCAAAACCCGGAATTCTCTTTCTCTCACTATTTGGGAGAAAAGCACTTTTTATAATATCTTATGAAAAACCCTAGTATGTTAGGATTATGATCCCTCTTTTAATTTAAATATTTAAATATTTAAATTAAATGTTATCTTTCCACTTACGTAAAAGTGGAAAGAATGTGTAACTAACTAGGGGACCACCTTGTAAAATATCACAAGCCCCCCTTTTACACTTGAATGTAACATACTAGGCTTTAACAAATATTATAATTATGATTTTCACCTAATACGCCAGTTTTCTTGCTTTTGGGTCCAGTGATGGTGTTGTCAATTAAATGAGCTAACCCGGGGATCATTTGGGAACATACAATAGTGGCTACAATAATTAAATTTGTAATTAAACAAATATAATTATTTAATTCCAATTCTACTCCACTATAAGATTGAATCGACTCCATAATTGTATGCTCGAATAATAATTCGCCCAAGCTACATTGATTTCTTTTTCGCATAATCTTTTATACCACATCATTAATTAAATCGATATCTCAACTGTCCAATCGATTTAATTATATCTTGTTCCTTGATACTTGCTGGTTTTCTCTAATGATCATTTTCAACATACTAAATATGTTGACACACTCTAACCAAAGAATTCTATGATCAGTCGAAAACCCATCAAGAGATGTGTCGTACAAATTCTATATTGTTAATCTATAACTCCAATACTCATAATTGCCTCCACCAAGATGCCGGGTAATCTTGACCACAAGTGTGTGTCGTGCCCATTGGTAACTCAAATGGAATAACAATTACAATCATGAAATCATAACTAACTCAAGATTAAGATTACAGTAAAATCAATGCCATGAGATTTAATAAGTCGGACGGTCATTTCAAGGTTAATTAAATCTCATATGTGATCTGTTCAATGTGTAAATACTCTACATCAATAAATTCATACATGATTAAGACAAACCATTCAATGAATTTATTACAGTCTATACCTAAATAAAGTGCCCAACTTTATTTATCAACTGCGAACATAATTTATTTAATCATAAGATAACTTATATTTATGTCTTCTATGAATCCACATGGTGATCACATAAATACACATAATATGATCAAATGGACTTTACTCAAAATATTAATGCAATTTAGATACTTGAATAAAATACCTCATTTTTTTTATTAATTAGAAAAATTATTTATTACAATTAAATAAACACATATACTTTTAAAGAGCACATTTTCCCAACAATTAAACCCTTTAACCAAATACAAGCTAACTTCCAGGTGTAATTCCCAAGCTCAACTTTTTGAATTCACAATTTTGCAAGTTCGTGAGATTTGTCATTTTTCAAAATTTATTAAATAGTCTAAGAAAAATAGCATTTATAATTTAAACAAGAAAAATTATGAAAAAATGTAGAAATCTTATGCACATATTTAGAACTTCAGGTTCTAATTTTTAAAATTAGAACTCAAAACTTCATGTTTTGATTTTTAATAAGATTAGAACTTTAGGTTCTCACTACTTCATTTGTATTGTAAACTTCAGGCTACAACAATAACATTGAAAGACAAATATATGCAAGAACAAATCTTAATTTATTGAAATTAGTATAACTTAATAAGCAGTTAAATCAGCCATATAAGTGGAAAAGTGGTATTAGAGAACTAGCTATATAAATTAAAATTGTTATAAGCAATTAAATTAACAACATAATAAACTAACAATATAAAAACATAATAATAAAACATAAAAGTAATAAGCAAAAAAAAACACAAATAGTAAAAATTAAACTAACCACATCCAATCAGCTAATGTGTTATAAATAAAATAGATAAAAAAAATGTAGACTAAAACAAAGTACTTCAAACGTAGTTAATAGCCTATTATTGATAAGCTTTTGTTAGTTAATTCAAAGTACATTAGCTGAAATCTGAATAGACCTGAATTAATCTAAATTCTAAATAGACTTGAATGTCTAAATCTGAATAATATGCTTATTTTTTTAATTTCTAAAATCAAATAATATTAAGTTATTTTTTTACTTTAAAAAATTGAAAACTAATATTTTTACATTTGCGTCCTTAATATTATAAATGTTAAATAAATAATCAACATCTCAAAGAATTTAAATAAGATAATATATTATCATAATATAAATTATATTTAATTAAATACAACCGTTTATATTCTAAATTAGTATATGTTAATCAATTTTATTGTAGTTCGTGATGGTTTTACATGGAAAATATTCATAAAAAATTATGAAGATAAATAGTGCTAATTTGAAGAAAAGAGATAAAGATAATAATAGTCTACCACTATACTATCACAAGATAGCTAAATGGGTGATAATGCTAATTATTAAATTTTATTTATATAAGGATGAAAATTAATTAATTCAATAAAGACATAGAGTCAGACTATTAGCACCCCTCTAAGATCCTGTTGAAAATCCTTTTGAAATTATACCTCATTTAATGCGAAAAGTATCTTTTTCCTAAATAAAGACATTTTTCATTTATCAAATTTTCAATTTCTAATAATTTTCTCACTCTTTCGTTTTGGCTGTTCGTGAAGCCCTTAGCTGGATAAAGAACCGACAGTTGTCTAAAATTATTGTTGAAATAGATTGCTTAAATGTTTATTCTACTTTAATTTCTCAAGCTACTAGTCCTAATGGCTTTGATTTAATTATTGCGGATTGTCAAGCCTTAGCTCAGTTAGTTGGAGAAGTGAGATTCTCTTTTATGCGTAGATCTGTGAACGTTGCCACCTATAATGCCAGGTAAGGGGTTATGTCAGTCTTCAAGAGTGGAAGGTTGTTCCACTTCCGTGGTTATGTCTTATGCTGACAATCTCTTATTATTAATATTTGTATTTCTCTCTTCAAACTTTTTTTTATTATTTAATTTCTAAAGAAAAATCTAAAAGAAAAAGTATAATGAATATTTTGTGTCTAATACAATTCTATCATACCCATAAATTTTGGATACAACAATTAGTTTGAGAATCCTTAAAAAATTATTTGTAGTGGATAAAATTTTATTTAATTTATTTTTTTTTACTATGTTGTATCTTAATTAAGTTGTTATGTTTATTACAAGAATTTTACTTTAGCTTAGAGGATTACTTCTTAAATTTAAATTATTGTAATGATAATAAAAAGAATATTTTGTGCAAGGAAAATAAATTTGAGGAGGGAAAGAAAATATAAATGGCTTAATTCTATTTATATTTGCCTTTAAATATAATTGTAATATAACAGGGATTTTATGAGATTAATAAAGGGGTGCCAATAGTCCAACTCAAAGACAGATTAGAGAATTTCTTTTAATGATATTATTCAAATTTTTAAAATTAAGTGAAAAGTAAAAAAAATGACTTTATAATCTAATGACTTAATGATTGAAAATTTCCATTAATTGAAAAAACAAACGGACTTAATTACTTAACTAATTAAAATTAAGTCAATTAAATTATTAAGTTAAAAAAAAAATAACCCTTAAATAAAATATTTTATCTCTATTAGTAAAAATTTAAATTTTGGACTTTTAAAAGTAGAAGTTGGAGAGTTTTTTTTAAGTTAAATTGTCTAAAACACCTATTTTTTACATTCTCATTTCATTTATTTCATAATATAATTTTAAAAATTTATCATTCAAAATTATATTTTTAGCTTTTAACAAAACTTTTCGTTAAAAATCAAACAGCTAAATTTTTTTAATAAAAGCTTAATTACTCAAAATCTTACTTATCAAATTCTATTGTGGGGGATGGAGTGGGCGTTAGATCGAATCGGATTCGGATCCATCTGAATAATCAGATCTGAACTGTTGCTTTAAAAAAAATTAAATGAAAAAAACTAAAGCAAAAGCTTAAATTGAATTTCACCATTCACCAAAAGTCCAAAAACAACCAAACTATTCACAAGTCACAAACCAGCCGCCGAACGAAACCCAGCTGCCGACGACAGGAGTAGAACGAAACCCAGCCGCATCTTGAACGTCCGGCGACTACACCAACTGATCGACGTTTCAGACGACGACGAGCAGCTAACTTTTGAACGGTAATCCACTTCCCGTCTGGCCGTCTTTGTTTCGGTTAATTGGAGAATATTTGATTTATTTTTTTAATATTGATAATTGATTTATTTTTTTATTGATATTTGACTCATTTGATTTATTTTTTTAATATTTATAATTGATAATTGATTTATTTCTTTATTGATATTTATTTTTTTAATATTTGATTTATATTGATAATTGATTTTTTTAAATTGATTTATGAAGTGCGGTGGGTGCCAACATTTTGTTAAAAAAATAATTTATTAAAGTTTTTAATTGAAATTTCATTTAAAAATAAAAACGAATTAATTATACTTGATTGTTTGGGTAGTTTCAATTAAAAGGGAGTTTGATAAGGATTTTTGAGGGTTGTACTCCAAAAAAATTTGCTCAGGACGGGGCTTGTAGAAATTGGGTTTAATTCTGACCCAATAAAGGCCTAATTCTTTAGAATTGATAACCTGAACTTCATTATTTATGTCAAAAAAGAAAGGCATGCCAATTCAAAATTAGAATTCTTAGGGCAAAGGAAATTTCATTATCAAACTATAAACAGAGGCAGGTTAGAACTAGTGTGATAGCTGAAATACATTAGAAGCCAAGTCTCTTTATATGTTACGCGGTAATAGGTATGCCTGATGCACCTACTCTCACCGTTACTCTACTCTTTATTTATTTTTGTTTTTATTTTTATTTTTTATCTGGGCTTATATTGTCCAACTTATGCTTTAGAATTTCAGTTTATTGAATTATAAGTGTGTAAAATATTATATTTTGCTATAAAATTTGAATAAGTTATATATTTATCTCTATTGGATTTATTGAATAAGTTGCATATATTAACATGATAATAAGGAATGAATTTTATTCTTTAAGTGTCTGAACTTGAGGTTTGCTTCTTGTGGTTGTTTGTAAATGACCTTTTGATGAAACTCCCAAAAACTGGTTTGGCCTTGTATTTTTTAGTACTCAGATAATAAATTACATGAATATTTACTATACATACCTATCTCCATTTGCCCATTGAGATTGGCAGTTGGACTATGAGTGTAAATTGGAAAAATCCTTGTGTTGTTTCCGCAAAGGTTAAGTAGGGTTAAAGAAATACATTAATAATTTTGAGGACATTAGAGGTATGGTCTGTTAATGTGATTCTGGTCGGTTTGGTTACTCCTTTCTCTTTTTGTAACATGAGCTAATTACTTGATGAACTTCGTTTTGCTTTTCTATAAATATTTCTGGAAATGAAAATTTTTTGGAGGAGAATGAATGTTTATATAGTTGGTTAGTACGTTGATTAAATATAAGTTGATATAGTTGTGTATACTACATTTACATGGTGTGGTCCATTAAAATAGATTGTCTTTTGATTTTTTGGTTTGTGTATGAAAATTTGCAAATACGATTCTAAATGTAAAGCTGGTTCTATAATACACTAACAAGTGGGGTTATAGGAGATGGCTATGGTTGAATCCTTATTTGACATTCAAGTGCAAGATCCACCAGAGGAGGATTTCTCTTCTATTGATTTGGCATGGACCAAGTTTGGCACGGTTGAGCACCATGATGAAGTAGCACTAATTCCTTATGCACGAGTTGATTCGTTTATTATCGGAGAGTGCTCTAATGTAGAGTGCCCAACAAGGTTTCATATTGAGAGGGGAAGGAAAAGATCAAGGGGAAGCTTGAAGGAGTATAAGGACGATGAATATTTGGAATATAGGCTGTAAGTCTCGTATTTGTAAAACACATGCAAACATGTGTTTACATTTCTATATTTTCATATGATACCATATTTGTTGCCATTTCAATGTTGGAAGGTGCATAAAATTTAGTGTTTCTTTTTTTTCCCTCCCTCTCTCTATTTTCTGGGATTAGAAACTGTTCCAGTAGATATACTATAAGTTGAGAAGATTGAAGTGTTAACATCTTTGCTCTCTATGTCACTTCAAAGTAGGTGGCATGACAACTTTATAGAAACATTGACTTTTGTTGACCATTTCTTTTTCATTTTTTTCACTGAATCATCTGAATGTGGCCTTTATTTAGTTAAGAGATTATCGACTATATATATGGTGTCAATTTTTAGTAGCATTTTTCACTCCAAGTGCGTTTGAGACTAATAGTATAACTGGAATTTAGCAGCTTGTAATGGATGAAAACACATTTAAGTTAACCTTGCATGTAACTCACATTTTTGGTTGAAAATAGACCATGTGAGTACCTAAAAGTAGATGGACGTTGGTACACACGCTCAACAAGTTTTAATCCCTCAATATAATATGTTTTGAAATTTTGTATTATCTTTTAGGTACTGGTGCTCATTTGGTCCTGAAAATTATGGGGAAGGTGGTGGTGTGTTGCCTAGTCGAAAATATCGACTAAATACCCGAAATCGTGCTGCCAGACCTCAGTCCATGCGGGGCTGTACATGCCATTTTGTAGTGAAGAGGCTGTATGCTCGTCCATCACTAGCACTCCTTATTTATAATGACAGGCGTCATGTCAACAAGTCAGGTTTTATCTGCCATGGGCCCCTTGACAGAGATGCTATTGGCCCTGGAGCCAAGAAAATTCCATATATTTGTAATGAAATTCAACAGCAAACTATGTCTATGATCTATCTAGGCATTCCTGAAGAGAGTGTGTTAGAGAAACACATCGAGGGAATTCAAAGATATTGTGGTTCTGATGCAAAAGTCAATAGCCTTGCTTTTCAGTATGTCCAAAAGCTTGGGATGATTATTAGGAGGTCTACCCATGAGTTGGATCTAGATGATCAAGCTAGCATCCGATTGTGGGTTGATCGCAGTAAGAAATCCATATTCTTTTATCAGGATTCATCGGAAACTGATCCTTTCATTCTTGGGATTCAAACAGAATGGCAGTTGCAACAGATGATCCGTTTTGGCCATCGCAGTCTCATTGCAGCTGATTCAACATTTGGCATAAAGCGACTTAAGGTATGCAACTTTTTATGTGGATATATGGTTAGCTTCAGAAGAATTTAGGTGGATGTTTAGTCCATGTTCTGCCTAAATTTGCAGTATCCTTTGTGCACACTTCTCGTTTTTGATTCAAGACAACACGCACTGCCAGTTGCATGGGTTGTCACACGTAGCTCTGCGAAACCTGATGTGACTAAGTGGATGAAAGCTCTGCTTGACCGAGCTCGGAGCATTGAACCTGGATGGAAAATCAGCGGGTTTCTGATTGATGATGCAGCAGCGGAGATTGATCCTATAAGGTACGTCTTTTGCCCTGGATTTCATTATGAATTGAAATTGTGCAATTTTTTGTACTCATTCTTGGTTTCATTTCTGTTTTAGGGAAATATTTTGTTGTCCTGTTATGTTTTCCCTATGGCGTGTTCGTAGATCATGGCTGAGAAACATTGTTAAAAAATGCACCAATATCAAAATTCAGCGGGAAATTTTCAAGCGTCTAGGAAATATATTGTACGGCATATGGGATGGAGCTGATCCTTTTGTTAACTTGCAAGTGTTAATTCAGGATTTTGTTGATCAAACTGCCTTTATAGAATATTTCAAGGCCTCTTGGGTGCCTAAGCTTGGTTAGATCTCTCTCTCTCTCTCTCTCTCTCTCTCTCTCTCTCTTCCACACACACTAACTTAGAGCTGTCTCACATTGGTATATGCTTTTTCATCTTGTTGAAGTTGTCTCAAACTTTACTGTTTTTAATAAAAAATATTGCTATGTTTATCTTTTGAGCAGAGATGTGGCTGTCAACCATGAGAGCTCTTCCACTTGCAAGTCAGGAGGCATCTGGTGCCATAGAGGCCTATCACGTGAAGCTGAAAACCAAATTATTCGATGATTCACATCTTGGTGCCCTCCAGAGAGTTGATTGGTTAGTACACAAGTTGACAACTGAGTTGCATTCTATCTACTGGCTTGATCGATATGCAGATGAAAGTGATTCCTTTCAAAATGTTAAAGAGGAATATATTGCATCTACATCGTGGGATCGTGCAATGCAAATTCCTGATTCTACTGTCACCTTGGATGATAAAGAGCACCCCTTTGCCAGGGTCTCAAGCCAGAAAGACAGCAGTCTGACACATCTAGTGTGGAATCCTGGATCAGAATTTTCTTTTTGTGATTGTGCGTGGTCAATGCAAGGAAATATTTGCAAGCATGTCATCAAAGTCAATATGATATGTGCAAACAATGAAGGATATCAGCCTTCTATGTCTTTTCAGTCACTTAGAGAGATACTGATGAACTTGTGGAGAAAACCGATGGATGACTCGATTGATCTAGATCTGTCGGTGGCCTGGACTCACAACATGCTTGATCAAATCAAACAACTTGTCGAATTGAGCAATTCAGATGATATTGGTGCGGTGGTTAATAATCTGCCTTTGAAATGGGTGTCCAAGAAAGGCAGGACATCTGTTGGTATACCATCATCGACTCTGGCTCTTCCTTCAAGTTCTAAGTGCTCCACCGTACATAAAAAGAACCAAAAACGAAAAAGATTGTCAAGATTAAGATGATTGCATAGCTGGAAGCTAAAGAATTGCTTCATAGATAATTTTGACATCTGATAATTGGATTTTGCTGATAGCGTTATTTGATTTTGGCTCCAGCTTAGACCAGCTTAACTCGTTTCCTGGTAGAGCTTTAATCTCTCATTTTTTTGTTTTTCATCAAGGATTAGCATACACCAGACAACCACCTAAGATGTATGGTGATAAATGACATGGTTTCTTGATGGTTTTTCATGTAAAGATGCTATTGAAGAAACTGTAGACGCATCTATGAATATGCGTTCTTGCATGTCTTTGGGCAAATTCTCGTGCAGAGGCATCATCGAAAAGGTGGCAATCGAGATCTCCTACACACTTTAGGTGGCTGTTATGAGCATTTAACTTTTCTTGTGCTTCCGTTCCCTGCATTTATTTCTTTTGGCTATTTTTTCGTTCTAATCCGGAAAGCTCTCAAATAGGAGTATGGGCAGAATTCATCTTTGAATTGATATTATATGATTATCATTTTGGAAAGCATTTGCGTATAGAATGTATATAAACATTTGAGATGATAATAGAATAATTTTTCTTACATGTAGGCAATTGTTGTCAAGTGGAACTTCTTTTAATGTATTTGAAACATGTTAGTTTTGTAGTCCATGTTCCATCAAAGGAATTGGAAAGGTAAGGTTTGAAATTTTTATAAACAGGTTATCGTTTCATTAGGTTAATGTAGCTCGTGTACTAAATAGATTATAAAATATATTGTATAGTGTTTTTCATGTTAAGGTCATCGTGATAGGGTTTGAATCCGTGATCCCTCTAAATGGATCGACCACGTACCAATTGCTTGAAACTATATTTATATATTGACTGTAATGTTACTTGAAATCAACCGGTTAACCCAAATTATCACTTTTTTTTTGGGGCCATTTCGGTCAATTAAAAGGGTTAAGTTTTCTCATGATGTTTTTAAGGGTTAAATTTAGATTCTCTCTATAAATTATTGTAAATTGTAATTTATCATTCATTTTTATTAAGAAGATACAATAATTTTCAGTAGCGGCAGCTTTGAAAAGTATTTTAAAAATTGTCATTTCATGAGTATAATCCAAAATTAAGTGTTTTTATACCTCTGCAATGGCTTGTGATAATATTGTATGAGTGATAAAAGAACAAATTTAGTATCAAGTTAGAGATGCCCAATGGGCTAGATGGCACATGGCATGGCATGACACAAGTATGTTTCGGAAGGGTACGTGGCACACACGTGGGCACGTCAGGTTTAGAATTTTAAACACGTGAGCTTTAAAAGCATAACACGATTAGAGATGGACTAAACACGACACAATGAAAAAACCTACAATAAACATGTTTTATTTTTTAATGAAAGTAAATTTAAAATTTTATGATTTTACAAATAACTCGAGATTGAATTTTTTAAATTCAATTAATTCTTAGTTTTAAAAAAATACTATAATCGATTTATATTTATAATTTATTAAATAAATAATTGACATCATGATTTTAATGAATAAAATTATAAATATCATGATTTTATATATATGCATTAATATTATAGTGAACTATAATTTATGACTCTATGTAAGTCCAAGTTAACAATTAAGTTAATCCTTAAAAAAAATTTATTATTATTATTTTTGTTAAGTATTAAAAAAAAAATTCTATACTATAAAGTCAAACTTAGTAATTAATATTATATTCTCTTACTATTATCATTTTATTATTATTGAATATGGACTCTACTTTTGAATTTTAGATTCTGTTAAATTTGAATAAAGGCATATACCTAAAAGAAATACATATTTAACTATAAAGATATTTTGAGATATTTTTTAAAATATAGAAATTAAACAGATATTTAAGTCAAAATAAAAAGACAAAAGGTATATTTATCCTAAAATAACGTAGGATTACATAATTGGTTGAATGAAATTGTATGTAGTCGAATGAAAATTTTACTTAGAACCACATAAATTAATCATGTTATGCCAAGGCACTTGTATAAAATTAATTTATAGAAGAATTTGTGGGTAGTATTACACTACACATAACAAAAATGTTGAAGTAGGATTAGTGTAATCTGCATTCAGTTCCTTTCTGGCAAGAAGATACCGAACACAAACTCTGATTCGAAAGTGGGCCAGAATTTGATGCTCACCACAAGACTTCCACGTGTACAAAGTGCCACTTGGAATGCAAAAGTTTACCAATAGGAGTGAGGCAAGCTCACCTTATCCACACTCCGACCACAATCTTTTATCACAATTCATCATCAAATCTCCATCATTTATCAACAACTCACTACACAAAAACAAATTAAGCCACCATTTGCTCTCAACTTTTGTACATTTTTTAAAACAGAAAAACATTTGAGCAGCAGGAGCAATGGCAGCCACGAACTCTAGTGTATTGGCATGCAACTATGCCATTTCAGGCAGTGCTGGATCATCTGAGCTCAATCCAAAGATTGCTTCAGTTTCAACCGCAGCTTTGCATGGCCACAAAATGCCTGTGATCAGAGCTTAACAAGTCGATGTTTCAAAAGAATCAAGAGGAACTTAAAGAAGGAGAGCTGCAATGGCTCTTCTAGCAGTTACCCTTTTCACCACAGCTACTACTGCTGCTTCTTCTGCCAATGCTGGGGTCATCGATGGATACCTTGAGAAAAGCAAAGCCAAAAAGGTTAATTTAATTTGTTTACTTATAAGTATTGAATGATCATCAATTTCTAGTAAGTTGATGCTAAACAATGAATGGAATTTTCTTTTTTTTGAATGATCAGAAGAGATTGGCAACAAGTGGTGCAAACTTTGCCTGAGCATACACTGTTCAATTTGGCACATGCAAGTTCCCCGAGAACTTCACAGGCTGCCAAGATCTTGCCAAGCAAAAGGTTTTTATCAGATTCAAACTCTATCCCTTCATTTGTTTGGTGTTGATTTGTGTTGAGTAATTTTATTTTATTTTCAATTTTATTTTTTTTGCAGAAAGCGCCATTCCTCTCGGACGATTTGGAATTGGAGTGCAAAGGGAAAGATAAATACAAGTGTGGTTCCAATGTTTTCTGGAAATGGTGAAGTGTGACAACTGATCTCTTTAAACATTTTATTTTACCGTCCATGTATCTAATTTTCCATTGAAGAAACTTTACCTGTGCTTATTTGTGTGTTATATTGTTCTGTTCAGAATATTTTTATATCCTCATCATGTTTGTGGTAGAAAATTGGGGAAGTTCTGTAAGCAAGAGTTAAATGGCTACACTTGTCACCTAGTTTCAATTTAAGAACAAACACAATTCTCTTTTCAGAAAGTTCACAAGAGCTACATAAGGGGCTGGCATGCGCGAAAAAATAGAACTAAATTGATCGTTCTTCAATAAATTACAAGTTCTCTTTACTGTGTTACATTTTTCTTATAACTCCTCTAACCTGAATCCAATAAGTTCATTTAACAGATAAACTAATCTTGTACCATAAACCTGTCAAAACCTGCAAGTTTTAATTGCAGTAGAAATCACATCTTTCGGCAAAACTGTAAGCCGGCACTCAGCCAGAACTTAAATAGCTTAATTGAACGTCTTGCTTAAACGACATTCATGCCTATTGCACTCGCTTCTACCCAATTGAGGGTGCGTTTAGGATTGAGGTTGGGCAGCTGTAGTTTTTAAGTTACAACACTAAAGTGTTTGGTAAACACTAGCTGCTATAATTTGAAAGTTATATTAATATGATTTTTCACTTGTATAATAGAAAATATATTATATCTTTAATAATTTTGTCAAAATTATTATTTAAAATTTATATTTACTACATATTATTAATTTTTGTTTCATAATCACAGTTTTTTTTCACAGCAGCTGTCGCTTAAAAACTACAGCACCTCAATCCCAAACGCATCCTAAATCTTGCTGTAGTTCAGTATTGAAGTCTCAGTTTGCTGAAAGCAGTTTCCATTCCTAAAATGCAATTCGTTTGAACCCCAAAGTTCAAATCTTCGCCAGAAAACTCAAGAAAAAGAACACAAGGATGAGCTTTTGTTTTGTAACTGGGGACATGGCAAAGGGAACCCCTGACAAATTTGTACTAACTAAGACCTTAAGGTTTTGAAGAATAGTATAAAGCCTTTACTCATCAAATCTTCAAAAATCTTCCTCCATGGGTAATTGCTCTGGCCACTCAATATCATTCAAAACTTGTGAAATTGAAGTGAAATCATTTCAGCTTTCACAATAATTAATGTTCCCAAAAGAAAAATCAATATATTTTTATTTGTCTACTTAATAATTTATCAACACGTCATGTATATGCTGTACATCTAAATTTTTTTCCCTTCAAATTCAAAGATTTATAAGTTGAGAAAGCACTTTGAATAAAAGAGCCATAAGATACTCAAAGCCTATAGAATACCATCTTTATCTCAGCTCCCCTAGTTTGTATCTCTAAAAAATACTAGTCTAATTGTATCTGCAAATTAAATTCCTCATAGGCAGCCCTGGATTATAGCATGTAGAGAACAATGTTAACACACTATATTTTTTCCCCAATCAAAGAAGCCTACTTACAAGCAAAATAGTTGAGTATTATAATAATTAACATGAACATATTTTGGTACTCAACCTTTTATTAAACTTCAAAGTAATATTACCCAACCTCAAGTAATCATCCAAATCCTTGTACTTGATAACCTCAACAATTCTTCCCATTCGCTCCTCCATCTTTGAACCTCACCCATTGTTCATTTTCAGTATACATATAAATCATTTACAATTTTATTAGCTACAAATAAAGTGCATATGCTTAATTTAAATCATCGATCCTGTTACATCTAAGATGTTTAAACAATGTTTCTGCATCATCTACCAAGATTTGGGTACAAGCCTAGCAATTTCCTTCATAGAAGCAAACTAAGAATAATTGTAAGAAAAATGTAAAATTATAAAAGACCAAGGATCTAGTACAGTCATCCAAATTGACAATATAATCAACAAAAATGCAAGACCCAAAAAATGGGTAGTTGACATCAAATTAATTTTCGACAGAAGGCTACTACCAAAAAATTAAATCCCACCCCTAAATACAACAAATCAAATGAACAAAGCCATACCCAACTCAATCAGAGACTGCATCAGGTATCATCGAATGGACTCGCAGCTCGCGCTTTATGTATCTCCGATCAAATCAACAAAGGCCTACAAAATTAAACGATTAAATATTTAATACTAAGTCAAATTTGAAATTAAAGTGATATTTCATGAAATTAATATGAAATAAAATGGACCATCTATTAGATAAAGGAAATTACAAATTGTGAGGAAACTAGTTTAGGAAAAATGAAAAAGAGAAATCGTATTTGAAAAGATCTAAACAATTTCCCCCACTTACCTCAACTACTTCGGTACCACCATTTTGGATGCGATCTGTCAAGTGGTCAATTTCTTTAGGGGTGAAAGAGCATGATGGTTTAACCTAAAAATTGGGGAACACGGAGGCTGCTCGATAGAGACGACAACAGCTGACGATGAACGAACACGAACGTATTTGACAATAGTGATGGCGTGGGCGTTTGCTTGGCCAAGGTTATGAGGAACAAGAGAATGAGACTACGTGAAGATTATTGAAAGAGAGAAGTATTAGATAACCTCAAGTTTCCATGGTATTTTCCATTAAAATCTCCACAAGTTGCGAATAACAATCCCTTCTATTATTCTCCTTGTTGCTCTCATGTATAGTTTCCTTTATTTTTTCTTTATTAGTTACAAATGATGTACATAAATACAAGCGTTACAGTTAATGAAAACATTAGAAACACTTCACTATTTTAGCTGTCTTATTTACAATATATATTCTACTTTTTGTTCTTTCATGGTATCAGAGCTTTATTGCTCCTACGAGTAAACCTATAACATGGCTTCTAGCTCACCCTTAATCACCTCTTCCTCTTCTGTGTCTGCTGCCCTTTTTTCTTCTGATGGCACGTTCAATTTTGCAGGCAAAATACAGCTTCACAACTTCCTCTCGAGTTGAATCAATACAACTTTATGACTCAGAGAGCACAATTAAACACCGTCCTTATAGGATACGATCTTCTCAGTTTTGTTACAGGTGCAATAAAGTGTCCCCCTCCAACAATAATTGGTGACAATGGAAAAGCAGCCATTAATTTAGGTTACACCATGTGGCAGCGTCAAGATCAATTTATTCTAAAAGCAATCATTGCATCAGTAGAATCGGAAATTGCTTCTCTTATTGCTTCAGTTGTAAACTCCTTCGGTGCTCTTACTACACTCACATCAACATTTCAAAGCCAAAACAGAACCCATGTAGTTAATCTCAAAGCTTATATGTCATGGATGAAGCAAGACAACAGGCCTGTAGCAGAGTATTTACAGAGTATGAAAACGATGGCTGATGAGCTTGCATTGGTTGATACTCCAGTTTCTGAAATTGACCTTACTATTACGATTCTTAATGGACTTAAACCTGAATTCAAAGAAATTACTGCAGCTATTCGAGCTAGAGACACATCAATTACTTTCCCTGACCTGCGTGACAAACTCGTTGATGTTGAAGTATCCTTGCAATCCTCACAAACAGAAGAAACACCGTATAACCCTGTCATATCAGCCTATGCTATACAAAGAAATTATAATAATTTCTCACGCTATTCTCAAAATCCTCGAGCACCTCTTCAACCATTTGTTTCATCAAGACCACCCAGTTTAAATTAGGGATGGCAATTTAACCCAGACCTGGACCGGACCCGGATAAACCTGAATAATCCGGACCGGGTTTAACTCGCACCGGAATAAAATAAATCTGGTATCCGGAAATGATTTCATCAACCCGCATGTATCCGGGTCCGATTCCGGGTTTCGGTAAACCCGAAAATCTGAAAACCGGACCCGGATATATTTATCTTAATAAGATTTTTTAATTATTTTTTAACTATAAATAGAAAAGAAAAATGAGCCCTAATTCCCACTTACAGCCGTAGCCACCAAAGTCCAAACCAAAGCCATTCTTTTCATCTCTCTTCAACTCTTTCACTTTCATCTTAATCTTCTTTATCTTCACAATTTCACAGCCGCCCTAGCCAAAGCAAAGTATTCTTTTCCTCTCTCTTCAACTCTTCTTTTCATTAAATCATTGTCGTCACTCGTCATCACTTCGCCACCTTCACTGTGTTTCATGTTCATCATCATCACCGGCCGCCGCTTGTCTATCTATTTCATGGGTTTTGGTCGATGTTTGTCCGCCTTCACGATTGCAATCGCGGCTGTGGTGTTGTGTTCATCATCATCATCATCATCAGCCTCCATTCGTTGCTTCGCCAGATGCGGATCCTTAAAGTTCGTAAATATTAAATCCGTGAATCATCAGTTTGGATTGTAGATCTGTGTTATGGATTTGTGTTTGTGAATGTTTTATTGCTTGAATCATTGAAATTAGAATTGGGATTTGTATTTGTGAATGTTATTTCGAATTAGGATTTGTATTTGTATTCGTAGTCGGTTTCTTTAATTTTTTAATTGATTAAGTGATCCAGGTTTAAAACCCACAGTCCGGAAACCCTATTTTTTTGGGTTGAATCCATACCGGACCCGCAAACAATAAATTCGGGTTTAAATTCGAATCCGGAATAACATTTTAGTATGCAGATCTGGAATTGGGAAGGCCAAACCTGGACCGGAACCCAAACCCGGCTTTTGCCATCCCTAGTTTAAATCCACCTCAAACCTTCCAAAATAACCAAAGATACTCAGGTCCTAATCTTTATCCATCAAACAATTGGAATCAACAACCAAATCGCAAGAAAGGTTATCAAGGCACTTGTCAAATTTGTCATTAAAAAGGACATAGTGCTAAGAAATGTTCTGAAGGATATAATTATTATGCATGATTGCAAGCTCAAACTTCCAACCCTATAGCCAAGTTTACAGCATCACCAACAAATACACAGATGTAGGGGTGGCCAAAACTGGGTTCGGGTCAACCCAATCAGGTTTCAGGTTAGACAAAAATAAATCCGAATGAAACCCGAATTGTTGACCCGACCCAAACCGACCCGAATTATATTCAGATCGGATCGGGTCGGGTCAATAATTTGGGTTAATTTTGGGTAGGATCGGGTTCGGATTTAAAACTGGTCGGATTGACTTTGGGTCATTTCAGGTCAGTTCGAGTTTAATCGGGTCGGGTCAATTCCGGTCAAATTCAGTTAATGCAATTTTGAGCTCTTTTTTTTCCTATTTTTGCAGTTTTTAAAGTGGTTTTAAGAAATTTTTCTTAATTGTAGTCCTTTTTACCAATTTTCAACCGAAAAAAGAATAAAAAATACTATAAAATCAAATGAATAAAATTAAAATGCTCGAATATGATTTGTTTTTGGGCGACCCTATCGGGTATTCGGATTGGGTCAAGTCGGGTCAACCAGATCAGGTTTCAATGGCGACTCGAACTGAATCGAACCCGAACTTTTTCGGGTCGGGTTGGGTATTTTGCCCACCCCTACACAGATGCCTCATCCAGGTCTCCCAATATGCAACTACAACAGTTCATCTCTGAATCCGAATCAAACCTGGCTTCTTGATTCTGCAGCTTCACACAACGTCACTACTGATGTCAACAATTTATCTCAACATTCTCCTTACACTGGTTTGGATGAAGTAATAATAGGCAATGGTTCAAGTTTGCCGATTTCTCATATTAGTTCGCTTACATTCTCCTCTACCTCAAAACCCATTACTTTATCATATGTATTATGTGTTCCTAATATATGAAAAAATTTGATTTCTGTACCCGAACTTTATAAAACGAATAAAGTCTCAATTGAATTTTTTGACTTGTGTTTTCTTGTGAAGAATCAGCTAACGGGAACAGTTCTCATGCATGGCTTGAACAAGGAAGAAGTGTGCGAGTGGCCTTCTTTATTTACTTCAATCAAAAGTTATTTAGTATTTGCATCAAGATCAAATTCTACTTCTACTTGGCATCAACGATTAGGCCATCCTTCATTTCGAATTCTACAATATATTCTTAATAAAAATTCCTTGACAGTAACACCAAATAAATTTGATTCCTTTTGTAATTCTCGTGCTTGTCATAAAAGCCATAGACTCCCTTTTGTTGAAAATTCTCTTTCAAGTTCCAAATCTTTAGAGCTTATTTACACAGATGTTTGGGGTCCTGCGCCTATTACTTCCCATAATAATTTTTGATTTTACGTTATATTCGTGGATCATTTTATAAAATATATTTGGTTTTATCCAATGAAACAAAAATCTGATGTGTACAATATCTTTATCAATTTTAAAATCTTGGTTGAAAATTTTTTTAAGACTTCTATTATTTCTATTTTCTCAAATGGTAGTGGAGAATTTATAAAATTAAAATCATTCTTCTGTAAATGTAGCATTTCACATCTCACATCACCTCCATATACCCCTAAGCATAATGGCACTAGTGAACGGCGTCATCGTCACATTGTAGAAATAGGTTTTACCTTACTACATCAAGCATCTCTTCCCATACGCTTTTGGACTGATTCTTTTCATACTGCTGTATATTTGATTAATCGCTTACCCACTAATATTCTTAAGTTAAAAAATCCTTATGAAACACTTTTTGGTGATGTACTTAATTACAATAAACTCAAAATTTTTGGATGTCAGTGCTTCCCTTGGCTACGTCCATATGCCACTCATAAACTTGAACCTAGGTCTAAACCTTGTATCTTTTTTGGATATGGCACTTCACAAAGTGCCTATAAATGTTTTGATCATGTTTCTAGTCGTATATATATATATATCACATCATGGTATTTTTGATGAATCTAATTTTCCTTATCATGATTTAGATTTATTTCAAACTCCTGTTTCCACTTCTTCTTATTTTAATTGGATTCCATCTACGGTAGCTATTTTTTTTCCACCTGTATCTTTTCCTAACACATTTGATGCAGATAATTGTGCCATTCAAAATGCTTCCTTCCATGTTGATCCCATAACTAATTCTTCAGAGACTAGTCCTTCACCAATCGAGATAGATCATTTGTCCACCATGCCTACATCACCTTTATCCTCAAACTCACTAGATCGAGACTCCAACTCAACCATTTCAACACTGCACACTAAGCCAAACCACCCTATGATAACTCGAGCCAAAAATAATATCTTCAAGTCTAAACTTAAATTCACTCTCGTTACCACTAAACATCTCCCACTTAATACCTTAAAACCAACATCAGTTGCACAAGCTTTACAAGATCCCAACTAGAAGGCTGCAATGATGCGTGAATATAAGCTTTGATCCAAAATCAGACATGGGAACTAGTTCCTTTTTCACAATCGCAAAACATCATTGGTTGCAAGTGGATTTTTCGCATCAAACGACATCCAGATGCCACTATAGAGCGCTATAAAGCCCGCTTAGTCGCCAAAGGTTTTAATCAACAAGCCGGTGTTGACTACTCCAAAACTTTCAGTTCGAATCCTTTGTCTTGCTCTTGCCAATGGTTGGCCACTCTAACAATTGGACGTTAACAATGCTTTTCTCCATCGCACACTTTCAAAAGCAGTCTACATGTCTCAACCCCCTGGGTTCACTAATCAGTTAGCCTAAAGGGCTACACATAATTTAAATTTGATGTTTATTGATAATAAACATGTGTCTTGAGTGATTTAATAAATATTGTATTTCACATTTTCCCTAGTTTTTTAAGGATAATATTTATACAAGTGAATCAAGTGAAATCAAGTTCAAGACACTCAACGGACAACGGTGAAATCAAGAATAAAGTTTAGAGCTCAACGGACAAATTATTGCGAAAAATTCTTGTAAAGCCGATATAATTTAAGTAATGCATGATTTAACATTTGAGAAGGTCAAGAGATTAATTCAATAATTACTTTTCATAAACTAAAAAGTTTTATATTTATAAGATAGAGTATTTTGTGGATTTGAGTAATTTGGACTTAAATGAAAATTTTTGCAATCTTTGAATTTAATAAATATTATTTTGAATTCTGGAGTTTGACTTATTTGCAAACATTTAAAACGTTTTGGGCCATACTATAATTTATAAAAGTTTGAGGATCCGAATGTAATCTAAACATTTGAAATCCAAAATTTGACAGAGAGTAAGCGGCTAACCACCTGAGGCTAGAGGCTAGCGGCTAGCTGCCTGAGGAAAATCACATATTTTCAAAATTTGGACTAAAATGAAAGGTTTTAAGAACTTTAAAAATTATGGATATTATGTTAAATTTTGAAAAGGACCTCTTTGAAAAATACTAATATATTTGGGGTCATATCATAATTTTAAAAAATTTTGAGATATAAGTATAATTTAAGAATTCTAAAATTGGACTTGATTGCAAAGTTGTCTTACGTTTTGGGTTAAAATATAATTATAGAAAGTTTTGGGCTAAACTATAATTTTTGTGAATAGTGTTACTGTAGTAATATTCAAACATAACGGTAATATCACTGTTACGAGCGGTAAACTGGTTAAATCAAGCGGCCATAATTGTAATATCACTGTTATGATCGGTAAACCGATTAAATCAACCGGCTAGCCGCTTGGTTGCGGGAATTTGCCATAACGGCTAGTTTCGAGTTTTAACTATGAAAACTCAATTCTAACTTCATTTTAAAGACTAATGCAAGAATAAAAAAGATCATATAACATATATTGAGCTTCCATTTCGCAAATCATCATTTATTGAACCATTATTGAGTAATAATTTGTTTATCCACTCTTAAAGAGAGTTTCATTGTCGTAATTTTCATTTCTCATCAAATTGTGAGTGTACAGGTGTGAGAAACACTTGGAGTGAAGAGATTGGGGAGATCATTTCTTGATTGTAAAGGTCCATTAACGCCTTGTAAGTCAATTGTAAACATTTGAATCCTTGGGAGGCTTGGATAGTGAAATCCTCAAGCCGGGTGAGCTTTGAGACGTGGACGTAGGCGGGGATTGCCGAACCATGTAAATATCCTTATGTTTGTTTTCTCTTCCCTTACTCTTTTAATATTGTGCTTGATTGAATTTATTGTTTTCGATTCCATTAAGACAATAGATTAAATTGTTGAGCGAATTGTATTGTATAAGTTTTAAAACCCCAATTCACCCCCCCTCTTGGGTTGCATAACTTGCATTTCATAATCATCATTTTCCCAATCATGTTTGCAAGTTACGAAAAGCGTTATATGGGTTAAAGCAAGCACCTCGTGCCTGGTACGAAGAGCTATATTCTTTTTTACATCAAATCAGTTTTCACAATACTA
Organism: Atalantia buxifolia; assembly: GCA_030444775.1. NCBI lineage: Eukaryota > Viridiplantae > Streptophyta > Magnoliopsida > Sapindales > Rutaceae > Atalantia > Atalantia buxifolia. The sequence goes on from CM059838.1 coordinate 28,131,078, forward strand.
TCTCTGATGCTTCCTTATTTATTGATAATCACGGGGGCATCACTACATTCTTTTTGGCCTACATTGATGATCTTATCCTCACTGGAAACAATGGTAATTTTCTATCTAAATTTATTCATTTGTTAGCAAAGAAATTCTCACTTAAGGATCTTGGCCATTTATGCTACTCTTTGGGAGTAGAAGTCATTCCAACAACTACTAGTTTGTTTTTGTCACAACATAAGTACATTTGTGATCTTCTCTCCAAGATTAATGTGTGGAGCCAAGCCAGTGTCCACTCCTTTATGTTCCACTACATCATTAAAATTATTTGATGGTACAACTTTTGCTGATGCTACAAAATACAGTAAAGCCATTGGTGCTCTTTAATATCTCTCTTTTACAAGGCCGGACATTTCATTTGTTGTTAATAAGTTGTCACAATTTATGCATAGCCCGAGTGTTCTTCATTGGCAAGCAGTCAAACGTGTTCTTCATTACTTAAAGGGCACTACTTCTTATGGCTAATTTCTTAAACGGAATGCATCGTGTCTTCTGCATGCTTACTCTAATGCCGACTGAGGTAGGGATGGATCTATGTATTCTACATTAGCCTATATGCGTTATCTAGGTGGCAATCCTATCTCATGGCACTAAAATAATAAAGAAAATCAGTGGCTCGTTCCACAACAGAAGTTGAGTACTTGGATGTCGCAAATACAGTCTCTCAAGTTCAATGGGTTCAGAATCTATTTCACGAACTTGGCCTTCAATTGAGTCAAACTCCTACCATCTATTGTGATAATATTGGAACTACCTATTTGCGTCACAATCCAGTCCTTCATTCAAGGGTAAAACACATTGATCTGCATATCATTTTGTTAGCGATTGGGTCAATGTTGTGCAAATTTTGTTGAACTCGCAAGCACACGAATCTATTGTAGAATAGATCAATGGTGTCGAGTGTCGATCCCACGAGGAGGTGGATTTTAATTAGGTGTAGAATTAATTTTGTAAGTGGGTGATTGGATTTGTGGGGAAATTGATTTAAACTATACTAGAATTTAATTTGAAATGGCGGAATTAAATTGAACTGGAAACTATTATAATAAAGTGCTTGGGTACCTAAATCCGTATCAACATGCACCAAGGGCTAAATATTCCTTATTAATGCCAATTAAATCATAAGGGGGAATCCACACCTCATGAACCACACTGTAATCAATATGGTGCTAAGGGCTTATCGTGCCAAATAATAATAACCTTGTACTAGGGTACCGGTAAAACTAGGGCGGTAACTAGACAAAATTAGTATTATTTGTCGACGAAAAGTCAAAACCTCCACAGAAATTAGAGGGGAAGAGAAAGTAAATTTACCAAATAAAGCCCATGATACATGTTGAGACTTCACCTTCAACCCAAGCTTGAAAGAAAATTAGCTACTCATAATTGAACTAAAAGTAAAATGAGAATTTATTAAAATACTTAGAAAATACAAGATGGAGAAAGAATTACAGAAAACTAAGCTTAAAAATGGATTCAGGGGTGTCGAAATATGGGGGGAGACCCCTCTTTTTATAGATACACTAAATAAATCATGGTCATCCAATTAAAAACAATTCGGACGCTCAGGATTGCGTCACGTCATCAGTCAACAGTATGCAGTTTGACCACGTGGTTTGAACAGTAACATGGTTTGCACACGGTTTGAACAGTGACGCTGTATAAACAATGTCGTGAACAGTACCGTACATTTAAACAGTGCCGTATGTGTGAACAGTACCATTTTTTCTTTTATACTCCTCCTAAGATTTTCGACCGTCCTAAGTTGAAAAGTAATGTCCGTTTTGCTATCCGATCTCTCGTTTATTGTGAAATGACCATGATGCCCCTAAAATGCATAAAATACTTAATTAAAACAAAACACATATAATTAAATAATAAGCGACTTAAATATATAAAAGTATGGATGTTAGTGAGACTTGAAGTGTAAAATGACAATTTTCTCCTTAATAAATATATACTTTCTAATACTCAGCACACCCCTAACCAGCTTATTGTTAGTCCCTAGCAAATAAAGTGAAAACAAAATTCAAATCCAAAATGATTTTTTTAAAAACAGTTGTGTTTATTTAATCAGACTAATGATAGCAATCAAATAAAAGTATAAGCATTATCTGCAGTCTAAAGAAACATCACATCCACATCAACCATCCACACGCATTAGTCCAGCAGACTTTATCACAGCTATAGTAATCAAGCCACTTTCAAGAATGACATATCAAACCCTAAAATCTCACCGGTAATAGTGACACTTAAACCCAATAAAAATTGTCACTTCAATGAATGATAAATTGAGTGAAGATAATAAAGAAATAATATCACACACTCTCACCAAGATGAAAGGAATATGCCCACAGCTTAGAAATAATGCGATCTCAAACAAAATATTAGTCAACCCAATGTATTTATTTATTTATTTTATTTTTTTTATGGATCACTACATTTTTTTAGCCCATATAACTAGCTTCTACTTCAGACTATAGTTTCCTAAAATCAAGAAGGACTTTTATTAGGACGTAACGTAGGCTAGGAACATGGCTAACAAAGGAGGGGAAATAAGGAAAATAAAGTGTATGTTTGAGAAAAATATAAAGAGAATTTTGCTTTTGGAAGTTGCAAGATGGATTTCACCTTTTTTTTTCTTTTTTTTCTTGAAACAAAAAATTTTTTTTTGGCACAACTTCACTGAACAAAATAATTATTTACATTTTTTTCAAATATAAATAGGTGATGGAACTTATAAGATATCAGGTAATACTCCAAATCGGAGTGGGTCAAGATGATAAGTTTGACAAATAAAAGTTTTTTTTTAAACGCTCAAAAGGGTTAACTATGGATATTTCATAAAAGAGATGGCTAGAAAGACTCAAATGGGTCAAAGATAGCCTTTCCATTGTCTTTTAGGGCTCCAAATAATCTCCATATCTACTAGTTAGATGGACCTCCAGATGTAGCAATACACTTTTTTTTCTTTTTTTTAATTTTACACTTTTTTTAAAGGGTTAACTCAAAAGAAATCTAGAGATCGTGTATAAAATAATAAACTGCTAAGCTGTATGAGGAATGGGCAAAAGGGTTACTCTGCAAGAAAAATAATAGGCTCAAAAACTCACTTGGTACTTATTATGACATTTTCATTCCTTCAAGCAACTCATATTTGTCGCCGACATCAACATGTAGAGTAGCAAACAAGGCGTAACATCTCTTAAGACCAAAGATAATACAAATACTAAAATTTGAAATTCATCATGTCATCCAATATTAAAACAAATCACACAATTTTTTTTTTAAACAACATTCTACCCCCAACCTATTCTAAACACGAAAAGAAAATATGCATGCAGAAATGTGAAAATGATGCAGAAAGACTAAGTAGAAAGGTTACAATTAAAATGATAAAAAAAGAAAATGTCTGGAAATTTTTTTTTTTACTAAGAAGATACGTTTCTAGAGGCACTACACTCCATATTCAGCCATTTTCAACTCAAAAATTTTAAAATGTATATTTATAAAGGAGAAATTAAAAAGAAGAAGAAAAAAATGAATATCAAAACTTAAAAAAGAAAAAGAAAATGCCTGAAATTTTTTTTTTAAACGAAGAAGATGCGTTTCTAGAGTAACTACACTCCATATTCAGCCATCTTCAACACAAAAAGTTAGCAACAGTTAGTTTCTACAACAAAAAATTAGTAAAAACTTAACCAAGATTCCATAATTCCCCCAACCAGAACGAAACATTGTCCTCAATGTTTTAAAGGAAAGAAGTAGAGTTTAGAAGACATCACCTGGGTGGTGCAACACAAAAGAAAATATTTACAAGCGGAAAGTTAAATCCAATTTGTACTTCTTACTGTGGCTACTGTTACCATCATTATTTGGATACTCCAATACCAAGGTCCTGGGATCTGGCTCTGGTTTATAAGCTTGTAACAGATCAAGTAGCTCATTAGCAGTGCGAGCACAAATAAAAAGCTTTTTCGCTGTGGAATGAATGAAATAGTTTTTTATTGCGTGGTTAAGAAATGCGATAAAGTCATTATAAAAATTATTGACATTTAACAAACCAATGGGTTTGTGATGAATGTGCAGATGGGCCCAAGATGCTAATGTGATAAGTGCCTCTAGAGTTGCAAGATCTCTTGGTAAGAAAATAAAAGCATCAGCATGATTAAGCATTTCAGTTATTCTTTCTTGCATACTTGAGACAACTAACTCTTCTCCAGTCGGTGAGTCAGACAAACAGCCCAAAGGTTTTAGGGTTGTTGGGATGATGCCTAACACTTGGCTTCCTCTGACAAAAGCAGCTTCTGAGACCAGTTTTGATAACCCTCGGTCACCTCCGCCATATACCAAGTGTAATTTCCTTGCTGCTATGCTTCGACCAAGATCAATGGCTGCCTCAACAAACTCTTTATATTTGCCATAGTTAAATCCAGAAAGCACGCAAATGTTCTTGAATTGTTTATTGGGAGTAGCTACCATTGGGATACTGTTCAAAAATAATTTGTGAGTGCAAACAAAAAGAATCATATTTAAGGATCTTGGCGGCAGTGGGTCACAGCTGTGAATGAGGTATCATGTCTATGTCAATTAATGTGTAAAGCACATGGCTCGAGAGTAAAAAAGGAAACAATAAAAAGGAAAAGCAAACAATGATAAAAAAAATTTATTAAAGACAATAATGCAAATGGTAAAACAACAGTGAAATAAAATAACAGTGAAGTAAAATGATATTTACAGTTAGTTGCGACTGTGGCTCACATCTTCCTCTGGTTTTACGTCCAAAAATGGCTTCAACGCCCTCTATGGGTCGAGGATAGGCTTCCCATCCAGTTTTCTTATAAACTGGCAAACAGGGTCGTTTATAGTCAGATTCCCGAGACTGTATCGTGCATGCTCTTTCTGGAATGATGGCCATAACTGGAGGATCGCTCCTTGCACATATCCACTAGGATGCGTTTCAAGAGACAAAAGGATATCATCCAATGACTCCTTATTCAAGCCATCCCTAATGAATTGAATCTTATCTTCTCTGTTATCAGACACCATTCCTAAAGAACATGGTTTTTTATCGGATCTCATTCTAGCACACTTATGACAAGCAATAGAAATTTTTCGAGCTCTTTGCTTTCTTGCGTAATTTCCTTTTCCACAACCAGGCATGTATGCAATAAATTTGGGAGGCAACTCACCTGCCATTCGTACTTTAGCCTCGATTACCCAACGAATGTCTGTAGGTACGTTATTCCTTATGAGCAATCGCATGCGTTCGGACCGAGCTTTATAGATTGTAAGGAGGGCATTCTGAGGAAGTGAAGGGAATCGATTGTGAAGCTTTGCCAAGATCTCGTTTCTGTCCATTCGATTGTGAAGCTTTGCCAAGATCTCGTTTATGTCCATACCTTCGCCTCAGAAGATCAGTAATTATGGGAAACTGAAGTAACCGACATGATTGTCACGGAGTACCATTATCCGCCACTTAACCGGGGTGACAAACTAAAACACACAAACTAAAACACACAAACGGAGTAACAAATAAGAACACACAAAGAGAATCACAATCGTCCTCTTATAGAATTTACCTCAAGCTCCAACTGGATGTTATAGACACCTCTCTCAATGTCTCTGAGTTGGCTTTCTAAATCTCAACATGGGATATTAACTCTGGTGGTTGTAACTTCCAAATACGATGTGTTTTACAAAATCGTATCTGGCCTCTGAGATGAGATTGGATACGTTGAAGTCGTCTAAGAATGTTCAAGAGAATCTGTCTCATGATTAAAAGTGATAAAAGAAAACTTAATGGTTAAACAAACACACTTATGCACAAATAATTTCAATTAGCAGAAGAATAGTAAAAAGAAAAAACAATAAATAAATAAATCAAATCACCGAAAAGAAAAATTTCAATTCAAATCTGGTAGGATACTCAAATTTATTTCGGTGTCCTCCCCATATGGCTTTAATCTTTGACCATTAACTTTAAACGTGACACCGTTCTTTGGGTCCTTAATTTCAATTGCCCCATGTGGAAAAACAGTATGAAAAATAAAGGGGCCAGACCATCGAGAGCGTAGCTTACCTGGGAATAGGTGCAAGCGAGAATTGAATAAAAGCACTTTCTGACCTGGAGTGAAAGATTTTCTCATAATCTGCTTATCATGAAATATTTTCATTCATTGCTTGTAAACCTTGGCATTTTCGTATGCATCGTTGCGAATTTCTTCAAGTTCTGCCAGCTGTAATCTTCTTTCTGAGCTAGCTTGCTGCATGTCAAAATTGAATTTCTTGATGGCCTAGTACGCACGATGCTCGAGTTCCACAGGTAGGTGGTAAGCTTTTTCATACACTAGCCTGTAGGGTGACATCCCAATTGGGGTCTTGAAAGCCGTTCTATATACCCATAATGCATCATCGAGTCTTAATGACCAATCTTTTCTGTCTGGCCTTACCGTTTTTTCTAATATGTGCTTTATTTCTCGATTAGAGATCTCAACTTGGCCATTGGTTTGCGGATGATACGGGGTCGCCACTTTATGAGTGATAGAGTACTTTGTCAAAAGTGCTTTGAATGATTTGTTACAAAAATGGGTACCACCATTACTGATTATTGCTCGAGGGAATCCAAAGCGTGAAACAATGTTGCTTTTCAAAAACCATATCACCACTTTATGATCATTGGTTCTGCATGGAATTGCCTCTACCCATTTCGATACATAGTCAATAGCAACCAATATTTATTGATGGCCAAAAGAAGCGGAAAAGGGTCCTATAAAGTCGATACCCTACACATCAAAAATCTCAACCACTAAAATTGGATTTAATGGCATCATGTTCCTTCGTGTAATGCGCTCCATTCATTGACACCTATCACATGAAGAGCAAAAGCTGTAAGCATCTCGAAATATAGTTGGCCAATAGAAATCACATTGTAGAACTTTAGTCGCTGTTTTCTTAGAACTGAAATGGCCTCCACAAGCTTGTTCATGGCAAAACGAAAGGATGCTCTGAAATTTATTTTCTGGGACACATCGTCTAATAATTTGATCTGCACAATACTTGAACAGATAGGGGTCATCCCAGAAAAAATTCTTTATTTCCGTAAAAAATTTAGCCTTGTCCTGCTTGGCCCAATGCTCTGGAAGTTTACCTGTAACAAGATAATTAACGATATCAGCATACCAAGGTAATACTTCCACACTCATTAATTGTTCATCTGGAAATGACTCGTTCAATGGTAATAGTTCCATTATTGTGTCAAAATGAAGACGAGAGAGATGATCAGCCACAACATTTTCTATCCCTTTCTTATCTTTGAATTCCAAGTCAAACTCCTGCAAAAGCAACACCCAACGAATTAATCTACCTTTTGCATCTTTCTTCGTGAGAAGAAATTTAAGAGTAGCATGATCTGTGAATATAATTATTTTACAACCGATAAGATAAGATCGAAACTTCTCTAATGTAAATACTACTGCTATTATTTCTTTTTCAGTGGTTGAATAGTTCAACTGTGCATCATTTAATGTCATACTAGCATAGTAAATAACATGGGAAATTTGATCAACTCTTTGTCCTAATACTACTCCTACTGCATAATCAATGCATCACACATGAGCTCGAATGGTAAGCTCCAGTTTGGTGGCTAAATAATGGGTGATGTCGTCAACAAATACTTTAGCTTTTCAAATGCTACAAGACATGAATCATCAAAGAAAAAATGTACATCCTTAGCAAGTAAATTACATAAGGGTCTAGAAACTTTGCTAAAATCCTTAATGAAACATCTATAAAAACCAGCATATCCAAGGAAAGATCTTACTTCTCTGACTGTTTTAGGTGGAGGAAGATTGGAAATGAGAACCACCTTTACTTTGTCAACCTCAATACCTTTGCATGAAATGATGTGACCGAGAACAATACCTTATTTTACCATAAAATGACACTTCTCCCAATTTAAGATCAAATTTTTCTCGATACATCTCTGCAGAACTAGCGTTAGATGATGTAAACATTGATCAAATGAGTCACCAAAGACAGAAAAATCATCCATAAAGACCTCAAGGAATCGTTCAACCATATCAGAAAAAATGTTTAACATACAATGTTGAAATGTAGCAGGTGCATTACATAATCCAAATGGCATCCTCCTATATGCAAAAGTGCCAAAAGGGCAAGTGAAAGTGGTTTTCTCTTGATCTTTTGGTGCTATGGGAATCTGATTGTATCCTGAGTAGCCATCTAGAAAACAATAAAATTCATGGCCTGCTAATCTATCAAGCATTTGATTAATAAATGGTAAAGGAAAATGGTCTTTACGTGTGACAGAATTTAACTTTCTATAATCAATACATACACGCCATCCTGTAGTCACTCTAGTGGGTATCAATTCATTATCTGCATTAATAACTACTGTAACTCCTGACTTTTTAGGGACAACTTGCACAGAACTGACCCATGAACTATCAGAAATTGGGTAAATGATACCTGCATCTAATAGTTTAAAGACTTCAGTTCTAACAACATCTTTCATATTAGGATTTAACCGATGTTGTATTTCCCTAGTAGGTTTAGCATTTTTATCAAGGTGAATGTAATGCATGCAGTCTATTGGGCTTATACCTTTGATGTCTGCTATGGTCCATCCTAATGCTCTTTTATACTCTTTTAAAACATCCAACAACTTACCTTTTTGTTCGTCATTTAGGGATGATGAGATGATTACCGGTAGAGTGCTTTCTTCTTCCAAGAACGCATATTCCAAAGTGTTGGGTAATGGTTTGAGCTCGAGTTTTGGTGGTGATTCTGATGATGGGCTGAATTTCTTCTCTGATGGTGCTAGTTATTCAGCTCTTGACTTCTATTTATTAGTGTCCATGGATGGTGCTGAGTCAAGTAGGGCGTTGACCTCATCGACTGATCTATCAACATCAAAATCTAAATAAAGTGAGTTAAACATGTTTGTAAAGGGTCATCACTAAGGTTTGAAAGAAAAGTATCATCAAGTAATGTTTCAATTAAATCCACATCAACAATTTCATCATTTGTATAGTGAGGTTGTTTGGCAATGTTGAAGATGTTTAGCTCCATAGTCATGTTGCCAAAGGGCAACTGTATATTTCCAGTCCTGCATTGAATGTGAGTATCCGAAGTTGCCAAGAAAGGTCGACCGAGGATAATGGGGATGTGCTTCCTTGAATCCTGGATTGGTTGAGTGTCAATTACAATGAAATCAACAAGAAAATAAAACTTGTCTACCTGGATAAACACATCCTCCACAATGCCACGAGGTATTTTCGTGGATCGATCTGCAAGCTGTAATACCACTGGAATTGAGTGTAATTCTCTAGTCCAAGTTTCACGAATACAGAGTAAGGTAATAGATGTACACTAGCTCCTAAATCCAACAAAGCATTCTTAATTGTGTGGTTCCCTATACTACATGAGATAGTGGGGGAGTCTGGGTCTTTGTATTTTAGAGGAATTTTGTGTTGGAGTATAGAACTAATGTTTTCTGTTAAAAATGCCTTCTTTTGAACATGAATGTTTATTTTTTTAGTACAAAGATCTTTAAGAAACTTGGCATAAGATGGAACTTATTTTATAGCATCAAGCAAAAGGATATTAACACTTACCTGTTTGAAGATTTCAAGAATCTCACCTGTGGATTTTTTTTTCTTTCCTTTAGCTAACCTCTGAGGAAATGGAGCTTTAGGAACATATTCTTGTGGGTTGGTTTCTTCTTTCTCCTCCGATGGTGAGTCTTCAACATTCACAGCTGCAATTTGATTTTCTTTTGTAGCCAGCATCTCCATTTTGTTGTCGACTTCTTTTCTTTTTCGCAAGGTCATGACTGCTTTGATCTCTCCATGCTGCTGTGGTGAGCTGGTACTTACTTTATGTACTCCTTTAGGATTAGGCACTGGTTGACTTGGAAACTTGCCTTTCTCAACAGTCATTGCCAAGGTCTGTACGGAAGAAGCAAGCTATCCCACCATCTTCTCCTGGTTTGAAACTGATTGGGCTTGTGAGTTGAAGCCTGCTCTCATCTCATTTCGTATTCCATCAATGGTACGGTTTTGTTGCTCAATCGTGGAGTGAGTAACATTATTGACATTCTAGAATGCATCCTCACATGGTCTGGGTTGAGAGTAGTTATGGCTCTGATTGTATGGTCTAAATGGTGACTGAGAGGCTTGAGGAATTGGTTGCATTGGTGGAACTGGAGCTGCTGGTCCATTCTGTTGAAATCCTTGAGACAATGAAAAATTGAGGTGGTCTCTCTATCCAGGGTTATATGTGTTGGAGTATGGGTTGTAATTTGATGGCTTCCTTATGACACTGATGACATTAGCTTGATCTGAGTATGACTCATGGTCATATGGCTCTGTTGAGTTAGCAGTCGTTAACGATGCTATTTGTCGAGAGAGACCTTCAATTATCTCTTTGACTTCTTTAATTCCCGAACTTGACTCGCCAATGTGAACCTCATTCACTCCTTTAATTCTTCTATTATTCCTGAAAGATCGACTTCGCTGTTGGGAATTATCCGCTTGTCGCTGAAAGAACTCCCAAATCTCTGATGTACTTTTTGACATTAACTCTCCTCCACTTATTGCCATTAGTCATTCTTGCACATTTGGCAATAATTCCTCCAAAAAGTATTGGCATTGGTGTCATTTCTCGTACCCATGATGTGGACACTTCAAAAGTAGCCTATTAAATCGCTCCCATGCTTTGAAAAATTGCTCGTCTTTTCTTTGGGTGAACTCTGAGATTTCCCTGCGAATAGCATTGGTTTTATGCACTGGGAAATATTTGTTCAAATATTTTGTTACCATTTGTTCCCATGTTGTAATGTTATTAACAGGCAATGTATTGAACCATGAACGAACTCTATTCTTTAAAGAAAATGGGAATAATCTAAGTTTAACATCATCTTCTGAAAAATTCTCGTATGTAAAAGTTTGACAAATAGTATGAAAATCATTCAGATGATTATATGGGCCCTCATTTTCTAAGCCATAGCATGTTGGGAGACAATTTAGCACACTAGGTATTAACTCAAAACTCCTAGCAGCTACATTTGGATATCTTATGCATGATGTGCTCAAATTAGCTAAAGGACTGAAGTAGTCCTTAAATGGCCTCTCCTGTGGTGGTGGTTGTTGTTGCAAATTCATTTCAATTTTATTTTTAAATGCAATGTGTTTGTGTGTGTGAAATATTTTTTCTAATTCAAGATCTATAGGCTCAAGATTGGGTAATAATGACCTTCGACCATGCATACAAAGAATACAAAAAATGAGAACAAAACAAGTAAAAATAAAGAAGAAGGAGAAATTACAGTACTAACCTTATCACGCTGTTATAACCTTACTATGAAAAACACCAAAAAAAAATACGTGAAATAAAATAAAAAATAAATTAACAAGATAAATGAAAAATTATAAAGAAAAATAACTTGAAAATTAAATTATAGAAATTTTAAGAAGAGAAAAAGAAATGAAATTCTAACCTTAAAATGCAGATTTATATAAATTAACAAGATAAATGAAAAATTATAAAGAAAAATAACTTGAAAATTAAATTACAGAAATTTTAAGAAGAGAAAAAGAAATGAAATTCTAACCTTAAAATGCAGATTTATTTTTTTTTTAAATTACAATAAAATAACTAAAAGAAATTATTTACAAAAATAATTCTACAAATTAAAATAATTTACCTCCTCGGCAATGGCGCCAAAAACTTGTTGTGTAAATTTTGTTGAACTCGCAAGCGCACGAATCTATTGTAGAATAGATCAATGGTGTCGAATGTCGATCCCACGAGGAGATGGATTTTAATTAGGTGTAGAATTAATTTTGTAAGTGGATGATTGGATTTGTGGGGAAATTGATTTAAACTATGCTATAATTTAATTTGAAATGACGGAATTAAATTGAACTGAAAACTATTATAATAAAGTGTTTGGGTATCTGGATCCGTATCAACATGCACCATGGGCTAAATATTTTTTTATTAATGCCAATTAAATCATAAGGGGGGAATCCACACCTCATGAACCACACTGTAATCAATATGGTGCTAAGGGCTTATCGTGCCAAATAATAATAACCTTGTACTAGGGTGCCAGTGAAACCAGGGCGGTAACTAGACAAAATTATTATTATTTGTTGACGAAAAGTCAAAACCTCCACAGAAATTAGAGGGGAAGAGAAAGTAAATTTACCAAATAAAGCCCATGACACATGTTGAGACTTCACCTTCAACCCAAGCTTGAAAGAAAATTAGCTACTCATAATTGAACTAAGGGTAAAATAGAAATTTATTAAAATAGGTAGAAAATATAAGATGGAGAAAGAATTACTGAAAACTAAGCTAAAAAATAGATTCAGGGGTGTCGAAATAGGTGGGGAGAGCCCCTTTTTTATAGATACACTGAATAAATCATGGCCATCCTCATCAGTCAACAGTACGTGGTTTGACCACGGGTTTGACCACGCGGTTTGAACAGTAACACGGTTTGCACACGGTTTGAACAGTGACGCGGTTTGAACAGTATCGTGAACAGTACCGTGAACCGTACCGTACATTTGAACAGTGTTGTATGTGTGAACAGTACCATTTTTTCTTTTCTGCTCCTCTTAAGGTTTTCGACCGTCCTGAGTTCAAAAGTGATGTCCGTTTTGTTATCCGATCTCTCGTTTATTGTGAAATAACCATGATGCCCCTAAAATACATAAAATACTTAATTAAAATAAAACACATATAATTAAATAACACGGGACTTAAATATATAAAAGTATGGATGTTAGTTAGACTTGAAGTGTAAAATGATAATTTTCTCCTTTATAAATATACACTTTCTAACACTCAACAGTCAACAAAGGGCTATTGTGCGTATCTTATGTATCTACAGCTGATTAGCTTGCTGAAAGCCTGACCAAACCCCTCTCTAAGTGACCATTTTCTGAATTAAGGTTCAAGATGGGTGTCATCGATGGCAACACCCTCTTACGGGGGCATATCAGATAATCTTAAGTTTCTATGATATTTTCCATTATAATCTCCACAAGTTGCGGATAGCAATCCCTTATATTATTCTCCTTGATACTCTCATGTATAGTTTCCTTTATTTTCTCTTTATTAGTTACAAAAGATGTATATAAATACAAGTGTTACAGTTAATGAAAACATTAGAAACACTTCAATATTTTAGTTGTCATATTTACAATATATATTCTGCTTTTTGTTCTTTCAAGAAGAAGATTACGTGAAGAAGAAAAAGAGATTGCGTGGGGATTAAAGAAGAAGAGAAAAGGGTGTTGTGTGGTTAGGGATGTCTTTATATTGGTTTTTGAATTTTTTAGGCAAATGATTTATAATGACCGTTATTAAAAATAACAATCATCTTAAAAATATATACACTTAATGACGATTATTCTCATAACCGTCATTAAACTAAGAGTTCAAAAGAATTTATATAATATGACCGTTATCTTAAATAACTGTCATTAAAATATTTAATTTTTAATGACTGTTTTTATAAATAACCATCATTAAAAATAACAAGACATTTAATGACGATTATTTCCTAAAAACCGTCATTGTAAACTTTAAACTTATAATGACCGTTTTACAAATAACCGTCATTAAAAGTTTATATTTATATATAATGACGGGGGTCATTCTATAATGCCGTAACTAAATTTACGGCATTAATGCCGTAATGGACGTTAACCGTTAGATTTGAATAAAAAATCTCTACCATTAATTCTAAATAAATAGGTAACATATTACCTAAGTAGCAAGTAATTACTTTTTTTTTGTTCAAGTTTCAAGTTATATTTACTAATCTTATGTGTGATTTATAAGTTTTATGCAACATTTACAAGTTAATGTTGATTTATGAGTTTTATGCAAAGTTACACGTTTTTGTTTTGTTTACAAGTTATTCTTGCAAATTACAAGTCCAACATTAATTTACCCATTTTCCCATCAATTTACTAGCTTTCTGTGTGGTTTATAAATTTTTTGTTTCATTTCACATTTAATGTCAATTTACAAGTTCTATGTCATTTTATAGTTTTTTCTTTTATTGTACAACTCCATCATTAATTTACCTCTTTTTCCATTAATTTATTAGTTTTATGTGTGATTTACACATTTTTTGTTTCATTTCACATTTAATATCAATTTACAACTTCTATGTCATTTTTCTAAGTCTTTGTTTTGTTCAGAAGTTCTTCTTATAATTTACAACTCCAACATTAATTTATCCATTTTTCCATCGATTTACTAGTTTTATATATGGTTACAAATTTTTTATTTCATTTCACACTTAACGTCAATTTATAAGTTTTATGTCATTTTTCTGAGGTTTTGTTTTGTTTACAAGTTCTTCTTACAATTTACAACTCCAACATTAATTTACCCACTTTTTATCAATTTACTAGTTTTATGTGTGGTTTCCAAATGTTTTATTTCATTTCACACTTAACGTCAAATTACAAGTTTTATGTCATTTTTTAAGTTTTTGTTTTGTTTACAAGTTTTTTTACAATTTACAACTCAAACATTAATTTACCAACTTTTCTATCAATTTACAAGTTTTATGTGTGGTTTACAAATATTTTGTTTCATTTCACACTTAATGTCAATTTACAAGTTTTATGTCATTTTTCTAAGTTTTTGTTTTATTTACAATTTTTCTTTTAATTTACAACTTCATCATTAATTTACCTCTTTTTTCATCAATTTACTAGTTTTATATGTGATTTACACATTTTTTGTTTCATTTCACACTTAATGTCAATTTACAAGTTCATGTCATTTTTCTAAGTTTTTGTCTTGTTTAAAAGTTATTCTTGCAATTTACAACTCTAACATTAATTTATCCCATTTTCCATAAATTTACTCCTCTTATGTGTGGTTTACACATTATTTGTTTCATTTCACACTTATTGTCAATTTACAAGTTCTGTGTCATTTTACTTAGATTTTGTTTTGTTTACACTTTTTTCTTTTAATTTACTACTCCATCATTAATTTACCTCTTTTTCCATCAATTTACTAGTTTTGTGTGTGATTTATATATTTTTAATTTCATTTCACTTAATGTCAATTTACAAATTTTGTGTCATATTACTAAGTTTTTGTTTTGTTTACAAGTTCTTCTTGTAATTTACAACTCCAACATTAATTTACTCATTTTTGCATCAATTTTTTAGTTTTATGTGTGGTTTATAAATTTTTTTTTCATTTCACACTTAATGTCAATTTACAAGTTTTATTTCATTTTTCTAAGTTCTTGTTTTGTTTACAATTTCTTCTTGTAATTTACAACTCTAACATTAATTTACTCTTTTTTCCATCAATTTACTAGTTTTTTTGTGTAGTTTACCTATTTTTTTGTTTCATTTCACACTTAATGTCAATTTATGAGTTTTATGTCATGTTTCTAGGTTTTTGTAATTCTTACAAGTCTGAAGATTAATTTACCACTCCAATATGAATTTACCCTTTCTTCCATTAATTCACCTGTCCTATGTGTAGTTTACATCTATTTTGTTTCATTTCATATTTAATGTCAATTTACAAGTTTTATGTCATTTTTTTAGGTTTTTGTAATTCTTACAAGTCTGAAGACCAATTTAATACTCTAACATTAATTTACCCCTTCTTCCGTCAATTTTCTTGTCCTATGTATGATTTACAATTTTTTAGTTTCATTTCATACTTAATGTGAATTTACGAGCTTTATGTTGTTTTGTTTAAGTTTTTGTATTTCTTCCAATTCTGAAGACCAATTTCCAACTCCAACATTAATTTACTTATTTTTTTGTCAAGCTATCCTATGTGTGGATTACAATTTGTTTATTTAATTTATAGTTAATGTTAATTTATGAGTTTTATGTCATTTTTTAAAGTTTTGTAATTCTTACAATTCTGAAGACCAATTGACCACTTTAACATTAATTTGCTTCTTTTTCGACATTGGTTTAGCTTAGTTGACCCGACCCATATCCTATGCGAAATAAATTACATAGTTAGACTATTGGCATTCTTTTGGAAGTTTTTGAAAACCTTTTTGTGTATTTACAATTTTAGATTGCATGAGATTTCAATGGTAGTACAACATTTACAGTGATTATGAATTTAACTGATGAGTTCGTAATGGATCAATAGTATATTCGCAAGGATGGCAGTGGGTCGAGTCGGGCCGAGTCTTCCTTGCATGTATATATGTTTGCATCTTGATTTTTATTTTTATTTATCATATAAAATCTTCTATAAATTTATTATTATTATTATTATTATATAAATTTATATAATGCAACATTTACTTGTCATTAATCGGATGGGGAATGAGAATTAGAATAAATTGTTTACTTGACCTACAAGAATCAAAATCGAAATGGGCTGGAATCCCATTGATGTGTTTTTTTTTTATTGGAATTACCTTCGGAATGAGTTAGATTGTAACAAATTACTAAAAAGTACTTAATGAATTATTATCATAATTATTATTTTATATTTTAATTATAATGATTATTTATTCAAAATTTATTATTAATAATAATTATAATATATATTAATATATTAATAAAATCATAAATCTATCATTTTTCTTTAAATTAGTTTATAAAAATCGACCCTGCCCCTTTTACAAATGAGAAATCGGGTATAAAATCATAAATTTAAAATTTAACTAAAAATGATAAATCTGAACCCAAAAAAAAAATCATAACATAAGTGGTTCTATATATATTTTAGGTATATATATATAAATGTTTGTATGTGTGTGTGTGTGTGTGTGTCTCTCTCTCTCTCTCTCTCTCTCTCTCTATATATATATATATATATATATATCAATTTTATCTTTAGCTTATTTAAAAAAAATAATGTTATATAATTAAGATATAAACAACAACAAAAAATTATAATATTTAAAATTCACTAAAACTACGTCGTTACCATATAATATTCATTTTTTTTTAAGTGAAAGCGGTAAAAAAAAGGCTCGGCTCTCAAGTCTCAACGGCACCATAGAAGATGAGAACGACAAAGTGAACAATTAAAACACAGTCCCTATTCATCATTCCCCAAATATGAATCTCTCTCTCTCTCAATTCTCCAAACATGCAAAGCCAATATCCACCAAATCCGAACTCGAATCTGGTAGCACGTAGGCCGTGCAACCATTCATCGTAATCCGAGGTGCAATTATTATTGTAATCAAAATTTATAACAATAATTATTATAATAATAAGCTATTATTATTATTATGAAATTATTTTATTATTATTTATGAAGATATTATTATAATTAAAATTTATAATAATTATTATTATAATAATAAGTTGTTGTTATTATAAGTTATTATTATTATTTATTAAAATATTATTATAATTTATTTATTTTTATTAAATTATTATTATGTATGAAAATATTATATAATTAAAATTTATAATAATAATAATTTATTAAAATATTTTTATTGTTATATTTATTAATTTATTATTATTATTAATTTCATTTTTTTAATTTTACTTATTATTTAAATCAAGGATAAAATGGGTATTAGAAAGTTTAGTTGGGGGTAAAAAAGTCATTTCTGAAAATGAAGTTATGATTCTCAAGCCCTCGTGGGAATCAGAACTATGGTAATGATCCCCAAATTTGTGGGCCCAATACTGTTTCGATTCCGATTCCAAGCCTTAATTTTGCAAGTAAACGCTTCATTGATTCCAATTCCATAATTCTCATTCCCATTCCCATTCCCATTCTCATTCCCATTGTTAGTAAGTAAACACACAATCAATCCTATCGAAATTAAATGGGTTGGATTGAGTTGGATTAGGTTGGATTGAGTTTGCTATCCCCAGTAAGAGATTAAAATGATATTAACATATTGAGTTGGCTAGTATGTTTTTATTTTCATTTTCATTTTTATTTTTATTTAACAAAAAAGTGATAATTTTTATTTTTATTTTTATTTAACGAAAAAATGATAATTTTTATTTTTTTAATTATGTGGGTCCATAATAATTTTATATAAACCTTTTTATGCAATATTAGTTTGTGTACACACACACACACGCATATATATATATATATACTAATAAAGTCATAAATCTATTAATTTTATCTTTAAATTAATTAAAAAAATAATGTTATAACAATTATGGCACCATCAACAGCAAAAAAGTTCAAGATAAAACAATTTAACTAAAATGACATAGTGGTTACCTTTTTTATACCATCTTTTTTTCACCTTTTTTAAAAGTAAAAGGCAATTATTAATTTCATCTTTGAACTTTAACATATTGCAGATCGGTTTGGTGCACATCGCGTGAGGTAAGCAATCTGGGAAATCATTCAATAAATCTTAATAACTTTAATCTAACTAATGTGTGTGTGCATGAAGGTCCCAGACACAATTGGTCTAAAGATGACATCAAATCTATCTATGACTCTCCTATCCTCGATCTTCTCTTCCATGGAGTCTGAGTTTCACACTTCTCTTATTTAATCTCTGTATATGTTTTTTTTTAATTTTTTTCCTTAGCTTTGTTTTAATATAGAACCCCTATTATGCTAATGTGTTTTGAGTTTTAGTGACCTGGTATATGGATTATTATGTGCCCTCCTAGTTTGTTGACAGAGAGGTTTATAAGTGATCAAGACCTATAGAAATAGAGAGGGCATTGTATAAATCCAAACCATGGCAGTAATTGTTGCATTTCCTTGTCATTTTGATGTGACCTTAGCAATGGGACTATTTTGAATTTTTCTTTTTTTTCACAAATTATTCTGGAGAATGAAAACAGGAATCTTAGACTTAGAATATTTGAAAAATGTGTTTTCTAATATTTTCAAGAATAGTTTTTGACAAATGTGTCTGGTAATGTCTTTTAGAGTAGAAGAAGAGTATTGTGTTTTCCAAGAACATAATGCCCTGCGTGAACTTTTTGGTTTAAAATTTATTTGCTGGCAATAATATACCGTTGAATTTTTTTTTGTTTGAAAGTAACCATGTGCAACTTATTGTTATCAATCAAGTAACTAACTTCGAGGTCCTTTTTATTTTTTAGGCTCAAGTTTGAAGGCATGCTCATAACTTCAGGGAAGTGCAGCAATGCACTCTTCTCTCCATCAAAACGGGTGGATGTAGTGAAGATTGTTCATATTGTCCTCAATCCTCGAGATATGACACTGGACTGAATCCTCGTTACCCTCAATCCCAACTTATTTATTGTCCTCAATCCTCGTTACCCTTATCTATATTTTCAGCCATTTTCGCGTTTACAACAAGAACTTGTACATGAAGATATTAGGCACAAAAAGAAATGTCAAATATCACAAGTTTTGGATCCTGTAAAAATATTTTACAAATAAACATTTCAATACAAAATTCAATCACTCAAGCAAAAATAAGGAACACCTTTCCGAGAAAGTTAAACTACTATTTGCTTCCAGAACAGTGACAGACAATAATCATTTACAACATTAGTTATAATCCTAAAAAAAATAATAAAATTAGCAAACTAAAAAAAATAGATGTTTTGCAATATAACTGTTTGCTTGGTACATCAATCTAAAGCTCACAAAAAGTTTGTATTTCTCATCATTTCTTCTTCCCCCTCTACTCTTAACGGATTCTAGAAGCTCAAATGGAGCAAGTATCAGCAGAAACAACACAAGCAACTTTTACTACCTGTCCCCATCATTCCCCATTCAAAATGCATCATGACCATTTTCCGACTAGCTCCATACACAAAAACCAACATCAAATTTACCTAGAGATAGCAAAAAAATTAACCAAAAAATATTAGTAAAATTATCCAAAAACAACAAACAAATTACTGAAAAATAGCAGCAAATTTACCCAGAAACAGTAAAACATTTAACCCAAAAATAGCATCAAATGAAGCCCCAGAAAATTTAAGCCAAAATAAGTAGTAAATTCATCCAAAAGCAGCAAAAAATTTAACTAAAAAACAGCAGCAAATTTAGCTAGAAACAGTAAAAAATTTAACCAAAAAACAATAGCAAATGAAGCCCCAAGCACCAGAAAAATTTACGTTAAAACAGTAAAAAAATTAACCCAAAAACAGCAGTAATTCATCCAGAAGCAGAAAAAATTTAAGTGAAAAACAGCAGTAAATTTACCCAGAAACAGCAAAACATTTAACCTAAAAAGCAGGAAATGAAGCCCCAAATACCATAAAAATTTACCTGAAAACAGCAGAAAATTTAACCCAAAAACGTTAGAAAGTTCATCTAGAAGCAGCAAAAAAAATAACTGAAAAACAGCAACAAATTTAACTAGAAACAGTAAAAAATTTAACCCAAAAATGGTAGAAAATTTAACCAAAAAAATAGTAAATTCATCCAAAAACAGCAAAAAATTTAAGTGAAAAATAGCAGCAAATTTACCCAGAAACAGCAAAAAATTTAAAGCAAAAAAAGTAGTAAATGAAGCCCCAAACACCAAAAACATTTATGCAAAAATAGCAAAAAATTTAACTGAAAGACAACAGCAAATTTACCTAGAAACACCAAAAAATTTAACCCAAAAAAAGCAATAAATGAAGCCCCAAACACCAGAAAAATTTATATAAAAACAGCAAAAAATTTAACTGAAAGACAACAGCAAATTTACCTAGAAACATCCAAAAATTTAACCCAAAAAAGCAGCAAATGAAGCCCATAAAACCAAAAACATTTACCTAGAAACAGCAGTAAATTTATATAAAAATAGTAAAAAATTAAACTGATAAATAATAGCAACTTTACCTAGAAACAACAGAAAATTTAACCAAAAAACAGTAGCGAATGAAGCCCAAACCACTAGAAAAATTTACCAAAAAATTTAAAACCAGCAGCAAATCAGCCCAAATCAGCAAAAATTTTACCCAGAAACAGAAGCATATCAAACCCAAAATTTTTCTGCAACTTCATATAATTCTCAGTCACTTCAATTATATTTGAGACAAAAACCCACCTCGAATTTCAGAATTGTGGTCCCTTGCACTTAATTTATCTGCTTGTGACTGATTTATATTTTAATTTATTCATTAACCCCATCCATAAATCCATCCATGATCAAAGAATTTGGAGGTCCAACTCTTAATTACAATATGAAAATATGATTAATCTAAAAATATGAGAAATTAATCCTAATATATTTTTTAAAAAAATGCAAAGAAAATCGTGAAATTAAGGCAAAATTGTGCAAAGAAATTAAACCTGCTGACAAGATGAAGTAACCTAAATTTAAATTTGCTTGATGCAGCAAATTAAATGATCAGACCAAGACGCCTGATTTCCCTAAAGTTAATGTCTGTAAAGTGTTGAAACTTGAAAAGAAAACACAACCCTTCCGTCGAAACCAAGAGCGAGATTGTTAGGATAGCCATTTCATACACATGAAAGATATAAAGAGGGCTAATTTGCTTTTCTAATAACCTCTTTCTTAATGATGGCGTTTTGATTTGTATAGGTGTGAAGTGGGGGTAATGATGGCGATGGAGAGAATAATGGTGGGAGGACATGATTATTGATAAAATAGAAAATTCATTCTTGGGTACACAGAAGGAATACTATATCAGTTAGTATAAAATTGAATTAGAAATTTGGAACCAAATTGCTTAGCAAATTCAAGCAAAGAAAACTAAATTGCATAGTATAATATGAAACCTCTGACTCTTCAATGTTAAAAGCCAAGAATTAATCTTACCTTGCACTGGTGACGACGGCCAAACTAAGACGGAGGCAGTGACGGCAGAGACTCAGAGTTCGAAAGAGACAGAAAATCAACTCAAGATGGCTGCAATCTGCAAACGTATAGCTAGCGAACCCGAACAAAAGTTAACGCGGCTGTGGGTGTGACATTCTCTTTAGCAATTCATTAATTAGGGATTGAATTTTCCCTTTATGTCTTTTTATTCTTTTAAAAGGTAAATCCTTTTTTTCCTTTAAATTTATACCGGTAAAATTTTATTTTTAAAACAGTACTTAACTGTAAATATAATTTAATTAAATTTTTTTATTATGTTATAATTATTGTGAATTGTTGATTTAATCTAATGGTCCACAATAATTATGACATTGAATCATGGTATCATAGAATTTTCCATAATGATGGTTATATAATAAAACTGTCGTTATAAATGTTTAACTTCTAATGACCGTTTTTATAAATAAACGTCAGTAAAAGTAAAAATATATTTTACGAAGACATTTAATGATGGTTATACAAAATAACTGTCATTGTAAATATTAGATATTGTGACTGTTCATAAAATAATGGTCATTAAATAGTTTTAAGAGTAGGACTATTGGCACTAAATAGTTTTAAGAGTATGGCTATTGGCACCCCTCCAAATGCCTCTTAAAAACCCTTTAATTATTTTACAACTTTAAACTCTATTAAAATCTATATATCTATATATATATATAAAGCTGGGACTTGGGGAGGTGATGTGGCATCACCCTTTCTCATCTTTGTATATTCTCTATTATCTAATAAATAGAGAATTTTTCTTTTGAATTTAGTTTTTCATCTTCTCATAATTAATTTGATTGTTATTACACAATAACAATTATCTAAAGGTTTAATTGAGACATATCTCTTAGTCTCCCCACTATCTCCCATTAGCAACCTTTAACTTCCCTATAACTCCCACTATCTCACAAAGAATTATGATCCTTAATTTTAAGCTAGGACTTGGAGAGGTGATGTGGCATCACTATTTCTCATCTTTGTATATTCTCTATTATCTAATAAATAGAGAATTTTTCTTTTGAATTTAATTTTTCATCTTCTCAATATTATTTTGATTGTTATTACACAACAATAATTATGTAAAGGTTTAATTGAGGCATATCTTTTATTCTCCCCACTATCTCCCATTAGCAACCTTTAACTTCCCTATAACTCCCACTATCTCACAAGGAATTATGATCCATAATTTTTCATTAATTTTATGGAGTGATTATGTAACTATAAAAGAAGAGCTCATCTTTTTGTTTTATACATATACAATTGGAATGAATAAAATTACTCTATAATATATTCTCTCATTTTATTCTTTATCTTACATTACTTCTTTATTTGTATTGTTGGCTAATAGCTTTTTTTTTTATTTTTTATAAGGTTGTCTCATCTTAAAAAAATCAATTCATATTTTTTATCAATTTCATCAAGTGTAAAATAAGAAAAAAAGATAATACTAAATTCTTTTTTCAAAGCCGCGTGAAACGCGGTTCTATTTTCTAGTATATATATAAAGTTGGGACTTCAAGAAGTGATGTGGCATCACCATTCTTCTTCTTCTTATATTCTCTATTATCTAAAATATCTAAAATATTAGCGGATATTCTTAGTACATGTCTCTTCCTCTTTCTATTTAAATCCAACAATATGTAACCATTAATAATAATTAATTATAAGTCTTTTAAAACATTCATTTATTTTATTATGCTAGCAATTAAATTTTAGTGCCTTAAAGTACATCAACTAATTAACATAGAAAGAGAGGTTCTTTCATCTTCCCTCAACAAAGCCACTAGGGCCTAATTTTAATGTCATAATCTCATATTTAATTATGCAACATTTTGTTTAGTGCGTTTTGACTTCTTCAAACTCTCTAAACACTAAATATTTAAGATTTGTTATGTTTGGATTTTTTTTATTATTTAACCAACATCCTCTTTAGTGATGTGGTATCACCATTTCTCTTCTTTTTATATTCTCTATTATCTAAAATATATAAAATATTGATGGATATTCTTTGTACATGTCTCTTCCTCTTTCTATTTAAATCCAACAATATGTAACCATTAATAATAATTAATTATAAGTCTTTTGAAACATTCATTTATTTGGCATCACCATTCATCTTCTTTTTATATTCTCTATTATCTAAAACATCTAAAATATTGGTGGATATTCTTTGTACATGTCTCTTCCTCTTTCTATTTAAATCCAACAATATGTAACTATTAATAATAATTAATTATAAATCTTTTAAAACATTCATTTATTTTATTATGCTAGCAATTAAAATTTAGTGACTTAAAGTACATCAACTAATTAACATAGGAAGAGAGATTATTATTAATAATAATTAATTATAAGTTTTGAAACATTCATTTATTTTATTATGCCAATAATTAAACTTTAGTGGCTTAAAATACATCAATTAATTAATTTAGGAAAGAATAATTCTTCATCTTCCCTCAACAATACCATTAGAGCCTAATTTTAATGTCATAATCTCATATTTAATTATGCAACCTTTTGTTTAGTGTGTTTTGGCTTCTTCAAAGTCTATAAATATTAAGTATTTAAGATTTGTGATATCACTATTTCTCATCTTTTTATATTCTCTATTATCTAATATATTGGTTGAGATTAAAAAATAATTACATTACAAAATATTAAAAATAGAAAATAATTATTAGATTACAAAATATTACATGTCTCTTCCTTTTTCTGTTTAAATTCAACAATATGTAACCATTAATAATAATTAATTATAAGTCTTGAAATATTCATTTATTTTATTAAGCCAATAACTAAACTTTAATGGCTTAAAATACATTAACTAATCTATATATGAAGGAATGTTCCTTCATCTTCCCTTACCAATGCCACTAAGACCTAATTTTAATGCTATAGTCCCATATTTAATTATGCAACCTTTTGTTTAGTGTCTTTTGGCTTCTTCAAACTCTATAAACATTAAGTATTTAAGATTTGTTATGTTGAGTTTTTTTTTATTTAACCAACATCCTTCTTAAAAATATTCTTGTGTTTTTATTTTTTAACTTATTTGAATTTTTAGTATTGTGTACTTCATGAAGTACTCTTTTCTTCATGAGTTGAACACGAATAAAGATAGTTGGATGACAAGGGTTAGACTTTATAGGATGTGAGAGTCTGTTAATACCAAAAAGAATGGAGAATTGATTAGTGTGAATATAATTTTTATTGATGAAAAGGTTGTATAAGAAATTCATTCTCCCATTATTTTCTCTAATTTTTTTCCCAATTGTTTTACACTTAATGTAGCATGTTTTTTTTATAAGAAAATCTAATGCATGCAACAATTACGAAAATTTTAGTGACAAGGTTTAGGCACATGTTGAGTGAGGGTTCTTTGTACAATGTCAAGAATTTAAAAGTTGTTTCAACTATAGGCAAATGCAAATCACTTTCAAATTAGTATAAGATTATTTTCTTGATTATAACTTCGCTTAAGAGGTTAGAAGAATGAACTGTTAAGATTTCGATCAATGGATTCCAATTCATATCTCTGAATTTGATTGTTATATGTGCGAATGATAACACAATCCTCTCAGGTATTTTTTTTAATTATTAATGTTTGTTAATATTTAAGTGTATATTAGAAATTATTGATCCTTATGTTTTAACATGTTTATGTTATTTTTTCCATAATATTACAGATGTTGTCAGAAGTTTATGTGGTGTGGGTGATATTGAAATCATTGAAGCTGGTTGGAAAAAAAGATATATAAAAGTTCTAACAGATTAGCAAGTTGAATATAATTTAGAACTTATCAACAACTACAAAAGGTATAAGGTCTGTACACTTACACTATACACATTAAGATATATTTTTAAAGTTAATAAAAAAATAATTAATTTTCATAAATAACATTAGTTTTATAAGGCTGCCTCATCTTAAAAAAAAATCAATTCATATTTTTTGTCAGTTTCATCAAGTGCAAAGTGAGAAAAAAATAATACTAAATTCGTTTTTCAAAGCCGCGCGAAGCGCAGTTCTATTTCCTAGTATATATATAAAGCTGAGACTTCAAGAGTGATGTGGCATTACCATTCTTCTTCTTTTTATATTCTCTATTATCAAAAATATCTAAAATATTAGTGGATATTCTTTGTGCATGTCTCTTCCTCTTTCTATTTAAATCCAACAATATGCAACCATTAATAATAATTAATTATAAGTTTTTTGAAACATTCATTTATTTTATTATGCTAGTAATTAAACTTTAGTGGCTTAAAGTACATCAACTAATTAACATACAAAGAGAGGTTCTTTCATTTTCCCTCAACAATACCACTAGGGCCTAATTTTAATGTCATAAACTCATATTTAATTTTGCAACCTTTTGTTTAGTGCTTTTGGCTTTTTCAAACTCTCTAAATACTAAATATTTAAGATTTGCTATGTTTGACTTTTTTTTTTTATTTAACCAACATCCTCTTTAGTGACGTGGCATCACCATTCCTCTTCTTTTTATATTCTCTATTATCTAAAATATATAAAGTATTGGTAGATATTCTTTGTACATGCTTTTTCCTTTTTCTATTTAAATCCAACAATATGTAACCATTAATAATAATTAATTATAAGTCTTTTGAAACATTCATTTATTTGGCATCACCATTCATCTTCTTTTTATATTCTCTATTCTCTAAAATATTTAAAATATTGGTGGATATTCTTTGTATATATCTCTTCCTCTTTTTATTTAAATCCAACAATATGTAACCATTAATAATAATTAATTATAAGTCTTTTAAAACATTCATTTATTTTATTATGCTAGCAATTAAACTTTAGTGGCTTAAAGTACATCAACTAATTAACATAGGAAGAGAAATTATTATTAATAATAACTAATTATAAGTCTTAAAAAATTCATTTATTTTATTATGCCAACAATTAAACTTTAATGGCTTAAAATACATCAATTAATTAATATAGGAAAGAAGGTTTCTTCATCTTCCTTCAACAATGCCATTAGGGCCTAATTTTAATGTCATAATCCCATATTTAATTATGCAACCTTTTATTTAGTGCCTTTTGGCTTCTTCAAACTCTATAAACATTAAGTATTTAAGATTTGTGACATCATTATTTCTCATCTTTTTATATTCTCTATTATCTAATATATTGATTTAGATTAAAAAATAATTACATTACAAATTATTAAAAATAGAAAATAATTATTAGATTACAAAAGATTACATGTCTCTTCTTCTTTATATTTAATTTCAACAATATGTAACCATTAATAATAATTAATTATAAGTCTTGAAACATTCATTTATTATATTAAACCAACAACTAAACTTTAGTGACTTAAAATACATCAACTAATCTATATATGAAGGAAGATTCCATCATCTTCCCTCACCAATGCTATTAGGGTCTAATTTTAATGCCATAGTCTCATATTTAATTATGCAACCTTTTGTTTAGTGTCTTTTGACTTCTTCAAACTCTATAAACATTAAGTATTTAAGATTTGTTATGTTTGATTTTTTTTTATTTAACCAACATCCTTCTTAGAAATATTCTTGTGTTTTTATTTTTTGACTTATTTGAATTTTTAGTATTGTGTGCTTCATGGAGTACTCTTTTCTTCATGAGCTGAGCAAGGATAAAGATAGTTAGATGATAAGTGTTAGGCTTTTTAGGATGTGGGAGTTTGTCAATACCAAAAAGAATGGATAATTGATTAGTGTGAATATGATTTTTATTGATGAAAAAGTTGTATAAAAAATTATTTCTCCCATTATTTTCTCTAATTTTTTTCCCAATTGTTTTACACTTAATATAGCATGTTTTTTTTTTCATAGGAAAATCTAATGCATGCAACAATTACGAAAAATTTAGTGACAAGGTTTAGAGACATATTGAGTGAGGGTTCTTTGTACAATGTCAAGAATTTGAAAGTTGTTTCAATTATATGCAAATACAAACCACTTTCAAATTAGTATAGGATTATTTTTTTAGTTATAACTTCGCTTAAAAGGTTAAAAGAAGGAACTGTTAAGATTTCGATCAATGGATTCTAATTCATATCTCCGAATTTGATTGATATATGTGTGATTGATAAAACAATCCTCTCAGGTATTTTTTTTAATTATTAATGTTTGTTAATATTTAAGTGTATATTAGAAATTATTGATCCTTATGTTTTAACATGTTTATGTTATTTTTCCATAATATTACAAATATTGTCGGAAGTTTATGTGGTGGGGGTGATATTGAAATCGTTGGAGCTGGTTGGTAAAAAAGAGATATAAAAGTTATAACAGATTAGTAAGTTGAATATAATTTGAAATTTATCAACAACGACAAAAGGTATAAGGTTTATACACTTACACTATACACATTAATATATTATATATATTTTTAAAGTTAATAAAAAAATAATTAACTTTCATAAATAACATTAGTTTTATAAGTCTGCCTCATCTTTAAAAAAAATTAATTCATATTTTTTATCAGTTTCATCAAGTGCAAAGTAAGAAAAAAGAATAATATTAAATTCTTTTTTCAAAACCGCGCGAAGCGCTATTTTATTTCCCAGTTATATAATAAGATAGTTTCTAATTAAACCTCCACTCAAAAGTTAAATAATTTTCTTCCCTTAAACCTAACATTTTAGAAATTAAAAAAGTTACTTTTTCCTCTAATTTTCGGGTGAAGAATTTACTATCTACAATGGAGAAAATGAAAACCCATTGGAGGAGCTTTCGAGTGGAGTGTGCAGAAGACCATTCGCTCTAACACTTCTGGCTTCAAGCTTCTCTTTCTCCACGTCCAACTTCCCGATGAAGATGGTTTTGATGATATGGATAGCATATACGCATCTCCTGAAGATTTTAGACGCATGCAGCACAGGGACAAAGTGAGAGGACTTCATCTTCTGAAGTATTTTGTCAACAGATGTCATGAGATTGGGGTAGCTTGTGAAGCATGTATCAAGAAAGGAGATCCCAAAGAAGTAATCTGCAGCGAAGTGCAACGTGTCCAGCCTGATCTCCTGGCTGTGGGAAGTCGGGGACTTGGTCCTTTTCAGAGGGTCTTTGTTGGGACTGTGAGTGAATTTTGTGTGAAGCATGCTGAGTGCCTTGTCATTACCATTAACCGTAGGGCAGATGAAATTCCTGAGGACCCTGTCGATGACTGAATTGATCACTATCTCAATATTTTTCATCCTGTTGATAAACTTTGGACAGAAAACGTTAGTTGGGGGAGATATTAAATGTACTACTTGGAAATACTTGTCTATTTGTCGAGAATATATTGCCTGGATGAATATGCAAATACTTGTCTATTTGTTGAGAAAAAAAAAAATGAAAACCCATTGTTTTTTTCTTTTAAATGGAAGAGACTCATTATTGAAATAGGGTTTAATAATAAAAATAAGAGATTGGGATTTACACAATAAATTTTAATTATGGGTATTTTTGTTATTGATTGAGGTGTTAAAAGAATTTTATAATTTTTTAAAATATTTTAATTGGGTTAATTAAGAAAAAGGGTGTTAAGAGATATTTAGAGGGGTTCCAATAGTCCCACTCTAGTTTTAATGACTGTTTTTTAGAAAAAAAAAACATTCATAACACATGCGTCATTATTTTTCATTTTTGTAGTAGTGTACAAAACTTACCAACACATTTTAATTATTCATTTTTTAATAAAATTACCTAATACACTTTCATTAAATAATTTTTTACCTATCATACTTTCATTAAATGATTTTTTACCAACACAATTTTATTAAACAATTTTTACCTAATACACTTCTATTAAACAATATTCATTTATTTTATGTGTACGGGTCTCTGATCTATAAATATTTTCAGGCCATTTAAGGTGATTGATTCTTCACTGGCTCATTTAACAAGGTATTTTCGTATAAGCTAAAGTCCCCCAAGTAGGCTTAGTCGGTGGTTCAATGCAAATTGAGCTTCATTTTAGTGTATTCATACCTTTTAAACCACAAACCCCAATGTTTTCTCCGCATAGTGGTTTAGGTCGGCCATGAAATATGTTATAAACTGGGCTGGGTCATTGAGTTTAGCATCGATTTTTAGGTGATAACATTTGCCATCCCAAACTTACCCCCAAACGGGTTTTTTTTTTTTTTTCATGTCTACCTTGACTTGTATTCATGATAATTTTAGTTGAGAAAGTTGCAAGTCCATGCTTGTTTTTCAGTTTGTATGCCATATGCTTATTATTCTATGTCAAGGCGGATCATCAAATAAGAGTAAGACAATATCTCTGGAGCATGTTGCACATGAGAAAGTAGTCAACGCATTAATAATATTTCATAATTTTTATTTTAATTGTCGAATTTAATCCTAGATTTTTCACATGCAAGGAGAAAAATTCACTACAACAAGTGGCTATTGCCTACAAATTATTTCCGAGGGACATCTAAATCCCTAGGTGAAAAGTGCTTTTCCGATGGATTTTAATTTATTGTAGGTAAAACTAGAAAAATGCATAAGTAATTACTTCGGAAAAATTTTCCGTCTCTAGAAAGATAAAAATCTCTTGCTATTGTGAATTATTTAAAGCGACAGTGACGATATGCCCGGGAAAAATAAGGGTGTGTTTGGTATTGTTTTTTAATTTGTGTATTCTATCCTTATTTTATAGAAGGAAAACGACGCTTTTGATGTGCTGTTTTTAAAAGTTAAAATGCGTTTGGTATTTTATTTTAAAACGGTAGATAAAAAATGAAAACAATAAAAATATGTTTGGTTGTTTGTCTAAAAAAGTGAGGACAATGAGAAAGAGTTAATAATTATTTATTATTTAATAATTTTTTAATAGTTGTATTATATTTTTTGTGGGAGTTATCATCATCAAATGTAATTATTTTATTGAAAAATGTCTTCTATTATTCTAAATGTCATTTAACAGAATAAAATATAAATTACAAAGTTTAAAATAGCATAATGCAGTATAGCAAAGCGAAAAAAAAAATATTATGCTATAATTTTTTTAATTAAAATATCATGATTAATTATATTTTACTTTTTATTTTAAAATTTCCTTCTGTGTATTTTAAAATAATATTGCATTATAATCATGTAAATAAATTTTATTTATAACATAATAATTTTGAAAAATATAAAATTACTTTATAATTTTTATATATTTGTTAATATTGGCTAGGAGGATGTAACTCTTTTATTGGTATATTGTCAACAATATTAAGAAAAGTGTTATCATTTTTTATTTTAAAATAACATATAAAAAATTAAAATGGATGATCCAGTTAAAAAATACCAAATAAATATAATTTTCTTTTGTTATTATTTATCATTATTATATATTTCTTGCTGGATCCACACATTCATTGGGAAAAGTAGTGAAGTCAAATTGTGGCCTATTCACACTCTCAAGAATAAAAATTGGAGAACACCAACATGGCAAAGAATAAAAATGATTTTTTTCCCAATACGGTAGCATTTTCTTAAAGAATGAGTATACCAAACAAATTATATTTTTTTTTCAAAAAATTGAAAACGGCATATAAAAAATGGTACCAAACCCACCCTAAGATTTTTTTTTTTAAATAGATTTCATATTTGTTTTAGTAGCAGGGAAATTATTGTAATAAAAGATAAAACCCACCCTAAGGGGTGGAGATTTGATTCGGTTTTTATCAAACCGAGCCAATATTTTTCAGTTCGGTTGGGTTTGGTTTTAAACATAAAACCTGAATGGTTTGAAAATTAAAGAACCGATTGGTTTGTATTCGGTTCGGTTCAAAATCAAACCAAACCAGAAAACCATTCGGTTCTCTCATTTAAAAATAAAAAATGTTTTAATATATATATATATAGGTAAAGTGAACAGAAATCGAAATCTCACACTCAATCTCTCAAACACAGCGGCAGCTAGGGATAGCAAAAATTCCCATGGGAACGGGTACTCTCGGGGATTTTTCCCATTCGGGGAGGGTACGGGGATAATTTTATACCCGATTTCTTATTCGGAGAAGGGACAAGGAAAATTTTTTACCCAGTTTCTTATTTGGGGAAGGGACGGGGATGAGGTGGAATCCTTATCCCCTCCCCATTTCCCCCATTTCAATTTTTAATTTTTTTTTTAAATTACTGGTACATAAATAATAAAATTTGAATTATATTATAAAATTATAAATATTGGTAAAAATAACAAATATCAAAATATTTATATTATTAAACTTTTAGGCCAATTAACTAATTAAAGTCTTAAATTTTTATTTAAGACATTAAAAAGGTCGGGTAGATTCTATTAGCCCAAAAATTTTTTTTTATTAAAAATATTAATTAAGTATCTACATTTATTTCATTTATTTTATTGTCAATATAAAAGTAAATTCTTTTTCTTTTTATTGTAGGATTATGAAGATTGACAAAGATAATTGTTTTGATAATTTGTATTTTTCATGTGACTTTTGTAATGGATCAATGTTAATGTAAGATATATTTCAAACTTTACTTTTATTTGAATTTTTTATTTTAATACAATTAACTCAAAATCGAAAACAAAAAAAATTTATTAGTTATTCGGGTATCGGGGACCCTCGGGAATCCCTTATTATTATTCGAGGAGGGGATGAGGATTCTCTCAAGCAATTCTGACGGGGAGGAAACAAGGACAGGGACATACACAAAATATCGGGAATGGGTACGGAAAAATTGGTCCCCTCCCCTCCCTTCCCCTTTGCCATCTCTGGCGGCAGCACATCATCCCTCACACTCTCGCACTTTGATTAGCACATCATATTTCTACCATTGGCAACCGCTCCTTTTTGACACCATACACGAATCCGGCAGCCGCTCCTCTAGCACCACACAACCATCGTTAACCCTTTAGCACAGCCACCTATCAACGACCGGCCGTTCGTCAGAAACCCATAACAGTGTCCTTCAGCGGCAATCATCGCAGGTTGTTGGCCACCACCCAAGGATTCTTAGTTTCTTCTTGTTTCTCTCACAACAAATATTATAGATCTAGATCTATTTCTTTATCTAAGGATAGTAACAATATTAAATTTGGATTTTTTTCATCTTTTTTTTTGCGTATTTGTAATTGTTGAGGACTTGCTAACTTTTGGTATATTGTATTTGTTGCTATTGCCGATTGCTAACTTCGACACCCATGTGTTGGCCTCGCTTCGTTGTTGG
This sequence comes from Atalantia buxifolia, assembly GCA_030444775.1. Taxonomy (NCBI): domain Eukaryota; kingdom Viridiplantae; phylum Streptophyta; class Magnoliopsida; order Sapindales; family Rutaceae; genus Atalantia; species Atalantia buxifolia. The sequence goes on from CM059838.1 coordinate 28,164,112, forward strand.
AAAAATGGTGATTTTGAAGACCTTCTTTGGTTATTAAAAATGTTGACATTAAAACTCCATGTACAGGCCTGGTTTGGTTGGAGGAAAACGGTGATTTTGAAACTCATGAGATTTTTGGTTTGTTATTATTTTGACAATGAAAAATAATATATATATATATATATATATATATATGTTTGTCGATTTGTAATGTATTGGGGCTTTTTTATTTTGCTGAATTTATTACATTGTATGTAGTGTTAATACTATGTGGAGTTTAATACACGAGAAAATTGTATACTTGAAACCGAAAAGAACCAAAATAACTCGAATCAAAATGAAATTCAGAACCGAAACCAAAGTGAACAGAAAAATTTCAATTTGCTTCAATTTGGTTTTAAATTTCGGGTTGCATTCGGTTCTAATTTGAGAGAACCAATCGGTTTCAGTTCGGTTCGGTTTTCTGACTAAACCAAACCTAACCGTACAGTGCCCAGCCCTATGAAAAACATAGCATTTTTCCCTTTGGTTTAAAACCTTTTCACTTCTCTTTCTCTTCAACACCAACAAATATGAGAGAGAGAGAGAGAAAGGTTCTCTCTTCAATCCAAGGACACTCCACCGCGACAACTAGGTCAACTACGGGCTGCTCCATGGGAGGAAATCTCGCTGCCAAAACTCATTTCGTGCGCAAATCCCTGAACTAAAAGGACGAGTTAGCGCTCCATAACCGCGCTACGTTGAAGCATTCATGATGCTGAAACTTCATACGAAATGAAGAAGATTAAAGAGATGGGGATTATGGAAGATGAGTGGCACAAGAAGGGATAGACAAGAGCTTGAGAGAGAGGCGAAAATGAAGAAAGAATGTTGAGTTTTATTCAACCAGTATAATGAGTAGGGTTGGTGTGAATAAAGATAGATTGGAAGAAGAATTTTACAAGGTATTGTAACAAACTTTGGGCTTTTTTAAATAAACTTATTTTCAATTTGATTTGCAATTTGAGAACTTATTTTGAAAAAGACGAGATAATTGGAGTTATTCAGGGAAAATTTTGGATTTGATTTATAGAATACCATAACAAAACATGGGGATTTTTTTTGATAATCTTACTTTTCATTTGGTTCACCATATGAAAACTTGTTTGGAAGACTGTGAAGTACTTTAGAGTTGTTTGGGGGAAAAGATTAGTATTTGATTTTACAGAAAATTAAAAAGATCATTCTTTTTTGTAACTATCTTTTAATTTTAATCTAGTTTTTGGAATGGTATGAAACAAAATTTATTAAAACTTCAAATTAAAGTGCAAATTTAATTGCCTTGTGGCAGTATGATACTATCCACTCTGGAGAAAAAAAAAGTGAAGATTATGAAGAGGAAATGGTAGGATGAATTTAAAGTTTTCATGATTTACTTTGGAAAGTTTGATAGTAATTTGAAGAGTTACATGATGATTTAGTAATTTGTTTTTCCCCTGCAGTATGAGCTTCCATTTTACAATCATAATCAGGTACTCAAATTATTTAGCCCTATACTTGTTTGCTCTTAATGAGTAATATCTGAAATTCATCAATGTGTTGAAGTGGAAATTTGGATATTGCCATGCAGGTAGTGGTACATGGAACACTATAAGCTGAATTTGAAAGTTAAATAACTCGAATCTTTGTTACTAAACATTTGTGTAAACTAATTCTATGAAATTGAAATGATATATTTGGAAGAGTTGATCCACATGTTAGTTTTAAATTGTTTTTCTATTGAGGAAGTATTTTGTTGATCGTATTTTGTTTTAGGAAAACTGAAAGAGTCCCAAATAAAGAACCATCCGAGGATAACGGAGATTAATTAGAAAGAGCACTATCTATTGTGAGTGTAAATAAGCTTATATATTACTTTCTTCATGATTTTAGAAATTTAAAATCTAACAAAATGGAATATGCAACTTTAAATTATTTTTTTTTTACATTATGTCTTACTTATTGGAAATTTTCAAGTGAAATATTATGGTCAAAAAATATTAGGGCCAATCATGGAAGTGTATATTAATCTCTTAAATAAGTTTTAGGTGACAATAGTGGCATAGAATTTGAATTTTGTATTTTTATTACTCATACAATTTGCCTAAGTTCTTATGTTTTCTTCTTTTCTTTGGGAACGCCTACAAAAACATTAGTTTGTCTTTGTTTTGGTCACTCTGCTTCTATCCCTATGCGCGCATTCTGTGTTGGAGTGTCTTTTGTACATAGAACATAGAGGATGAAGATATATGTTCCTAAAATCTCTTAAAACTTGATCTTCATTTATCTAGATAAATTAAATGACATGAAAAATTAATAGATGGGTTCATCAAATTAGTTGCGTCAAATAAGTCATCGTTGTATTATATAGCTGACAAATGAAGTAATTTTTTTTCCGCAAAGGTTAATCTTCTAAGCTTGAAATTTGTTGATATCTGAGAGGCTTGAAGGCATTGGATCTAGATGAAAATTATATTATAATACACCCAAATAATTAAGAATACCCATGATCAACTATATCGTAATACACCAACACAATAAAACTACCCATAACTATCACAACCTTATATTTGAGTTAAGAAAGAACATGATGTGAATCGATATGAATGTTTACTTTCATACTAAATAAAAAGACTTTTGAGAAGATCCGATGCTTTTTTTTCTTTTTTTTAAATATATTTTAATGAGAGAAAAAAAGAAGAAAGAAGGTGGGAAACGAGTTTGTGGAATCTGTACTTCACCAATGTAATTAATAACTAGGTTGACACAATTATAATGTATTAGTTATCATTTATTGTTATTTATTTTTTTAATAAAATGCATAATAACTCTAACATGCTAAATTTAATTTTAACTGTTGACACTAGTTATTTCAATTTTAACAAATTTGGTTTTCAAAACCAAGATGGTTTCTTTTCCATTCTTGCAATGCCATATACCTACATGTCACTTCAAGCATAAACAAAATCATGGGTTATTTCTTTTCACAAAAAAAAAAAAAAATTCATGAGTTATTTTTTAAAGAGTAAGTCGTCACTTTATTAAAATAAGGATTAAAATAAAAAAATAAAAGAATATAAAGTCTACTAAAATAATTTTTTTTTATCATTAGTCTGTATTTGCATTTCAGAATGATTAAACTTCTTAGATAAGTACGTTGCTTGTTATACCAATGAAGAGAAAAGAGAAATGGGTGGCTAGGTTAAGCTATGGGAAGACTTGTACGTGACTTGTTATATTAGCAATGCAAATTGATTTAGATCCCATTTGAGATTACCTTCAAAATATACGTTGTTGGTTTCCTATCCAAAAATAGAGAATTTTCAAAAAGCTTTATGAAAATTGTGGAAGCTCCTTTAGCCAAAACTGACCTTTCAAAGTTTATATTTAATTGCTTCTAAAAACACACTAGTTAAAAACACTTTTAACTCCTGATTCATGCCCAAAAATGCCTTTTCAACACATTAAAAACTAAATGGGCTAATGGAAAACGTATTTAAAGAGAAACTTTTAGAAAATCAATAGAAACTTTTACTAAATTCATATTTTTTTTGTAAAAAAAAAACCTTAATTTTCAAAAACTTTTTTCTCCTTAATGATAACAAGGACCGCCTTTTGTTAATGTTTAAATATAATTTATACTTTCGTTAACTGGGCTAGACTTTTAAACCTAAAAGCTAAATAGAAGTAAATGAGTTAAACTACTTACTTGATAGAAGCTTACTAGTTGCTATCTAAAGAATTGTTAAGTATTTATGAATAAAGAACTTTTTATTGCTTTTTTTTAGTATAAAGTATTGACTTCACATGCACCTTGCACGCATTTTTCACTATTTCTCTCTTTTTCTCTTACTCTCGACTTGACTTGAGAGTCCTATCTATACAATTGAGGGGTTGTGACAATTATTGACATAATTTATGACTCTGTGTATAAAAGACAAAATTTTAAAGTTACACTTTGCATGTGGCGAAAAGCCAACAGTTAATTAAAAAGTTGAAAAGTAAAAAATTGACTAGCTACTGCTACTTTGTAGTGGCTCATTATCGATAAATAGTGACTAGCTACTGTTTTCTATGCTGACTCACTGTTGGTAACAAAAGACAAAATGAAAAAAATATCGTCATAGTTTTTCCCTTATCGAGTAGTGAGTAAAGGAAGGTCATTTGCAAAAAAATATGTGACTTTGACTCTTGACTATTACTAGCTGTCTATTACTGACTAATTTATTTTTTGTGGTGTCTCCTATTTGTCCATCATTTCTTCAACAGCTTCAACGATATCTTCATTAAAAGATTGATGACTCATGGTATCTGATCTTGCTCCTGATGATGGTATGTCATTGATTTCTATTGGTGCTTCCAAATATTCTTCCCATTTCTCTAGATTATCAACTTTAATTTATAATGTTCTTCTCGTACAAGATGTTTTTAGTCTATAATTGTATAATGTTCTAGTTGGGCTATAATCTTGTCATGAGTATTTACCCATTCATAGAAGGCTGCCATTTCATGGGTTCTATTGTATATGTCTTTTGTGAAGAAGCTAGGCTCGTCAGGATAAAATCTTCTTATGAACTTCTTTGCTCCTTCGCAGATGAAAATGACATGATATGCTGGTAATATGACACTAGTTTTGGTTTAGGTGTTATGGAACAAAAATTTATTATTAAAGGTGTTGTTTTTATAATAGATAAAGCTTTGCTTAGGATTGGTGGAAAGAATTTAAATCTGTCAAGGTTAAAAATATAAATGGTACGTGTCATTCTAAAACAAAAGGCTTTGTACAAGATATCTTCACTATCTAATGTTTTGGCCAAGGAATAATCAAAGGAAATAGTAGAAAACTCATGTCTAAGTGAAGTAATGTTTCTTAATTTTGACCAACTATGTCCAAATTAAAGTACAAATTTAGCTGGCTATAGAATAACTAATTGACTAAAGAAACAAAGTCTGTATATAAATTTTTTATTATTTTTTCCTTTACAATGCCTATAGTATCACCAAGGAAATATGAGATTTGATGGATTTTGGTTAATTGTCCGGCTTGGGTATGGTAAAGTGATTTTTCTAATGGTTGTTTTTATATTTGGATTTTTTGGTGATCTAATAGAAAAATGTGGTATTTATTTTGTAATGTAATATTCTGTCTAATTAACTCCTTTTTAGCACTTTCTAATGTAATCATCTTCTGTCTACATGCTGCTACTATATTGTCTAAATGATATCTAGTTTCATTAAACTTTCTAATTGTGCGTGTCATGACCTCACAATGGTTATAAAATTATATTGAGGATGATGACGACGACGACGACGATGCACTGTCTAAAGTATTGTTTAACTGTCCAAATGATGTTGATTCATTATTTAAAGGATTAATTAAATGATTAACATGATAATTTGGTACTATTTTCTATCTAGTAAAATTATATAGCTTCATGAAATATATAAAAGCCTTTATAATATGGATCAGGATAATTGACTATTAAATCAACTACCTCTCTCCACTTACTATAAATGCCAATTTGTCTGCCTCTAACTAATACAAAAAATGCAAAGTGATTATTGTTTATATGTTCATTAATCTTTCTAAAGTAATGCATGAGTACATTGGCTATTTTAATTTATCTTCTGGGTTATTGCAACACCACAAATTGCCTAAAATGCATTATTGACTGTCCAATAATTGAAATTTACTTTAAAGCTTAAATTTGCTCTTGATGGGAACTGTCTAATTTTAATTGGACTGAAATTCATATATCGCTCTATTCCTGCAAAATAATTATTGATTAATTAGAATATCAAGTAAAGTATTATCTTTACTTACTATATGTTCAAATTTCGCTTTGTATCCTCTACCAATTATTACTTCTAAAAAGTGTATCCATCTTTTGCTAATAAAATAATTTTTCCTCTCAAAATTTTTCTTTTCTACTTTTTATAAAATTCTATAATACTATTACAATATGTTCTTATTATAGATATGTCATTTTGTATATACAAATGAAATGAATTTAAAGAAATTATTATCCCTAAAATTTCTAATTCTGTACATGATTTTCTTTCTTCATCTCTATAAAGTTATTGTTAGTATACATTGCCATTTCTTCTTTATCTTTTGAACTAATTTTATTGGGCTCTTATATTAACATTCCTACCCATCCTAAGCTATTGACATCAGTTTGTATAATTTTATAATAATTGTCTATTGGCAATGCTAATAGTTTGAGATTTCTAACTATTCCTTTAAGTTTTTCAATTAATTTTATGTATTCACTATTAAAATATTTTTATCCTTTTTTTACTTAATTTATTATATAAAGATCTTATTAATGTACGAAGATTTGGTATATATTTTCAACTGTAATTTAATAAGACTAAAAATTTTTGTAATTCTTTAGTATCTTCTATCTTATCTGAAAATTCTAATATTTAGCTAACTATATGTGGTTGTAATTCTATTGTGCCTCTATTTATTGTTAATCCTAAAAATGCTATTTTTTTTGTTTTAATAGTTCAATTTCTTTTTGGATATGGCTGTAATATTATTCCTAAAGCAATCTAAAATCTTATGTAAATGAGTAATATGCATAAAATTATTATGGCCTAAAACTAAAATATCATCTATATAAACTATGCAAAATTTTGAAAAAGGTTTTAATGTTCTATCAATTCTACCTTAAAAAACTTGTGGGGCTTCTTTTAGTCCAAATGCCATTACTAACCGCTCAAAATGTCCTTATGAACAATTAAAAGTTATCTATTGAACAAATTCTTCGTGGAGTCAAAAAACCACTTTTATAATCAAATTAAGAAAAATATTTAGCATTATGTATACAATCTATTAATTCATCTTTATTAGGTGTTTTATAACTATTATCTAATGTATTATCATTTAATTTTTATAATTAATTACCATTCTACTTTTACCTGGTTTTTACTCACTATGATTATTTACAATAAATGCGAGATTTCTATGTCTATTGGTATTATTTCTGATGACTTTTAATTCTAATAATTCATTTATATGCTTTTTAAATTCTTTTCTATCTTCTAGATTATAAGCTAAATCTTGTGTTCTTATTGTTATATCTGAATTAATGATTTTTTTTTAAATTTATATACTTCTTTATAATCCTTTCTAATTGGATTATTGCCTATTATTTCTATTATTTCTAATTCTTCTACTTTTTTCCTATTTTCTTCAAGCTATTTTTCACATTTTAAGCACTCTACTTCTTTTTCAACATTTATTACATCTTCTAAGTATTTGTCTATTTCTTCTTAACCTAAGATTTCTACTTCATGCACGTCATTTTCTAACACTCTCATTCATTCATTTATAAATCCTTCATTCACCTTATATATCTTAAAAATTTTATTCTATATTCAAGTCTTTTGCAAATAAAAGATGTTGATTTTAAAAATTCATATTGGACTTTTTTTTAAAAAAAAAAATCAGCATAAGTATGGAGAAAATTATATGTCAAAATGATTGAGAATAAGAAATTGAAACAACATTAGGGTTTTAGAAAATGGAGTGTTAGCTCTTTGAAGTTCGCTGAGTAAGGAAAAAAGCATGGGGAAAGAAAAATAGGAAAAAAGTATGGAGAAAGAAAAATTAGAGTTGGGTTTTTATGTGCTGTATATGAGTAGTAGGCGAGGCAATTCAAACTTGGGTTTGATTTTAAAAATAAAAAATTTTATTTCTTAGAAAAAAAATTAATGTGAATTAGTAAATATATTTGATTGAAGAAAAAATTTATTGGACTGTTTGTTATACGGGATGAGGGCAATATAGTGATGATATACCCTAAAGTTTCTCCTTAAATGATCAACAAGATTAAAAAACTTTTAAATTAACTACTAAGATCGTAACAGAATTCCCCTTTAGAAGGCTATCATCATCCATGATGATCCCCAACTCACAACCAACAATAAATGTGAATCAGAGAAAATTAAGGCAGGAATTTTTTTCTGTGATCCTTAATGGGTTTCTATTTGGATGATTCAGCAACAATATTTTACAACATCTTCTTTGTTTATTTATTTTTTAAATATTATTTTTTATACAAATTTCTTCACCGTAAAAGAAACCTGAAAATATATGTATATTTAAGCTCACTCCATAGTCCATATATGCACATACATGGTATGATAAGCGCTGTAAAGAACATCTTATTAATGCAACCAATACCGTAGATACAAGTCAAGTCTATTTGTCATCACCCCGATCGATTTTGGACCCACCACATAATTCCAAAAGGTGTATATAACATTTGGTTTTATTTTTATTTTTATTCTTTTAGTTAATGGGTTCAGCCGACTAGATAAATTTTGGGTTAATATCAGTCGGCTACCACATAGTTTAAGAGTGAACATTTTAACTACTGGAACTATCAAGCTATAATGCGAAACATGTCGAGGAAAGTCAGATCGGGCCAAACATTACAGACTTATATGTCATTCTGAATTAACAACCACAAAGAGCATTATAACGAGAATATTGTGCAGAAACTAAACTAAAAGTTAGGTCGTTGATTGATAGTAAACTGGGGTCATTCCAAGAATTGAACTGTGGACCTCTGGCACCCAAGCAAGAATCGCATCATTGCATCAAGCCACCAAACATTTTAATTTATAGAAAGAAATGAATTGCCTTAATTGCCAGCTTAAATAAATCTAGGTGCTTATGTACTAATTTCCATGAATTAATCAAATGCTGAGACACAAAAAAAACTTATGTAAAATTGCAGCTTTAGATTATGGTGTCTAATCTACAATTATTGAAGTGATAATAATGCATTTACGCATTGCACCCCTCATGTAAATTGTCTTTCCAAGGCCAATTATAGGACATAACCTACCAAAAGAAATAATTAGTTATAAGTCGATGGATTTTTTTTATTCATAATATAAAAGAGAGTAATAATTAATAATGGGGATCCTTATATTTAAGTTCTAACTTAAGTATTATGTTATGTGTCACTCATTTATTAGATGATGAATTTTATAATTAATAAAATTACTTAACCACAATCCAATAGATGAATGCCACATTAATTAAGACTTAAATTAAGATTTTTATGTTGGAATACCTAATATTTTCCAAAAGAGAGAATGAAAACTAAAATACACTCATCGTACATGATCCAGAAATAATTAAAGTTTATACAACTTCAAAATATTTATAAAAACAAATTAAGCAAACAAATTAAACTTAACACTCATATCTAATAATAGAAACCACTAATCCATGCATGCAACTCCAAGCAGCTATACATAATTATTTATGACAATCAACATAGTTTAGTCCTCACGACTATCTAGGTTGAGTTCTCGGACATGAAATTGCCGACGATTTGAAGGAATTCATTGACAGCCTGAGGATGACTTGTTATTAAAGAAACCACGTTCTTTTCCTTTAAACTCAACATAGTGAATGTTCCTCCCATATCTTTTAATTTTCTTGCATAGTCTTTAGCCCTATCTTTCAACAGTTCCTTTTCGCCGGCAACGACCAACATCGGATCAAGGCTCACTGCTTCAAGGCCAGGGCTCTCGGGGCCAAAAGGGTTTGCATATGGATGGTCTCTAGTTACTCCAATTGGTAATGATAGCCTCCAAAAGCTGCCATGCATTATACAAATGTGTGTGTACATATGTATATATAGAAAATTACATCAAATGATCGTGTATTTGATAATAATTGATTTTATTGGTAAAATCTTTTGAAGTAGTATAAGAGATTATAATATCGAATTTCCATCATACTAATATCATATAACTCATAAAATTTTTTATGAATTGTATTTACTTAATTATTAGATTCACCTTTTTGTATAAGGCTAAGAGGAAGATATTTTTGGATAACACACTATTTCAAATGATTTTGGGTGATGCATGGGAAGTCAATATTAATAATATTAATGGATTGAGCGCTATCTTAAAAGTAATTTTGATTATTAATAGAGTTATTTTTGGGCTTATCGTCACGACCTTTTTTGTGCTAAACATGAAGTAGTTATAAAATGAATGATGTTTATTAGTCCACGGAAAGTGGCCATATTTCTTTAGCTAATCCAACATAATTGGTCGTTAAAGTGGATAAGAATTTTGGAGAAATTTAATTGTGCTAGTTACACACTGAAATTAGTTGATTAACAATAAAAAGTTGAAATAATCGTCACGATTAGTAATTATTAGCCAAAGGAAAATATCAGGAAGATTATGATTTTAAAAATTAACAGAAACGTGGGAAGATTTTGTTCAAGCAGAAAGATAACAACTCAAGAAAATTGCAACTTGTACAAATAAAGAAATGGTCCTTTCATGAACTTTTCAAATAGTCATGGAGGTTACAGGTTAGTTTTCTAGTTGGCTCATTTTACTTGTCCTCTAGTGGCCCATTTTTTAGCTCGTATAAGTTTTAAATTTGTAATTTCTTTATAGGCAATGACAAAATTGCTTCGATGACTTAATTGTGACCCCAATAACAGGCAGGCAAATTAAAGCGTTTTCTCAAGAAGTTGGTGCGCTACCTTTTTTTATAGGAACCCCCACGCTAATATTTTGATATGTTATGTCAGATTTTCTGATGATGGACATAACACGAAGAATTAAAATGAAAAATATATTTTAAATTATTCTTTTGTCGTGCTTTATTTTTTTTTTTTTTATGATACAAGTTGTTTTCCACGTAGATGTATGAATTTATTATTGATTATGTGTTATTATTATATTAAAATTAGATTTTGTTTGTAAACTAATTTTTAATTTAGAAATTGTTCCTATGTACAAGAGACTTGAACTCTTTCTCGTATAGTACAAATTATTTTGAATATACATATTACACACACACACACACAAGAGACTTGAACTCCTCCATAAGAGAAGTGGTTTATTATTATTGATTTATGATTCCAAAATGTCAATGTAATAAAGTTTTTAAAAATTTGTAGTTGCATTATTTTTTTTATTTGGTATGATTTTATAGATGTAAATTTTTCTTTCCTTCATACAAATATGATATTTCAAATAAATTATCATTACAAGAGAAATACTCAATAGCTAATTAAGCACTATATGTCTTATCTATTAGTTCTAGAGGCACGTGAGATCAATTCAAGGAATAAGTGAATAACGTGTCTGGATTAATTTCCATCTATTAATTTCTTCATCTGGTTCTATTTATGAATTTGATTCTAAACCTGAATTATTACTAGTGTCTAATTTATTACTACTAACTATACATATACTATCACTATCAAATAATTGATATATATTAAAAATTTCTTCTACATCTAAAATTTATTTTTTTATATTATAACAGTCTACTTCTAATCGATTGACTTTTTATTCTCAAGCCAATATGGTTTAATATACCTGTGTTTTCCACATAAAAAACACTTACAAGTTTTATTCCTTTTATATATTTTCTTTCCCTTTTTAAATGCCTTTCTGATTTTCTATTTATTCTTATTATTATTATTATATTTAAAGAATTTCTTTCTATAAAATTTTCAATCTAGATAATTTCAGGAAAACTTCCGTCATGTTTATACAGATTTTTCTAAACCATAATTTTAGTTGATGTCTATGTTTTTCTTCACCACAATACTCTCCAATCCTCACGTCTTCTCTCACCCCCTACCGCACTTACGGCTCTATACCCCAACCCAACTTGCTCCGTGCTCTGGTCCCTGATCTTATCTTTGCCTTTTGCTTTCCTCTACTAAGAAAATGCGTGGTCCCTGATCTTATCTTTGCCTTTTGCTTTCCTCAAATAAGAAAATGCGAACAGCATCGACGGCGGCCTTTTCTACCTTTATTTTGATCGGCGAGTCTTTTTCCTACCATAATACGTTATTAAGTATCACTCTGCTCTCGGTCAGTAGAATTTTGACTAGTTAATTAGCGTGGTCAATCGAAAAAATACATAGTTCTGTAAAATTAGTGATGTTGAGCAACTACACTTTCATCCCCTGTAAGATGTCTCAGTCATTAACCTTTATTGCCAAGAAAAGGTTAATGAAATTTCAAGAATATTGAAATCTAAATAGGTACGAATCTAACACATTATATGTATACAAGCGTATTTTCCAGTAGATATTTTTAAATTTAAAGTTAGAATTTTCTAATCGTAAATTTAATTATTTCTAAATTTTTTGAAAAGAGAAAATTGAAGTAGAAATACAACAGAAAATCTTACTATAACCTAGAACCTCCTAATTCGTTTACAGTAAACACAGCCATATTATTATTGCATTAGAAAAATACCAAATGATTGCATTGCAAGCAAAACAAATTAATAAAGAGAGTATTAACTCTAAATGCTATAAAATCAATGACCAACAAATTAATATACATGTGATGTCCAAGGATGAAAAAAAAAAAAACTCTTCAATTATCAAAACCAAGAGAATTACTTAATTTCTTTTAAAGTCTTCACCGATTGGCCTTAGAAACTCTCTCAATCTCATCCTTCTTCTTGATTGCATAACTGACACAATTAAAGAACACAGTTAAAGGAAAATTGTGTGAATAAGTTTTTCTTTTCTTTTAAAAAAATTGATAACATTTGAACTTTATCCATGTAATTTCACATTCAGCGAATGAGAATTGTATAAGTTAACCAAATTATGAGAATTGTATAAGTTAAGCAAATTAAATTACCTGTTAGATGAACCCTTGGCAGCATTAATGAGTTCATCAGCCAAGCATTCAGCAATTCTTTTGATGTTTCGGAAAGCAGACCCGCGAGCACCGGTTGTAAGCAAATATAAAGCCTGATTCACACGGCGCAAGGGGCTTATATCGACAGCCTGCCGCCTAACAACACCAGCAGAGCCAATTCTTGTGGCATCTTCACGAGGACCACTGTGACACCCCAAAAATAAAAAATAAAAATAAAGAAAATAAAATAGCAATTCTAAATATTCCATAATTAATGAAATATATACGCATGGAACATATTTAAAAAATAAAAAAAAAAACGAAACCTGTTGATGACAGCATCAACAATGACTTGAATTGGGTTCTGGTCAGTAAGGAGATGAATAATTTCCATCGCATGCTTGACAATCAAAACAGCCATCAATTTCTTGCCATTGTTTCTTCCATGCATCATAAGTGAATTTGTGAGCCTCTCAACAATTGGGCACTGTGCCTTCCTAAACCGCTTCAATGAGTACCTCCCAGCTGTGTGAGGTACATAGGTTGCGTGGACTCCAATGTAATCGTTTAAAGCCATGTCACTCACCTATAGATTGAGATTTACAAAAAGTCAAAATCAGATAATCTAAATGTACAAATTATTAATCAAATAATTTATATATTATTCATTCATTTATTTATAAATTCTTCATTCACCCTCATATATATTAAAAAAAATTTCTATATTTTAAAAATTCATATTGATTTTTTTTTTCAATCAGCATAAGTTTATTAGGATGTTTCCTCTAAAGTTTTAGGGATACTTTGCAGATTAAATCAGAAACTGAATACGATCAAAAGATCTACACAAAAAAAATTCGAACTGGCAAAATTACCAATACAAATACAAAAAAAAAAGATTTTAAATAAGATTTACAAGTACTAAAAAATGTTTGGAAGAATACATCGTTAAGGGAAAAAAACAATTGACAAGCAGTGTTCAACTTAAAATACACTATACAAACATATCAACACCCCTAATCCTTGCTCTGTTTCCTCCAGTTTATCCATAAAACCATAATCCTACGTAAGAATCAGATAAATAATCGAACCAAGTTTTTACTACAGATCAAAACTTATTAATTCATCCACAAGTTGGGTATTGTGAAATATATATTAATTTTCATACACAACTCTTAAGCAATCAAAATGCAAATTTGAAGCCAAATACCAGTTTTGAATAAATCCTATCACCAGAACCACTAAATCCCAATCAATAGTACAAAGGAAGAAAAAAAAGAAAAAATAACTCCAATATTGAAATCATGAAATCACATGCGTCTCAAAATGAAAAGCCAAAAAAAAAAATTACGTAAAATTTTTTTAAAAAAAAACCAAAAATAGTATCTGACAGATCCAAAGAGACAACCAAAAAAAAAAAATAAAAGTAACCAAATGCAAAAGGAGGATTTAAAGAAGGTAAACCTGAACATCCTCGAAAGTCCACCTATTGAAGAGCTTCACATCGTAGTGAGGCGGTGATGGATCTTGAGACTGTGCCACTACAGCAGTCGCCATTCTTACCTACAAAACAAAATATTTAAAGATAATGTTTTTCGAACTCCAAAAGCAAATCAAGATGCGGCGATGGAGAAGAAAGCGGAAGAAAAAAGAAAGGGTTAGTTTACCTGAAGACGATTGAGGGAATAATAAGAATCGGCTGCCGCTCGCTTGGTTCTCTTCTGAGTGTTAGGAGGCAAAAAGCTGGGGCTTTTTTCCACTATTTATATACAGCGAATTAGGGTTGGTTTTTATATTAAAAAAAAAAAAGAAAAAGTTTAAGCGTCGGTTGGTTAATAAAAATTAGGCCCTCGTATTTTAACAAACTATAAATAAAAATTGTTTCTAATAATGTTATTCACGTGGATCGCCCCAAGGGCAAAAACTCTTTCATCGTGTTGACAGACTGAGGGTGCGTTTGGAATTGAGGTGCTGTAACTTTTAAGTTATACCTGCTGTGGAAAAAAAACTGTGACTATGAAACAAACATTAATAATATGTAGTAAATATAAATTTTAAATAATAATTTTGATAAAAGTATTAAAGATATAATAGATTTTCTATTATACAAGTGAAAATTTATAGTAATATAGCTTCCAAGCTACAGTAGGTAGTGTTTACCAAACACTTTAGTACTATACCTTAAAAGATACAGCTGCCCAACCTCAATCGCAAATGTACCCTGACAGTTCTTGATCAAGACAGGCATTCTTGTCTAAAAGGTAATGAAAGTCTACATTGTTTGGACCTCTTTACAGTGCCATCGCTCAGTAATTGAAAGACACCTTTCTCCAAGTCTTTAATAACTTGAGGATCAAGAGAACCCATTCGTCTTTTCTTATCTTTTTTTTTTAATTAAAAAAATGAAAGGAGGAAAATCTGTCAGTTTTGCAGAGAGAGACGTTTTGCTTCTATGGCAATGAGTTGAAGGGGAGTGTGCCCATTACATAGACAAAGAGGGATCGATGGGGGAGAGAGTGGAGATATTGCCGATGATTGAGGGTATATTTATAAATTTGTTGTGTTTATCATTTTGTTTTTAATATAGACAATAGATGAGCAAAATTACAAATTTTGCTTCGTATATCATTTTGGTGGTGGAATCGGCCCCAAGCAATTACTGACCACTGATCCGGTGCTCAGGATAAGCTCAGCTCAACACCGATCTTGGTCCTTTGGTGGTGGCCATAATATGGTTGATGATGTCAGTTCAATTGGATTAGAGTTTTTTTGCCACATGTATATTATTGTTCATATTACGGTCTAACTTACCAACTAATTACCAAAAGCATAAATTAGGGTGCTGGAAATAATATTGATTGAATTTATTGCGATAAAGCATTTTATACATTCAAGTATCTTAAACCTGTAGAAGAAACAAAAATTAATACTTGAAATTCATATTCCAAACGATTTTGTTTAATGAATTTTGGAGGTACTCACACTTTTGGAGAGAACAATGATTAGGGTGATTTGCTTTGCTGATTTATGCCGACTCTATGATGGTTTACAACTTTTCATGGTCAGCCAATTGTTCTTGTAATTGAGTTTTTCTTGTCCCAAAGATGTAGATGTTTTCCTCAACTTTAGGTTTCCTCGAGGGAATATTAAGAATATTGCAACACATATACCGTATCACGTATGGTTTAACTAGATGTATTTATTTATTATTTTTGTTTTTATCAATCACCGATTTATGGATCTCAAAATGGCAAGATAAGTAGACGATCTAAATGGTTAATTAAGATGTTGTATTTATTGTCTTTTTACGATCATGTGCATATCCTATTGTCTATTGTTTAGGGTCTCTCTCTCATCCTTACAACTGCATTTTGTTGTTGTGCTTTGCTGCTTCTTGTCATTTGTGTATTAGAAAAAAGACGACGATTAGGTCTCTATTGTTTCTCACATTTACCATATATACCCTTAATTTATTTTTGATTACCTACTATATTCCCCATGCTAAGGAAAATGACGGAAATGCCCCTTTTAATAAAAGTTACGTTTATTCTTCAACATTAACTGTCAAACGGTAAGGTAGCGTTTATATTTTGGATTGGAGTAGGAATCCTAAAGAGTGGTAATCCTAGGATTGAGAGTGTGGAGTGAGAGTGGGAGTATGTTGTTTACTTACACTGGAATGGAAGCATGGAATGGAGATCAGAATTCAATTTATGTGTTTATTTTTTTTTTGGATTGGGAGTAAATAGTTTCAAATTCCAATTTTATCCTTGTTTAAAGAATTATAGTTTTTAATTACAAAGTTAATAAAAATATATATTTAATGAATAAAAATTTATTTTATTATATTTGTAAATTATAATAATTATTAATATTCTTAATTATGTACATCACAATTTTTTATTAATTTTAATTTTAATTATATAAATTAAAAATTATTGATAAGGGCAATATAAATGAAATATTTTTACTATTAACGTAGTACGAAATTCATATTTTCTTAGAATAAACTATTTATTAGTATTAATTATTAATATTAAATAAATATAAAAATATTATATTTTCAAATAAAGATGGTATATAGTAATATTATTAATTCTCTATTAATATAATAATATTATTTTTAAGTAATTTAAACTTAGAATCAAACCAAATTATTATTTAGTTAAATATAATATTATTATTTAAATAAATATAATATTATTTAAATATTTATTAAATATAATTATAGTAAATTTAATAAAAGGAGGGTAAAAAAGAAGGGTAAATATAAAATGAAACATTATTTTATTTTATTTAATATAATGATATTAAATTTATTATTATATAAAATAATAATATAATATTATTTAGTACAAAATTAATATTTTCTTAGAATAAACTATTTATTATTATTAATTATTAATATTAAATAAATATAGTACTATTATTTTTAAAATAAATATAATATTATTATATTTTCAAATGAAGATATAGTAATATTTATTAATTCTCTATTAATATAATAATATTATTTTTAAGTAATTTTAACTTAGAATCAATGCAAATTATTATTTAGTTAAATATAATAATATTATTCAAATAAATATAATATTATTTATTTTATTTTATTAAATATAAAATATTAAATTAAATAACAAAAAGGGTAGAAATGAGAGAGGTGGGAATGGATCCATAGGAGTCCCACTCCCACTCCCCACTCCAAAAATGGGTGAGACCCATAGAGTGGGATTTCCAATTCTTCTTCAAATTGGTGAAGTAAATATTGAAGTAGGAGGAATCCACACTTCTAATTCGCACTCCAGAAAATAAACACAGCTTAAAATTATAACATTAGAAAATTAATGGGTAGTTCGAAAAAAATTAAGGAAAATAAGAAATATGATAGGAACTTAAGTGTCAATCTTCTCAATTTAAAAATCATTTATAAGCATTGAAAGTATTTTAAGATAGGTCTATTCTTTTTTTCTCTCTTTCCTTCTTTCGTATTTTTTTATTTTCTTTTATATCAGCTTCTTTTATTGTACTTCTTATTATACTAAGTCTACAGTGATTCTGACAGTCTATATAAATGTTGTTTCACTATCCGAATCAGAATCATGTCGGTGTTTGGATGGAAGAGTCTGCTTGTATTAAAGTTGGTGGGAGCTTTAACAGTAGTGCATCAAGGTTCCAATGACTTGGGGCAAGGCTTTGATGCCTTGGGGCTAGTGATTATTGACATTGAGAGACTTTTCGGTGAACCGTAGGGGTAGTTTTCTATTGCAGTTTTGTGATTTTATTGTTGTTTGTTTGTGTTCCATTGTGCTATATTGTGTTCATGTGCTGTATTGTGTTTTATTGTGATGTATTATCAAACGCTATGAATTTTTATTTACTGTTTGGAAAGGGGTTGCACGTACAAGAACTGAGATGAGGTAGGTTCCTCCAGTACTTCATTAGATTTTAATGTATGAAATCACTTAATCTCCTTTCGGTTATTAGAAATTTGTAGTGTTTGAAGTTATATGCTATTGTTAAGGATTACTCTAACTTCGGCCTGAGTCATAATTATTATCCTACGTATTGTGCTTACAATTAATGTAATCTTATAGTTACATCCATGTGACATTGTATTTTAAGACCATCATTGGTCTTTTCATGAAAGGCATATTTTCCTTATTAAAAAAAAGGGAAAATATTTTAAGATGAAGGAAACAAAACCCCAACATCAAATACGAGGAAAATTTGTTGTAAAGTTGAGGAATTTAAAGACTAGCAAGGTAGCTAGGTAGGTTAGTAAATAATGATGAGATAATCAACCTTTGAAATTTAATAATTTATGTTCCTTGCACACTCCCATACATTGCCTCGCATCTAAGGTGGGGCCAATTTGAGAGTGAATTGCGCCCAATATGTGTAAAAGAAACTTGTAAAAATTTTACCCAAAAAAATTGCTTAATTTTTTTTTTCCAAGAAGCTAGCAATTTTGATATAATGAGCAATATGCCTCTATGTATATTTTAATAAATCTTGGAGATTTGGCTATCTTTTTCCCTTTAAACTATATTACTCTACATCAAATTAATTGTGTTTCTTAACATTTACAATACAGACATGAATGAGCCACATTTAGACCTATGAGCCATAATTCAGTAAAGTAGCTTTTATTTCCTTCTAAAGCAACATCAAAAGTTATCAAACAGGCATGTGAATGACAGAATGAGAATCTAATAAAAAGATTTTGCTTTCTTCTCTTTACAATTAATCAAACTACTTATAATGAAGTACTTAAGGGACTAATAGAATTGCGAATCATTAAGAAATTGGTCAAACAATACACCAATTTTATGAAACGTGGGCAACCAATAATCGATCCCCCCCCCCCCCAAAAGAATTCTTTGGCAGCTTGTCAAAACTTTTTCAATCAAGTGGAGGACAACCAACAAAATAATAAATGATTGTTAAAAAGTATTGGTACACAACCATGGACACTTACATTTACAATTTTAGAATAAAAGTTGAAAATAAGAGCTCAATCTTTGCTATTTGGTTTAGCCATGATTGGCAAAATCTCAACTCCTTGCATTGATTTTGAGCATACCTTTTGAGATTATAACCATAGTTAAAGTTCAAAAAATTTTGCTTTGTTGATCATAGACAAAGGGAATGGCTACAATGTTGTGTCCGCAATAGAGATATGTTAGTGAAACTAACTTTATTTCGTATTACAAATCACACGTATGTTATAATAAAAGTTAAACATTGTAATTGAATGCCAAAATCAATGCAAGCATTTGCAATGTAATTCATCCTCAATCCATTAATTTCGCAAATGGAGTCTATCACTTACTAATCTTGAAGACACCTTTAAGGCTTTTACACATGCAAACCAACTACTTATTTATTTTTTTTGATTACATGAGACTATTGCTCTAGAATACAACGCATATTACATGAGATTACAACTGATATTTATAAATCAGGCTATTACTGGGACTAGTTTACATCAATTCTTATGAAGCACACCCATATTTTTACCCTCTCTAATATTCGAGAGACGTCTACTCCACTCACATTTCAAAAGGGAGAAGACTGTCTTCACTCAAATTGAGGAAGAAAATTTAAACCCCCACAATGCACTCATGACTTCACAATTGTGAAATCATGAGTTCGAACCATTCGGCTAAAGCCTAGTGGCTGCAAACCAACTACTTATTAAAACTCCCACTACATGTATTTAACTTGACCATTGTTTGAGGATGATAAGGGGTAGCAATTTTATGTGTAATTCTATATTTCTTCATCAAAGACTCAAATGACTTATTATAAAAATGCTTACCTCCATCACTGATAATGGCTCGAGGGATTTCAAATCGACTTAAAATGTTTTCTCTTAAAAATTTAACCACAGTTTTACTATCATTATTTCGACAAGAAATTGCTTCAATCCATTTTGAGACATAATCAACTGCAATTAATATATATACAAATCCAAAAGATGATGGAAATGGACCCATAAAATCAATTCCCTATAGTAAAATATTTCAATTTCAAGTATGAGATTTAAGGGCATCATGTTTCTTTAGTAATTGATCCTAATTTTTGACATTTTTCACAAGTTTTACAAAATTCATATGTGTCGTTGAATATGGTAGGCTAATAAAATCCATACTGTAAAATTTTAGCAGTAGTTTTTCTTGAAGAAAAGTGTCCACCACATGCTTCAGAATGACAAAAATTAATAACACTACTTAGCTCATTATCAGGAATACATCGCCAAAAATTTTGATATGGGCAATATTTGAACAAGTAAGGATCATCCTAATAAAGTTTCTTTACTTCAACAAAAAATTTCTTTTTCTCTTGAGCATTCCATTGCAAAGATATTTTACATGTAACAAGAAAATTAACAATGTTAGCATACCATGGTATTGAAGTAATAGAAAATAAAAATTCATAAGGGAAAGAATCATTGATGGGTGTTATATCAATGCAGAATTCAGATGTGAGTTTTGATAGATGATTAGCACCGACATTTTCAGCACCTTTTTTTTTTTATCTTTGATGGCAAGATCAAATTCTTGAAGTAACAAAATCCAACGAATTAGTCTCGGTTTGGCATCATGTTTACTCATCAAATATCTCACAACGGCGTGGTCAGTAAACACAACAGATTTAGAGTCAAGTAAATATCACAATAAGTAATTTAGTCGTAGAATAATTCATTTGTGCACTATCCAAAGTCTTACTCGCATGATAAATCACAAAAGGCTTACCATCCATTCTTTGTCCTAAAACAGTACCAACAACAAAATCACTTGCATCACACATTAATTCAAAGGGTAAAGACCAATCAGGAGATTGCATAATAAGTGGAGATGTTAAAAGATAAATTATTTTTTCAAAAGATTTTTTGCAATCAGCAGTTCATTCAAAAGGTGCATCTTTTAATAAGAGGTTATAAAGTGGTTTAAATATGGTACTAAAGTTTTTTATAAACCTCCTATAAAATCCTGCATGTCTTAAAAAAGATTGTACATCTCTAACTATTTTTGGTTGTGGCAATTTGGATATGACACAACATGACCCAAAACAATTTCAGAAGTAACCATGTAGTGACATTTTTTCGAATTCAACACGAGTTCTTTTTCAACACATCTTTTTAAAACTTTCTCCAAATTATCAAGGCAATCATCAAAAGAATTCTCAAACATAGTCAAATCATCCATAAAGACCTCTAAACAATGTTCAGCCATATCACAAAAAATGCTTAGCATACATCTTTAAAATGTTGTAGGGGCATTACAAAGCCCAAATAGAATTATTTTAAATGTAAATGTTCCAAAGGGACATGTAAATGTGGTCTTTTCTTGGTCCTTAAATGCTATAGGAATTTGATAATAACCTGAATATCCATCTAAAAAGCAGTAGTAGGGATGTCCAACTACTCTTTCAAAGATTTGGTCAAGGAATGGTAATGGAAAGTGATCTTTTCTCTTGGCTTCATTTAACTTTCTATAATCAATGCACATGTGCTAACTAGATGTAATTCATGTTGGAATTAATTCACCTTTTTCATTTTTAACAACAGTGATTCCACATTTTTTTAGACACTACTTGTGTAGAATTTACCCATTTACTATCAGAAATAGGATAGATAATTCCTGAAATACTAACTAGGCAACCCCAGAGAGGGGTGAATTGGGATTTTAAAAAATAAGCAAAGCAAACCTCACAACAATTTAATCTAATACCTTAATGAAATAGAAAACAATAAATTCAATAAAGCACAATAATAAAAGAGTAAGAGAAGAGAAAACAAATACAAGGATTTTTACGTGGTTCGGCAATCCCCGCTTACGTCCACGTTTCCAAGCTCACCGGGCTTGAGGATTTCACTAAGCAAGCCTCCAAGGCTTCAAATGCTTACAATTGATTTCCAAAGTGTCAATAGACCTTCACAACAAGAGATTATCCCCAATCTCTTAACCCAAGTGTATCCCAACACTTACAACCTCTCAAGGAAAAATATTATAAATGATTTTTCTCTCACACAATGTGTTTGATTACAAATGAATGCTCAATGTGTGAATCAAATAAATAAAAAAAGGTTTGAAACTCAATAATAGATGTATGCTCAGTAGCAAGCTCAATGATAACTCTTGGATCTATTCTTGTTTGAATTTGAATGAACTTATTTATAGTTGGAGCTGAAAACTAGCCGTTATTGACTTTCTGCTCACTGTTGAATCACTGTTTGACTGGTCAATATGACCGTTGGGCTGAATTTTTAAATTTTCAGATCGCCGTTATCAAGATATCGGATCGCTGTTAGTGTCCAAAGACTCATCTTTCAGTTCTGTTCAATGTTGGATCGCCGTTATCTAGATGTCGGATTGCTGTTAGTATCCAGAGGCTAATCTTCACCCCGCTCTCCTTGTTGGATCATTTGTTTTGCTCTGATGGCTTCTTTGCATTGAACTATTTTACAAAATTACAAATGGGCCCTAAAATGTTATGAAACTTTACAAATAGGTCCAATTTTAAAATTTTGAAGTAATACTTTGTTAATCCCAAAACTTTTAGAAATTATGATATGACCCAAAATATGTGAAATTATAGAATGACCCAAAATATGTAAATATTTTCAAATAAGTCCAAATCTGAAATTCAAAACAATATTTATTAAAAACAAATATGGCAAAACTCTTTCATTTTAGTCCATATCTTGAAAAACAATCTAATTTCATAAAATCATTTTTCCATTAAATATAAAACCTTTATAATGTGAAAACAATGATTTATTTAAAATGTATAAAAAAATAATTTAAGCTTTTGAAAACTTAATCATTCTTAATTTTGTTTGTTATCATCAAAATCAATATTATGGAAACATATGTGCTAACAATTTCTACATCAAGCAATTTAAGGACTTCTGTTTTGACTACCTCTTTCATGTGTGGGTTTAATCTTCTTTGAGGTTGTTGACATATTTTAGCATTTTCTTCCAAATTAATTCTATGTGTACAAATTAAAGGATTAATGCCTTCAACATCATTTAAAGTCCATCTGATTGCATTTTTATGCTTCTTAAAAACAGTTAATAACTTACCCTCTTGGTTGGTTGTTAAAATAGAAGAAATCACAACATGATAATTTTGTTATTCTCCAATAAAAGCATACTTCAATCATTCAGGCAAAAGTTTCAATTCCAATATAGGTGCTTCTTGTTGTTCAGTCTTTTCAATGATTTCAAGCTCTTTAACTTTTAACTCGTCATCATAATTTTGTGAAGTCTGCACAGAATCAAGCAACGAATTTATAGTAGAAATATCAAGTTCAAGTTGCTTATTTGATTCAATTGAATTAACTAAACAAACATCAGAGAGTTCAGAAAAATCCCCTTTTTGAATATTTTCCTCAATACAAGATTCAAGCAATTCTTTTTGTTCATTAGTATCATCTTCATTCTCATTTTCTTCATTAGGTTGCCTGCACATGTTGAAAACATTCAATTCCAAAGTCATATTTCCAAAGGACAAATTCATTAAACCATTCCTACAATTAATCAAAGCATTAACAGTTGCTAAAAATGGTTGACCTAAAATTACAGGAATTGGTTTATAATTATTCATAATAGGTTTAGTTTCCCAGACAATAAAATCCACAGGATATATGAATTTATCAACTTGTACTAAAACATCTTCCACTATTCCTTTTGATACTTTAACTAATCTATCGGCATGCAAAAGTGTAGTTGAAGTTAATTTTAACCCACCAAGATTAAGTTGAAGATAAATTGAATATAGAAGCAAATTAACACTAGCATGCTCAATTCTGTGATCACCAATAATACAAGAAATGGTATGACAACCAGGATTGTTATATTTCAACTTATTATTAGTAGACAGAATTGTACTTACCTCTTCGACCATGAAAGCACTCTTTCTTACCTTCAATTTCCTCTTAACAGTGCAAAAGTCTTTTAAAAAATTGGCATATGAAGGTACCTGCTTAATTGCATCTAATAGAGGAATGTTAACTTTCACTTGCTTAAAGATTTTATAAATTTTAGAAGAATGGTTTGATTTCCTTGGTTTATTTAATGCATGCGAAAATGGTGGTTCAAGCGGAACACTAGTTATTTCTTCATTAGGTGTAAGTTCATTTAGTCCTTTTTTACCCTTTGAATTTTCATCATTTTCACAAGGTTCAGGCATAGGTCTATCAACAACCTTACCACTACAAAGAGTTATAACTGACTTGACTTGGTCTGTGTGTATATTTTGTTGAATCTTAGGATTTGGTTGTGGTTGGGTTGGAAATTTTCCTTTTTCTTGAATTGTGAGTGCATAAGCAATTTTAGCAAGAGTATCTTTCAAATCATAAAAAGTTTGTGCATTTTGATTGTTAATAACATCTTGCTTTTTACCGAATAAATGCATTGTGTCTTTCAGGTTTTTCCATGGTGGTGGAACTAGGCTTGGCAAAAAAGCCCGGGCCGGCCCTCACACATGAGGGCCTAAGAAAAAAAGTCCGGACAAAGCCCAGGCCCATTCCTTTTTTTAAAAAATAAATTTATAAATTAAAATAATATAATTAAAATTGAAAAGTAATTTAAAAATAAAAAAGAAAACTTAAATTCTTAGCTTATAAATCAATTATGATTCAAAAAAGTTAAAATTATGATACTAAATTCTCTTTTTTGTGTCAATTAATTAAGAGAGTGTTTGAATTAGAAAATTCAGTATTAAAGAAAATTAAAGTTATGACTTTTATTTGCTTTATTTATTATTTTAATTTGAAATATTCATTTTTTTAAATTTATCTATGGTTATAATAACTTGTTAATCATTAATTTATTTCAAATTTACAATAATTTAAATAATTTAAAATTTTTAAAATAAATTTAAAAAAGCCCATGTCCGGCCCGGCCCAAGCCCTCATGCTTCAATGACAGTGGGCCTGGACCTGGGCTTGAAAAAGCCCGGCCCAGGCCCGCTGTTTGCCATCCCTAGGTGGAACATATGGTATATAAGGCTGAGCATTTTGAAAATTTTGTAGAGGTGGTGTTTGTGAAGATTGAAATTATGAAATTGAACTAGTTAAAGTTGTGGATTTGCTCTTAGTACTAAATAAAACTTAATAAATTCTTTTTGCCATTTTTTTTAGATTTATTGCCCAAAATATTAATTATATAAATTATTATTATTTTCTATTTAATTTTATGATGGATTAAGTATTTATTGTGTCAAAATTTAATTTGTCTACAATAAGTCAAAATACCATTTTACCATACATTATATTAAGATATTAAGAATTTATTCTGCCAAATTCATTTGCTTGTCTACAATAAATCAAAATTTACAAATATAAAATATGTATAAAATTAAATAGAAAATAATTTAATTTATAAAATTAAAAATAGAAGTTGATTAAATCATATTTATTTCCTAAGAGTTTCACCTTACCCTAACTAATATTATTTAGTTAAAAAATAAAAAGAAATATTAAAATTAAATTACTTATAATTAAAAGTAATAAAAACAACTAAAATTGAAAATAAAACCAAATTTATTTATAAAAATAATTATAGAAAATATTAAAAACATACCTGAAAATCAAGATTACAGGGAGATGGAAAGAATGTGAGAAGAAGAGAGATGTAGAGAGATGATTAAAAACATAAAAATGAAGCTCTATTTATAGAAAAATAAATTCATAATTCAGTGTTTTGCGGTCCATCATAAGCTTCATGCATGTGCTCCTTACAACTTTTAGATCAAGATCCAATGGCTGATCAAACTTCAAAAGTCAACATCACACATGACATCGTTTGAATTGTCCGATTTAGCCAAAAAAAGGTTGAGATTTGGCGGGTTAATGGGTGAATCAGGTCGACCCGAATACAAAGATTCAGATCCTACAACTTACTGCACCAGCCATTGCCACGTGGCACAATTATGTCCATTGAATCATGAACGGTTGAGATTTAGTCAAAATTGCCAGCTATCCCATGCACTCATATCTATTGTAAGCTCATTTTATTATCCAATCAGTGCTCGGTCAACAAGAAAAGTCAACTTTTTTTATCAACAGCGGACTACAATAACAACAAAAAGATGGTAGAAGCTTATCGTGTTTACAAATTCTTGGCTAGATTAAATGTGAATTTTGATGAAATTAGGGGGAGGATTCTTGGTCGCTAACCTCTACCAGCTATTGGTGAGGTTTTTGCGAAAGTAAAAAAGAAGAAAAGTCACAAGAACGTGATGCTTGGAAAGAAGGGGGTTGTTGCCCCTGTTGAAAATTCAGCCATGGTTACATCGGATGCACTTGTAAATAAGGTTTTCAATTAGCAAAGGAAGAATGAAAAACCTCGGATATAGTGTGACTTTTTTAATAAACCACGCCATGCTCGAGACACCAGCTGGAAGATGCATGGGAAACTTGCTAACTGGAAGAACAACAAGCCGAGTGACAAATTAAATCAAGCAACCTCCTATGCAAATGAAGTTGAAAAGAGTTCATTCAGTAAGGAGCAAATGGACCATCTTTTTAAACTGCTAAAGTCTAACTCTTTATCTAGTACTCTTTGTAATGCTCTTGCACAAACTAGTAGCAATCCTAATGCTCTATCTTGTAGTTTAAATCCTACTCCCTAGAACATTGATTTAGGAGCATCTGATCACACGACTTTCTCTTCTAGTTTGTTCAGTAATTATTCATATTCTTATAAAAATTAAAGAGTAAGGATTGTTGATGGTAATTTTTCACCTATTGTAGGAAAAAGTCAAATAGAAAATTTTAATCAAATAACTCTTCAATCTGTCCTTTATGTTCCAAAATTAGCTTGCAATTTGTTATTTGTCAGAAAATTTCTAAACACTTTAACTATCGTGTTGTCTTTCTTGACTCTCATTGTGAATTTCAGGACTAGAACTTAAGGAAGATGATTGGCAGTGCTAAAATGGTCCACGGTCTTTATTTTTTTTTCTTGTTAGCAATCCTTTCGAGAATAAAATTGCTCACGACTATGATGGTAGTGTTAGTTCAATTTCTGCTCGTGCAAAAAATAATGCTTTGGCATCTTAGATTATGACATTCTAATTTTCCTTATTTAAAACATTTATTTCCTGAACTGTTTAAAAATTTGGATTGTTATTGTTAACATAAATATTTTTTTAATATTGATTTTGATGATAACAAACTTGATTAAGATTAATTTAAAAGCTAAAATTATATATAAGCTCATTCAAATTCAAACAAAGATTGATCACAACATTATCATTGAGCTTATATCCGATAATACAATCTTCTTAGAGCTAAAAAAACACATTCATTCTTCATCTATTCACACATTGGGCATTGATTTGTAATCTTAAATATTGTGTGAGAGAAAAACAATTTGTAATCTTTTGTTTTTAGTGATTGTAAGTGTTGGGATACACTTAGGTTAAGAGATTGGGGATAATCTCTTGTTGTAAGGGTTCATTGCAACCTTAGAAGTCAAGTGTAAGCATTTGACTTCTTAGTGAAATCCTCAAGTCTGGAAAGCCTGGAGCCGTAGACGTAGGCGAGGTTGGCCGAATCACGTAAAAATCCTCGTGTTTGAATCTCTCTTCCCTTATCTTTTTATATTGTGATTGATTTATTTGTTATAGCTTTAAATTCATTTTAAATTTGCATTAAGTTTTTATTTTAGAATTGAATAATTTTTAGAATATCAATTCACCCTCTCTTTTGGGTTGCATAACTATAATTTCATTTGGTATCAGAGCTTGGTTCTCTTATTAGGACTTAACCATCTAGAGTAAAAGATCCATGGTAACCCAAAATGACTCAACCTTTAGGGAAGGATAGTCCATACCTAGACCACCGTTCTTTGATGAAAATGACTACCCATATTGGAAAACTATGATGAGAATTTATTTACAAGCACTGGATTATGAAATTTGGGAAGTTGTATGTGATGGTCTATTTATGCCTTTGACTAAAAATGAAGTTGGGGAAGATATTCCAAATCCTTCATGGGAATGGAATGAATTGGAAAAAAGAAAAGCCTCTCTAAATTCCAAAGTTATGAATGCCTTATTTTGTGTACTAGATAAGAAGAAGTTTCATAGAGTGTCAAGTAGTGAAAGTGCAAATAAAATTTGGCATAAACTTGAAATTGTTTATGAAGGGACTAATCAAGTGAAAGAGTCTAAAATTAGTAGATACACTCGACAATATGAATTATTCTAAATGGAACAAAATGAGAGTGTGTACTCTATGTATACTAGATTTATGGCCATAGTAAACACCCTAGGAGCCCTAGGAAAAACTTTCTCAAATAGTGAGAAAGTAAAAAAAAAAAATCATTAGGTCACTTTCAAATAAATGGAGACCTAAGAGAACTGTTATTGAATAGGCCAAAAATTTAAATACTTTACCTCTTGATGATTTAATTGACTCTCTTATTTCATATGAAGAGGATTTGGCAACAGAGAAAGGGCATGAGGAGAAGAAGAAAAACATTGCTCTCAAAGCTTCAAAATATGAGAGTGATGGGGGGAGTGAACTGGATGATGAGCAGTTGGCCATGCTAGCGAGGAGGTTCAGAAAGTTTTTCAAAAAAACCGGTGAGCGAAGAAAATTCAAAAACTTCAAGAATCAAAAGGAGAAGAGAGAGGTAATCATATGCTATGAATGCAAAAAGCCCGGCCATATAAGATTGGAGTACCCACTTGTCAACAAACTCAAAAAGAAAGTCATGGTTGCAACTTGAGATGATAGCGATGAAGACTCAAGTGATGAAGAAGAGTCGCAAGAAGTATCAAACCTAGCACTTATGGCAATAGGAGATGATGATGATCTCAATGAGGTAAGTGATCCTACCTATGATGAATTGTATGATGTTTTTAAAGAATTACATGATAAGTTGATGAAAATTGGTAAAAATAATGCATGTCTTAGAAAGAAATGCTAGAACTTACAATTGAAAATGATCCCTTAGAAAAATGCAATAATGAAAAGATAAAAGAATTAGAATTAGAGATTAAAATGTTGCATGATAAGATTGCATGTTTTAAAGGTAAACAAAACACTTATGAGCATGAAAAATCACATGTAGATGAGTTAATGAAAGAAAATAAAGTACTTAAAAAGAAGAACAATGAACTAAATGAAATTGTGGTAAAATTTACAAATGGACAAAAGATGTTAGATAACATGCTCAATTCATAAAAATTTGTGTTTGACAAAGGAGGTATTGGTTATAAGCCAAATTTGAAACAAAAATATTATAAGAACTACTTTGTGAAAAGCACATCTATAAATAGTCAAGTTGTATGTTATTATTGTAATCAAGATGGTCATATGAAAAATAGGTGTCTAGTGAAAAGAAATACATATTATGGTATGAAATGCATTTGGGTTCCAAAAGGAACCATTACTAACACTCAAGGACCCAAAAAGCTTTGGGTACCTAAGACTTGAATTTTTCTCTGTAGGGCTGGAAGAAAAAGAAAAATAAATGGTACTTAGATAATGGTTGTTCAAGGCACATGATTGGAAACTATGCATGGTTCTCAAGCTTCACCAAAATTGAAAATTGTGGAGAGGTATCTTTTGGAGACAACTCAAAAGGAAAAATTCTCAGAATTGATAATGTTGATAAAGTATCCTCAACCCTAATTGAGAATGTATGTTTGGTTGAGAATTTGAAACACAACTTGATTAGTATTACTCAATTATGTGACAAAGGTTATAAAGTTGTTTTTGATAAATCTAGTTGTGTTATTGAGAATTCATGTGATGGTAAGGTTTTATTTGTTAGAAATAGATGTGGTAATGTTTATATCATTGACATAGAATGTCCATCTACCAATGATAAATGTTTTTCGGCATTACATAATGATAGTTGGTTGTGGGATAGAAGACTAGGACATCCAAGCATGGATTTGATTTCAAAAATTTCGAAAAATGATTTAGTCAAAGGTCTTCAAAAAATCAGTTTTCAAAAGGATAGAATTTGTGAAGCTTGTCAATTTCGAAAACAAATCAAAAGATCTTTTAAAAACAAAAATCATATTTCTACTTCAAAACCACTTCAACTTCTTCACATAAATTTATTTGGACTTTCAAGGTATACTAGTTTAAATGGCAAATATTATGAATTTGTGATTGTGGATGATTATTCTAGATACACATGGGTATTGTTTTTAGCTAATAAAGATGATGCTTTTGATGGATTTAGAATTTTCTATAAAAAGGTTCAAAATGAAAAAAGTTATTCTATTACTTATATTATAAGTGATCATGATTATTCTAGATACACATCAGTTTTCGTCACCTAGGACTCCACAACAAAATGGAGTTGCTGAGAGAAAGAATAGGCCTATTCAAGAAATGGCTAGGACTATGTTGAATGAGAATAATTTACCAAAATATTTTTGGGCCGAAGCCGTTAACACCGCATGTTATGTTTTAAATCGAGTGTTGATTAGACCTAATCTTAATAAAACTCCATATAAGCTTTGGAAAGATAGAAAACCCAACATTGGCTATTTCAAAGTTTTTTAATGCAAATGTTTTGTTTTGAACACAAAAAATAATCTAGATAAATTTGATCCAAAATCTGATGTTGATATTTTTCTTGGATATTCTAATACAAGCAAAGCTTATAGAGTGTATAATAAAAGAACTTTGGTTGTGGAAGAATCTATGCATGTTACATTTGATGAGTCTAACCTCTCCTCTGTGGAGAAAGGAGTTGTTTATGATGATGCAAATGGAGAGTTTCAAGAAGAATCATCAAAGGATAAACAAGAGAATGCACCTCAAAGAAATCAAGAAGATGGATAAGAAGAGCAAACAAATGTGGAATAATATGAAGGTACTTCTCAAACACTCCCCAAAGAGTGGAGGTATATTTCTTCTCACCCTAAGGATGCAATTTTAAGAGATCCCTCACATGGCATAACTACTAGATCATCATTTAAAAATACTTGTGAGCATGCTACATTTATTTCTCAAATTGAACCAAAATCTTTTGCGGATGTTGAAAATGATGATTCTTGAATTATGGTAATGTAAGAGGAGTTAAATCAATTTGAGAGAAACAATGTATGGAAATTAGTTTCTAAACTGGAACATCAATCCGTCATAGGTACTAAATGGGTATTTGGAAATAAGATGGATGAATCTGGTGTGGTTGTAAGGAATAAAGTTAGATTAGTGGCTCAAGGATACAACCAAGAAGAGGGAATTGATTTTGATGAAACTTTTGCACCCGTAGCTAGACTAGAATAAATTAGGATGTTGTTAGTATTTCATGTCATAAAGATTTTATTCTATTTCAAATGGATGTGAAGAGTGCTTTCTTAAATGGTTATATTATGGAAGAAGTGTATGTGAAACAACCTCATAGTTTTGAAAATGAAAAATTTTCAAATCATGTTTATAAGTTGTTTAAGGCATTGTATGGATTAAAGCAAGCTCCCAGAGCATGGTATGATAGGCTTAAGAATTTCTTGTTAGTTACCGTATTCTCGATGGGTAAAGCGGATACCACTCTCTTTGTAAAATATAAGAATCAATATATACTTTTTGTTCAAATTTATGTTGATGATATAATCTTTGGTTCTACTAATGAATTGTTATGTAAAGAATATTCATCCTGTATGAGTAAAGAATTTGAGATGAGTATGATAGGAGAGTTGAAGTATTTCCTTGGGCTGCAAATAAAACAAAATGAGGAAGGAATTTTCATAAATCAAGCCAAATATATGAAAGATCTACTTAAGTGATTTGGCATTGATGACTCAAAGACCAAAAGCACTCCAATGAGCACATCAACTAAGCTTGATAAAGATGAAAAAGGCAAAGAAATGGATATCAAATCATATCGAGGTATGATCGGATCTTTACTTTATTTAACTGCAAGTAGACCCGATATCATGTTTAATGTATGTTTATGTGCAAGATTTCAATCATGCCCTAAGGAATCCCATTTACTTGCTATAAAACAAATTTTCTGTTATTTAAGTGGAATCATAGATCTAGGCCTTTGGTAACCTAGAGGAACTCATATAGATTTAACATGTTATTCAGATGCGGATTTTGCCGGTTATAAAGTTGATAGAAAAAGCACTAGTGGAACTTGCCATATTCTAGGTCACTAACTTGTTTCATGGTTTAGCAAGAAACAAAATTATGTTGCACTTTCAACTACTGAGATTGAATATATAGCCGCAGGAAGTTATTGTGCACAAGCTCTTTGGATGAAACAAAAACTTAGAGACTATGGCATTAACCTTGAATAAATTCCTATTAAGTGTGATAATACTAGCGTTATAAATCTGTCAAAGAATCCCATTCAACACTCTAGAACCAAGCATATAGAAATTCGACATCATTTCTTAAGAGATTTTTACAAAACTTCTTTACGAATATCAATTTTTGAAAATTCGGCATGAACTTGGAATGATGAAATTTTCGCATTAACATCTCTATTTATGTTATTAAGCTATTGAAATTGATTAATTGATGATTGTTGATGTCTATGAAGTTTTTGAGCATGATGTGTTTAAGTTGTCACTTCTTGAATACTTATATGAATTGATTGTTTAAATACTTGTGGTTTCATGAAACATGCATTAAAATGGCCTTTAAAACGTTTTGGGTCAATGAAATGATCTTAGAATATGTTATTTGTTGGCCGAATACTAAAATAGATGTGCGAAATCATAAGTAGTAAAAAACGGTTTACCGTTATCTCAATAAACGACTAATCGTTTTCGGGCAGAAATCTTGCTAAGCATTTTGGACTCTGTTGGCTCGCCGATATCTTCAATAATGGCTCGCCGATATCTTCAATAATGGCTAGCCGTTTGCAAGAAAAATTTTGACACACATTCTGGACACTGTCGGTTTGCCGACACCACATTAACGGTTCATCGTTTGAAAGAAAAATTTTGAGATGCTCTTTGGACTCTGTCGGTTCGTCGATAGTACAATAACGGCTCGCCGTTTTGCATTAAAAATTTTGAGGAGCTTTGTAGACGCTGTCGATTCGCCGATATCTCTATAACGACTCGCCGTTATTATGCGATAAGTGCACAGTGACAGTCTTCTTCTCCATTTCGTTTCTTGAACCGTTCTTCTCTCTCTCTCAACCCGCGAATGCCATCTCTTTTCTCTTTTAAATCCATTATTTTTCTTGCCATTTTTAACCAAATTAAAGCATTAAAAACACTTTTTGTAATCTTTAGAATTGTTTTCACCGATTAAAATCGAATTTTACTTCAAAAATTGAAAAATCCCAATATTAAAACCCTAGAACCGACTGCACTGTTCTTGCCATTTTTAACCAATTTTCCTCCATTTTCGGTCAAATTTCAACTACCAATCACTCTCTAGACTCTTCAATCTCCTTTTTATTCATTTTCTTTCTCCCAAAACCATCAATGGCCACAAGACCACTATCACAGAGGCGTGCCCATACCAAAAATACTGCTCCGCGTGATTCCAATCCTCCTAGGCCTCCTTCTCAGGACTTCGAGAGTTTCCATTTTCCCTATGCTAACTCTGCTCAGTGATTTCGCGACAAATTCATGGGCAAACTGGTAACTCCCTTCTTTTATCTTAACATTGCAGAGTTTTCGGATATTACAATTTGTAGTAATAATATTCCTCACATGTTTAGTCATTGGAATGAGGCTTTAAGTATAGAAGAACATGTTTATGAAAATCTTGTGCGAGTCTTTTACTCCAATATAGAACTCTCCTCTTCCTGGCAAGTTCAAATTATTACTTTCGTAGGAGGAGTTCGTATTGAGTTGGATTAGGAAAACTTATATAGTATTCTTGGAATTCATTATGGAGGTTTAGACATTTACACAGGTTTAGACATTTACACAACTAGGAAAGAGCTTGAATTTAATGATTTTTGTCATGTGGATGGCATACAGAACATTTGTAAGAGTCGGGATCATTCCGATGACCTTTGCTTTTTACCCTTTAGGTCTCAACTTCTCCTATTCCAGATTCGCATACTTCATATTATACTCCAACACATGGTCACCCTTAGACAAGGCCATATTGATGAGGTAACTAGACTTGATGTCGGTTTATTAGATTCCCTCATTCGGAGACGGCATGTGAGCTTATCTTACACTATCCTTCATCATATGTTGTTCACACCTAAAATGACCAACCAGTCCCTTCTATATGGCAGCATCATTACTAGGATTTTGAGACACTTTAGTGTACCTATCACTGAGCTTGTTTATGTCAAGACCTGAAAGCTAGGTCGAGAGATTATGTCTACGATCGATTTCTTTAAGAAACGTGGGAAGTGGGTAAAACAACATCCTCTAAGAATGAAGACACTTTGATTGCCCCAGAGGATGATAGAATGTTAAATGACGTCTATTCCGAAGATGAGTTACCCGATTTTCCCTTGGAGCTAGACCACGTGCCCCTCGCCGAGCGGCAACTGCAGCAGCAGCATCCTCTCAGGATGACGAGCCAACCGAGCCAGCTGTACCTCCTGCAGCATTGATCGTTCCTGAGGATCGCATTCAACAGCTGTTTGACGGAGTGGATGTACTGTCCCAGCAGCAGCAGTAACTTTAGTCTGACTTTGTGACTTTTCGACAGCAAATGTTAGATCTGCAGATGGAATTACTTGCTGGACAACGCCGTATTCTTGGTCATCTTGGCTATGATCCTGGTAGTTCTTCCTCAGCGCCCCCATCTTAGTTTTCTGCACCTATGTTTTTCGCATATACATTACTCATTTCATGTAGTCGTTATGATACTATTTATCTTTTGATTGTGCT
Organism: Atalantia buxifolia; assembly: GCA_030444775.1. NCBI lineage: Eukaryota > Viridiplantae > Streptophyta > Magnoliopsida > Sapindales > Rutaceae > Atalantia > Atalantia buxifolia. The sequence continues at coordinate 28,199,091 of CM059838.1, forward strand.
TGTGTGATGAGTTTGTTGGATATGTGAACTTTTATGATATTTTTATTGGATATGTGAACTTTCTTTATGATTGGGTTGATTTTAATGACATGCTTGGTGTTTGCTTCTGATCTTGCTAAATTTTTTGGTATGGAGGTTAGTTGTTGAAATGGAATTTATATGGGAGTGTTTAATTGCTTTTGTTGTTGATGATGTATTCAATTTTTAGGGGAGACTCTGCTGAAATTTTTGCACGCCATGGGTAATCTCTGAACTTCTCTTTTTAATCTCTTCGAACTCATTTCTTTTTTATGATGAAGGGGGAGGATAATTTATATATAATCTGTTGAATAAAATATTTGAGTGTGGTTAAAAATTGATAGGCACATATTTAGGGGGAGCTAAATTCTACAAATATTTTATAAAGGGGGAGCACTTATTTAGGGAGAGCAAAATTGCACAAATATTTTCTTGTAAACTTTGTCATCATCAAAAAGGAGGAGATTGTTAACATAAATATTTCTTTAAGATTGATTTTTGATGAGATTAAGGATAAGACTATCACAAACACATGGGATGAGGTATATTCAGATCCTATTCAAGTTTCCGTCAGACCCGTTACGAGAGATCGAGCAAAGAAATTCAAAGAAGCGCTTAATGGATTAATTCAAGCAACTTGGGCTCAATCAAATTCATGGAGGCCCTTTGAAGGAATCGCTCATGATAAATGCATGATTCAGGCTTTTTAAGTTTCCAAATATTCACTTCCATAAAATAGGGGTTGGTTTGCACATTATGGCGCAAAAATATATTATTTTCCTTTTCCAGATACTTTCCCATTTCTTAAGGAGGCTATTAGGAAAACAAATCAGTTAGTTCTATTTTAATTGCCTAGTTTCCATTTAATTGATGTAAGGCATTTAAAGCCAAATAGGATTCTAATTTGGTTTAAATTCTTTCCTATTTAGTTAGATTAGGATTCTAATTTGCTTTAAATTCTTTCCTATTTACTTAGATTAAGATTCTGATTTGGTTTAAATTCTTGTAACCAACCCTATATAATGTACTCGTATCTAATAAACGAGAAGAGGGTTTTTTTTTTATGCAATTGTGAGAGTTAATTCTCTTTGGTTCTTTACGAACTCTTTGAACTTATCGGATTTCTGTGGCATTCAATATCTTGACTTATCAATCAGACCTTCCATAGCTGATTGTGGCGTCTTCCACATACCAATGTTCGTGCTTCCAATAAGCATTGGGTCAAGGTTCCATTCCATTCCTGGGTTTAGATTCGATCTTGGGAACTAATTTGGCTAGGGTCGCGTCAGTTCTTGACGGGGTTCGTATCAATTTTAATGATAAGAAACTTGATTAATATTAATTTAAAAGCTAAAATTATTATTTCACATCGTTTTCATTTTATAAATGCTTTATATTCAATAAAGAGTAATTTTATGATTTTCATGTTAATGATTTAAAATTGAAAATGTGTTGAGAACTTTGAAATTGGCAAATATTGCTTTAAATTCTGGAAATGGACTTATTTGACAAGTTATATAAAATTTTAGATCATAGTATAATTTATAAAGTTTTGGGGCCAAACTATAATTTTACAAAAATAGTTCACTATAGCAGTCACTGTAGAAAACGGCGATCCGACATCTTGATAACGGCTTGTTGACATCGCCCAGAATTGAAGATTAGCCTCTGGACACTAACGACGATTTGACATCTTAAAAATGGCGATCTGACAATTTGAAAATTCAACCCAACAGTCATATTGACAAGTCAAACGGCGATCCGATATTGAGTTAACGACGATCCGACAGTGAGCAAAAAGTGCATAACAGCTAGTTTTCGGCTCCAACTATAAATAAGATCATTCAAATTCAAACAAAGATTGATCACAACAATATCATTGAGCTTATATCCGATAACATAATCTTTTTAGAGCTTGAAACACATTCATTCTTCATCTATTCACACATTGGGCATTGATTTGTAATCTTTAATATTGTGTGAGAGAAAAATAATTTGTAATCTTTTGTTTTGAGTGATTGTAAGTGTTGGGATACACTTGGGTTAAGAGATTGGGGATAATCTCTTGTTGTAAGGGTTCATTGACACCTTGGAAGTCACGTGTAAGCATTTGAAGCCTTGGAGGCTTGCTTAGTGAAATCCTCAAGCCTGGAAAACTTGGAGCCGTGGACATAGGCGAGGTTGGCCGAACCACGTAAAAATCCCCGTGTTTGAATCTCTCTTCCCTTATCTTTTTATATTGTGATTGATTTATTTGTTATTGCTTTAAATTCATTTTAAATTTGCATTGAGTTTTTGTTTTAGAATTGAATAATTTTTAGAATCCCAATTCACCCTGCTCTTGGGTTGCATAACTAAAATTTAAATTATTCTTTTCATTGTGATAGTTTTTATTTATCTAAAAGCCACAGAGCTACTTATTTGACAAAACCATACCGTGCCTCCAAACCATTTTATTTGATTCATAGTGATGTGTGGAGTCTCTCTAGGATCACTACTAGGAATGGAAAAAAATGGTTCATTACTTTCCTACATGATCACACACAACTTTGCTGGGTGTACTTAATGAATGACAAATCTGAAGTAAAAAATGTGTTTCGAGTTTTTTACAAAATGGTAGAAAACCAATTTCAATCAAAATTGTTTGTTTCATTCTGATAATGGGAAATAGTATTTCAATGAAAATCTATGGAATTTTTTTTTTAAGAAAAGGCATTTTGCATCAATCTGCCTGTCGTGATACTCCGCAACAAAATGACATTGTTGAAAGAAAAAATAAGCATTTATTTGAAATGGCTCGAGCCATAAGGTTTTCAATGCATATTCCAAAATATTTATGAGGAGATGTAATTTTGACAGCATCTTATTTAATAAACAGAATGCCTACTCGTGTTTTACAATAAGCAGAATTAGTTTAGATTTGCCGTGAACAGTACCGCGTGAACAGTGCAGCGTGAACAGTATTTTTTTAGGATTTTCTTTTTAAATCAATTTTGTATCCTTATGGTTAATTCTCCTTAAATCCACAAGTTTTACTTATTCCTAAAAAAAATAAAAATAACCCATTTTTAAAATCTTTCATTTTTTTTTCTCTCCATTATTTGTGTCTTGAAAGTCAAAAAAATAAGTTTTACCTATTAGGTGAAATTTTTGTCCAAAATCAAAACTCAACTTTCATACACATTGCCTTCTTATTCTTGAAATTAAATTCTCTTTAATGTCATCTTTGTGAATTACTGTTGAAATCCTGATATTAGTTTGATTAGTTTGATAAGAACCGAGTGAGGATTACTAAGAGTGGAAAAAGGCAAGAGAGTGTGAGCATATTAGAGGGTAAAAGCCAATTAATTTGAGTGAAACACGAGTGGAATTGAGTGATTCATTTTTCTTGAGTGAAACACGTAAGGGAGTGAGGTGAGGTCCTTTCCACATTATTTTTAACCTTTTTTTTTGGCAGATAATAGTTATGTCTCACAACCTTGAATGAAACACAAATGAAGAGGATCAATCTGCAACTACTCAGAATTTACAAATTCAAGCATTGATGGGAGAGATGAGAAGGATGATGAGGGCTGAATTAGATCTTATACACGAGCGTTTGGATCAAGTGGAGAACATACGTGCAGGGCAGCCACAACCCGTTCCCCAAGCACATAGAAGAGAAAGAGCTCCAGTTAGAGGAGAGATTGATGATTATTATAGGAATGAGTATGATGAGGGTGAGGACTTAGCGGGTAGCTATAGGAGAGACGGACAAGGCAGGAGAGGTAGGAATAGAGATGATGGATTGAGTGGCATAAAGATGAAGATTCCATCTTTTCAAGGTAAATCCGACCCAGAAGCATACCTTGAATGGGAGAAGAAAATGGAGTTCATATTTAACTGCCACAATTATTCAGAGGCAAAAAAGGTTAAATTCGCTGTGATTGAGTTTTCTAACTATGCCATTACTTGGTGGGATCAACTTGTTATAAGTAGAAGGCAAAATAGAGAACGTCCAATTGAGACATGGGATGAAATGAAATCAATAATGAGAAAGCATTTTGTACCTAACCACTATTATCGAGATTTGTACCAAAAATTACAACGTCTTCAACAGGGTAGCTGAAGTGCTGAGGATTATTATAAAGAAATGGAGATTGCCATGATTAGAGCAAATGTGGAGGAGAATAAAGAAGCAACCATGGCAAGATTCTTAAGTGGTCTTAATCGGGAGATTGCAGACAAGGTTGAGCTGCAACATTACGTGGAGATTGAGGAGATGGTCTACAAGGCTATCAAGATTGAGCAGCAACTCAAGAGGAGGGGTAACACTCGTGCAGCCTCAAGCTCGAGTTCCACTCCTTGGAAGCCGAGCTATGCGAAACAAGATAAGACGCCACAAGCATCTACTACACCTAAGCAAGTAACCGAGCACTCCAAGCACAATTCACAAGGTAACACCATGACTCCTACTAGTAGGAATCGTGACATTAAGTGTTTTAAATATCAAGGCAGGAGGCATATTGCAAGTGAATGTGTGAATAAAAGAGTTATGGTGTTGCGAGACAATGGTGAGGTTGTAACTGAAGATGAGACGGAAGAGAATGAGATGCCACCATTAGAGGAAGTCGAAGATGAAGAGTATGTAGCCCTTGGGGAATTGACTTTAGTAGCGAGGAGAGCTTTGAGTGTTCAAGTAAAGGAAGAAGAAATAGTGCAACGGGAAAACATTTTCCATACTAGGTGTTATGTTCAAGACAAAGTATGTAGTATGATTATTGATGGAGGAAGTTGTACTAATGTTGCTAATACTATAATGGTAGAGAAGTTAGGGCTTTCGACACTTAAACACCCACGGCCATACAAACTACAATGGTTAAATGACAGTGGTGAGGTGAAAGTGAACAAGCAGGTACTAGTGATTTTTCGGATTGGCAAGTATGAAGATAAGGTGCTTTGTGATGTAGTGCCAATGCAGGCTGGACACTTGTTACTTAGGCGGCCTTGGCAATTTGACAGACGTGTGAAGCATGATGGCTTCACCAACGAATATTCATTTGTATTTAATCAATGCAACATCACTCTTGTTCCATTGACACCAAAGCAGGTTTACAGAGATCAAGTGAGCCTACAGAGAGAGAGTGAGGAAAAGAAAAAGAGAGAAAAAGAGAGTAAAATTCAAAAAGAGGCCGAGGAAAATATGAGTGAAAAACCAAAGAAAAATACGGCCATTTAGCGAAAATCAGATGGAAAATAAAATAATTTGTATGCGAGAGCAAGTGAGATAAAAAAAAAGTATTGTTTTCACATCAGCCGATGATTGTACTTTTGTACAAAGAGGTATTTTTGAACACTAACAAATTTGACTTTACTTTACTTTACCTAGTTCTATTACTTTTCTTTTGCAGGAGTATGAGGATATTTTTCCTGAGGAAACACCACATGGTTTACCTCCAATCCGAGGGATTGAGCATCAGATTGATTTTGTACCCAGTTCAACCATTCCAAATAGACCAGGCTATAGGAGCAATCCAGAGGAGACCAAGGAACTTTAAAGGCAAGTTAATGAATTGATGGAAAAAGGGTACGTGAGAGAAAGCATGAGTCCATGAGCAGTTCCTGTTTTATTAGTTCCTAAGAAGGATGGGACGTGGAGGATGTGTGTTGACTGTCGAGCCACAACAACATAACGGTAAAGTATCGACATCCCATTCTTAGACTAGATGACATGCTTGATGAATTACATGGGTCTAGTGTATTTTCCAAAATCGATTTGAAAAGTGGATATCATCAGATTAGAATGAAAGAAGGAGATGAAGGAAAACTGCCTTTAAAACAAAATATGGTTTGTATGAATGGTTAGTCATGCCTTTTGGCCTAATTAATGCCGGGAGCACTTTTATGAGACTTATGAATCATGTCTTGCGAGCTTTTATTGGCAAGTTTGTTGTTGTTTATTTTGATGATATCCTCATTTATAGTAAAAACATAAATGATCATGTAGTACATTTGAAATCTGTTTTTGATATGCTTAGAAAAGAAAAGTTGTTTGCTAATCTGAAGAAGTGTACTTTTTGCACAAACAAACTTGTGTTTCTAGGATTTGTTATGAGTGCACAGGGTATACAGGTAGATGAGGAAAAGGTACGTGCAATCCAAGAGTGGCCCAGTCCCACAAATGTAAGTAATGTGAGAAGCTTTCATGGGCTTGCTAGTTTCTATCGATGATTTGTGAAAGACTTTAGCACATTAGCCGCACCGCTTACTGGAGTAATAAAAAAAGATGTTGGATTTAAATGGGAAGAAGCGCAAGAGAAGGAATTTCAAATAATCAAGCAAATGCTGACCAATGCTCCTTTATTGTCTTTGCCTAACTTTAATAAAATATTTGAAATTGAATGCGATGCTTCAAGTATTGGTATTGGTGCAGTCCTACTGTAGGAAGGACGACCAATTGCTTACTTTAGTGAAAAGTTGAGTAGGGCAGCCTTAAACTACCCTACTTACGATAAGGAGTTGTATGCATTGGTTTGAGTATTAAAAACGTGGCAGCACAACCTATGGCCTAAGGAGTTCGTGATTCACACTGGTCATGAGTTTTTGAAACACCTTAGAGGCCAACACAAGCTGAATAAGAGACATGCTCGATGGGTAGAATTCATTGAGACATTTTCATATGTCATTCGTTACAAGCAAGGTAAGGAAAACATTGTTGCAGATGCGCTTTCCCGCAGGTATGTCTTAATCTCAACACTTAATGCTAAATTACTTGGGTTTGAACATATTAAGGAATTGTATGCTGATGACCATGATTTTAGTGTTGAATATCAAGCTTGTGAAAAGATCGCAGTCGATAAATATTATAGGCATGATGGCTATTTATTTCGGGAGATAAACTATGTGTGCCTAACTGCTCTTTGAGAGATTTGCTAGTGAGAGAATCCCATGGAGGAGGGTTAATGGGGCATTTTGGAGTTGTAAAGACTCTAGCAGTATTACAGGAACACTTTTATTGGCCACATATGAAGCGAGATGTTGAAAGACTTTGTGGTAAATGCGTTAATTGTAGGCAAGCCAAATCAAAAGTGCAACCTTATAGCTTATACATCCCTTTGCCAATACCTAGTGTACCTTGGACTGATGTTTCGATGGATTTACCTAGGTCTAGACAAGGGAAAGACTCAATTTTTGTGGTTGTGGATAGATTTTCAAAGATGGCACATTTTATTCCATGCCACAAAACAGATGATGCTTCTAATGTTGCTAACCTATTCTTTAGGGAGATTATAAGGTTGCATGGTATGCCCAAGACAATTGTTTCTGATAGGGATGCTAAGTTTTTAAGTTATTTTTGGAAAACCTTATGGGCTAAGTTAGGAACTAAGTTTTTGTTTTCAACAACTTGTCACCCTCAAACGGATGGTCAAACAGAAGTTGTGAATAGAACTTTATCTACTCTGTTGCGAGCTATCATTAAAAAGAACATTAAAACTTGGGAAGATTGTTTACCTCATGTTGAGTTTGCTTATAATCGTTCCGTTCATTCTGCTACTAAGTATTCACCGTTTGAAATTGTTTATGGTTTTAATCCTTTGACCCCATTAGTTTTTTACCTGTTTCTGAGCGTGTTAACTTAGATGGCAAGAAAAAGGCTGAAATTGTTAAACAGATACACGAGAGGGCGAAGTTCAACATTGAGTAGAGAATTGAGCAATATACTAAACAAGCCAACAAAGGGCGACATAAGCTAGTCTTTGAACCTGGCGATTAGGTGTGGTTACACATGCACAAGGAACGATTTCCGGAACGAAGGAAATCTAAGTTATTACCTCGAGGGGATGGTCTATTCCAAGTTTTGGAATGGATCAATTACAATGCATACAAACTGGATTTGCCTGGTGAGTACAATGAAAGTGCTACTTTTAATGTTTCTGATTTAAGTCCTTTTGATGTAGGTGACGATTTGAGGACAAATCCTCTTCAAGAGGAGGGGAATGATGAGATTAAGGATAAGACTATCAGAAGCACATGGGTTGAGGTATATTCAGATCCTATTCAAGTTCCCGTCGGACCCGTTACGAGAGCTCGAGCAAAGAAATTCAAAGAAGCGCTTAATGGATTGATTCAAGCAACTTGGGTTCAATCAAATTCATGGAGGCCCTTTGAAGGAATCGCTCATGATAAATACATGATTCAGGCTTTTGAAATTTCCAAATATTCACTTCCATGAAATAGGGGTTGGTTTGCACATTATGGCGCAAAAATATATTATTTTCCTTTTCCAGATACTTTCCCATTTCTTAAGGAGGCTATTAGGAAAACAAATCAGTTAGTTCTATTTTAATTGCCTAGTTTCTATTTAATTGATGTAAGGCATTTAAAGCCAAATAGGATTCTAATTTGGTTTAAATTCTTTCCTATTTAGTTAGATTAGGATTCTAATTTGGTTTAAATTCTTTCCTATTTACTTAGATTAGGATTCTGATTTGGTTTAAATTCTTGTAACCAACCCTATATAATGTACTCGTATCTAATAAACGAGAAGAGGGTTTTTTTTATGCAATTGTGAGAGTTAATTCTCTTTTGTTCTTTACGAACTCTTTGAACTTATCAGATTTTCGTAACGTTCAATATCTTGACTTATCAATCAGACTTTCCATAGCTGATTGTAGCGTCTTCCACATACCAAGGTTCGTGCTTCCAATAAGCATTGGGTCAAGGTTCCATTCCATTCCTGGGTTTAGATTCGATCTTGGAAACTAATTTGGTTAGGGTCGCGTCAGTTCTTGACGGGGTTCGTATCAATTTTAATGATAACAAACTTGATTAAGATTAATTTAAAAGCTAAAATTATTATTTCACATAGTTTTCATTTTATAAAAGCTTTATATTCAATAAAGAGTAATTTTATGATTTTCATGTTAATGATTTAAAATTGAAAATGTGTTGAGAACTTTGAAATTGGCAAATATTGCTTTAAATTCTGAAAATGGACTTATTTTACAAGTTATATAAAATTTTAGATCATAGTATAATTTTATAACGTTTCGGGGCCAAACTATAATTTTATAAAAATAGTTCACTATAGCAGTCACTGTAGAAAACGGCGATCCGACATCTTGATAACGGCTTGTTGACATCGCCCAGAATTTAAGATTAGCCTCTGGACAGTAACGGCGATTTGACATCTTAAAAACGGCGATCTGACAATTTAAAAATTCAACCCAACAGTCATATTGACAAGTCAAACGGCGATCCGACATTGAGTTAACGGCTATCCGACAGTGAGCAAAAAGTACATAACAACTAGTTTTCGGCTCCAACTATAAATAAGATCATTTAAATTCAAACAAAGATTGATCACAACAATATCATTGAGCTTATATCCGATAACACAATCTTTTTAGAGCTTGAAACACATTCATTCTTCATCCATTCACACATTGGGCATTGATTTGTAATCTTTAATATTGTGTGAGAGAAAAATAATTTGTAATCTTTTGTTTTGAGTGATTGTAAGTGTTGGGATACACTTAGGTTAAGAGATTGGGGATAATCTCTTGTTGTAAGGGTTCATTGACACCTTAGAAGTCACGTGTAAGCATTTGAAGCCTTGGAGGCTTGCTTAGTGAAATCCTCAAGCCTGAAAAACTTAGAGCCGTGCATATAGGCGAGGTTGGCCGAACCACGTAAAAATCCCTGTGTTTGAATCTCTTTTCCCTTATCTTTTTAATTGTGATTGATTTATTTGTTATTGCTTTAAATTCATTTTAAATTTGCATTGAGTTTTTGTTTTAGAATTGAATAATTTTTAGAATCCCAATTCACCCTGCTCTTGGGTTGCATAACTAGAATTTCAATTATTCTTTTCATTGTGACAGTTGTTATTTATCTAAAAGCCACAGAGCTACTTATTTGACAAAACCATACCGTGCCTCCAAACCATTTTATTTGATTCATAGTGATGTGTGGAGTCTCTCTAGGATCACTACTAGGACTGGAAAAAAAATGGTTCATTACTTTCGTACATGATCACACACAACTTTGCTGGGTGTATTTAATGAATGACAAATCTGAAGTAAAAAATGTGTTTCGAGTTTTTTACAAAATGGTAGAAAACCAATTTCAATCAAAATTTGTTTGTTTCGTTCTGATAATGGGAAAGAGTATTTCAATGAACATCTATGGAATTTTTTTTTAAGAAAAGGCATTTTACATCAATCTACCTGTCGTGATATTCCTCAACAAAATGGCATTGTCGAAAGAAAAAATAAGCATTTATTTGAAGTGGCTTGAGCCACAATGTTTTCAATGCATATTCCAAAATATTTATGGGGAGATGTAATTTTGACAGCATCTTATTTAATAAACAGAATACCTACTCGTGTTTTACAATAAGCAGAATTAATTTAGATTTGCCATTAAAAATTTTTGGTTGCACTATCTATGTCCATACATTTAGCAAATTTCGATCCAAGCTTGATCCAAGAGTTGAAAAGTGTGTTTTTATTGGTTATGCACCAAACAAAAAGGGATACAAGTGTTATAATCCTCAAACACAAAATTTTTTTATAAGTATGGATGTCTCTTTTCTAAAAAATCAGTCTTATTTTTCAAAAAATTGTCTTCATGGGGAGATAGAGAGAAAAGAAGAAAATTTTTGGGAGACAACTTTGGATCCCCTACCAAAACCTATTCTATTATCTCCTTCTTTAGATGTTGAAAAACAAACACAACAACAGGCTAATCAAAATATGGAGAACAAAGGAAATCCTAGCCAAACTTTACCAAACATAGTTAATTTAAAAACATGGGGAGAAACACTACAAAAGAACAAAAAAGCTCCTGAACCTGAGTATTTGGTTTATACTTAAAAGAGGACTACACAGAAGAATAAAGATTAGCCAACCATTTTACCACAAAGTCAATCAAAATCTTTGGAAAAAGGTCCAAGTGATTCAGGTAATTTCAATCTTAGTCCTTTTCCTTCTAATCCTAATCCTATTTGTTCCAAGAACTATCAAGAAAGCCTTGAATGATCTGAGTTGAAAGTTAGCAGTTATGGAAGAGATGAATGCTTTGGGTAAAAAAAATGGTACTTGGGAGTTGGTGAACGAACCTACCGAAGGAAAAAAAAAACTGTAGGGTACAAATGGGTGTTTACTGTAAAATGTAAAGTTGATAGCAGTGTTGAGAGGAACAAGGCAAGACTTGTAGCAAAAGGGTTTACACACCCCCCTTCATAATCCATTGTCATATCACCCTACTCCAATTCGGATGAAACAATTTTATACTTTTGCGAATTTGGATTAATGCATAATAAATATCCTCATTAACAATTAAAAGGACACCCAACTAGTAATATTAAAAACCAAAGTAGAACATTAAGCTAGTAAAATAACAAAGTCATACAGATAGTGTAATGAATGAAAACATAAAACATAAACTGATAACATCGAGCATTAGACCCTTAATCATACATGTGGTCTACAATTAGCTTATTGATCAAGTAATATAACCAGACCCATAAGTTTACTTTCTGTAAAAAAAAATTCAAAAGATTAAAATTGAGTTATGCATGAAACATACTTGATGAATGGCCTTGAGTTCGTCAACAAGTTCCTGCCGAGCTCCCTAGTGTGACCCCTTCACCACCACAAACTCCGTGCTTCCTTTACCACCAACGTCCACGTCCCTTTACACAAAATAAAAAAAAAAGTAGAGAATCAAAGCCGAGCACATACTATATAAATTGTGTGCTTGTGAATAACTGCCATACTTCTACTCAATTTTGAAATCACAGATAAACTGTCACTTTTACTTGGCAGCAACTGTTTAACAACACCTCATACGGACTCAAGGTCCACACTCAAGTCTCACCAACTGAAAAAGACACCATTTACGTCGGACAACCCCTCTGGCACTAGGCTTATGCCCACCAGCGGGCATAAAAGGTGATACGTCGGCGGGTAGAATGTGGGACTAACTGAAAATACTGCGCCAATTTATCAAACACTTTTACTCACAACTAATAATCATTACAGGCATTCTGACACATTCACATATACTCACATTTTATTCGAAAGTAAAAGTGACATCACCTCCAGCCTAAACTATACATACATAAAATCAACTAAAACGAGAAAGGGTTACCAATAATCAAGAGCAGAGGAGTTGCAGAGAGAAGGGTGTGTCTGGGATTGAATGACGAGGGACGCAGTAGAGGCAGCGAGTACTAAAGGAAGAAGAAGGGCTGACAAGAGCTAAAACGGGGTTCCATTTCTCGAGCTGTTGTCACTGGATGGTGTGATAAGAGTTCTTGTACATGTGTTCTGAGTATTAAACTTTACAGTGCGGAGATTATTGAGGATGGATTTTGATGATGATCGTAAACGAGCGAGCCAAAGAATAAAATGAAATTTGAAGTTAAATCTTTCATAATAATAACATCCACATGCGTTACTTTTTCAGTTTTTTTAATTCAAAGCGTAGTTTTTTTCAATAGTTGATTCTATTTAAATTTTAAATTATTCCATAATGCTAGTGAGATTGTAAAGTTTAGAATTTCAACTAAAAAATATAATATTAATCTTTTCTTAAAAACAACTAAAATTGAAAATAAAACCAAATTTATTTATAAAAATAATTATACAAAATATTAAAAATATACCTGAAAATCAAAATTACAACGAGATGGAGAGAATTTGAGAAGAAGAGAGATGTAAAGAGATAATTAAAAATATAAAAATGAGGCTCTATTTATAGAAAAATAAATTCATAATCCAGTGTTTTGCGGTCCATCATAAGTTTCATACACGTGCTCCTCACAACCTTTAGATCAAGATCCAATGGCTGGTCAAACTTCAAAAGTCAACATCACACGTGGCATCGGTTGACTCGTCCAATTTGGCTAAAGAACGATTGAGATTTGGCGAGTTAATGGGTGGATCGGGTTGACCTGAAAACAAAAATTCGGATCCTACAACTTACTTCACCAACCATTGCTACGTGGCACAATTATGGCCATTGAATCATGAACGGTTGAGATTTGTCAAAATTGCCAGCTATTTTAAGCCGATCTTGACTGTTCTTCAAGTTTTCAGACCTCCGAAATTCAAATTTGACCTCCGTTTATCCGTTTGGAACCTCGAATTACGTGAAATTAATATTTTACCTAATAAACACACAAAAATACACAAAATTAGATATATTTAAAACATAATTCATAATAAATTGCATAAACAAAAATATAAATTATAACATAAGCACAAAATAATATTATTATTACTTAATTATTAAACAATTTTTAATACTAATCACACGTATTGTGGATCTATTTCATACAAATATAAACACTATGCTTGTTTATGCAAAAATATAAAAATTAGAGAGTCAGATGTCATTTCGTTTCTATTTTTAATTTTTCTTTTTTAGAATTTATTTAATTATTGATCAGATAATTCTGGGGTAAAGTACCAAATTCAGGTGCACGTACAAATTCCAAATTGTGATTTCACGAAATGATGCTTATGAGAATTCACGAATCTATAAGGAAAAGACTAAGGCTTTTCATGATAAGTAGATCTTGAGAAAGAATTTCAAAGTTGGACAGAAAGTTTTGTTATTCTGTTCTCGCCTTAAGTTGTTTCCAGGTAAATTACGTTCTTGATGGGTTGGGCCTTTTGTTATTATTAATGTTTTTTCTCATGGTGCAGTTGAGATCAGGAGCTTAAAGACAGGTAAAGAATTCAAAGTTAATGGAAATAGGTTGAAGCCTTACTATGAAAACTTTTAGACACTCAATGTAGATGAGGCTCCACTTTATGAACCAGCGTACGTTGATGAGTGAAACTTGAGAACTATGTCAGGTTAAGGACAATAAACCAAGCGCTTACTGGGAGGCAACCCAATGGTTGGAGAAAAGATCTTGAGAGCACGCCATAACAGATTTGATCTTTCTCCTTTCCATTCTCATTTACTTTATCCACTCTGTATTGAATTTTGTTTGTTCCTATTTGTGTGTCTCATCTCATTTCCCTATGTTTAATTCTTTCTTTTGTTAGCTTAGGGTTACATTGAGGACAATGTAAGAATTAAGTGTAGGGGGTGGATTTAGAGCTTAGTTTGTGTTGCTTTGTCTTTTTCTTGTTTAAAAAAAAAGAAAAAGAAAGAAGAAAAAATCAAAAGAAAATGCACGCAAATGCCTGTGAGTGAAAAAAAAAAAGAAAAAAACTGGAGATTAAGATAATAAGATTAGTTTGACCTACTATTTTCTTTGTTCAAGGCAAAAGCTGTTGACATTGAAGATTTTGGGAAATGATTTTGATTGAATTGATTCACACACACACTATAAGAATCAAAAGAGAGATGAGATTGACTATTGAGTTAAAGTTAGAACTTCGATAATATTTGAAATTTTCTTTGAGCTATATGACTTATGCAATCTTTGAGGCTAGTTTTATTTTAAATTCTTTTGTTCTTTTTCTAAAAAAAAAATTTGCAATGATGTTTGTGGGTATCATCGCTGAAGCCCTCACGAGACTATAACTCGTCCAATAGGGCCGCCTAGGGGTTTAAAGGCTTGTTGCATACACTAAATGCAATTGTGATTTCCTACGAAAGTGGACTAGTTTAGGTTTTCTTTTTATTTTTGTTCTAAGTTTGCTCGAGGACGAGCAAAAGGGTAAGTGTGGGGGAATTTGATAAGTGTATATTTTCCATATATTTTACTATTAATTTCTCCATCTTTTTCTTGTTTTAGTCTTAAATATTCTAGTTATTTTAGTTATTTTTTAATTTAGTAAATTATATTTTTATTATGTTAATTTTTATCTTAGTTTATTTTATTTTATTTTATTTTTTTATTTTAGGTATATTCTGAGATTAAAGAGAAATTAAATCGGAGCATTCAGGAAAGAAATTTGATTGAAAGAATCAAAATAAGAAAAGAATTGAAGATTGGGAATAATATGTGCTTAAAGGGATCAAAGCTAGAGAGAGTTGAAGGTTCTTCATGCTCATTGCCATGGTGATAAAGAAGGAAAAAAATGGCAAGCAAATTGATTGGTCGAATTAATAGCTAAAGGACATGAGAAATATTAGTAGGGATGGCAAAAATCCCCATGGGGACGGGTACCCTCGGGGATTTTTCCCATTCGGGGTGGGTATGTGAATAATTTCATACCCAATTTCTTATTCAGAGAAGAGACAGGAAAATTTTTTTACCTAATTTCTTATTTGGAGAGGGGACGGGGATGAGGTCGAATCCACATCTCCTACCCATTTCCCATTTTAATTTTTAATTTTATTTTTTAAAATTACTAGTAAATAAATTATAAAATTTGAATTATAAAATTATAAATATTAGTAAAAATAACAAATATCAAAATATTTATATTATTAAACTTTTAGGCCTAATTAACTAATTAAAGTCCTAAATTTTTATTTAGGATATTAAAAAGACCGAGTAGATTCTATTAGCCGAAAAATTTTGTTTTAATTTTAATATTCATTAAATATTTTAAACTTAAATCTATTTTTTATTTATTTTTAGATGTTATAATTGCCACAGCGAATCACAATTTTAATATCTAATCTAATCTAATTTAATATTTGCTCTTGATTTGCTCCGACTTAACTATTGTGTTGTAAAAGGAATAATCCAAATTTATAAAGTGTCCATGCCACCATTGAAAAAGTTAATTTTGAATTGAAATTCAATTTTATTTGTAACAATTTTGTATTAAACTATTAATTTGTTCATGATAGTTTGTAAAAGAAGTTTGTATCTCTTGCATGCTGCGTTACTTACTAATTTTATGTATTTGACTTTTGTAATGGATATTAATGTAATATATATTTCGAACTATACTTTTATTTGAATTTTTTATTTTAATATGATTAACTCAAAATTGAAAATAAAAAAATATATTAGTTATTCGGGGATCGGGGACCCTAGGGGGTCCCCTGTTATTATTCGGGGAGAGAATGAGAATTCTCTCAAGTAATTCTAACGGGGACGGAGAGGGGACGGGAACATATGCAAAATATCGGGAATGAGTACAGAGAGATTGGTCCCCTCCCCTCCCCTCCCTTCCCCATTGCCATCCCTAAATATTAGCCAAATTAAAAAGGAATGAAAATTCCAAGTGGAGTGCACGTGAGTGAAGCCAAAGCAAATTAAAAGGCTTGGCCTTTGGTTTAAAAGTTGGAAAAGTCGGTGGGGCCCATTTTAAAGACTATATAAGAAAGCTGAATATTGGCTTTTGGAGGGGAGCTGTAGGGTAAAGAAAGAGTATTGGGCAGAGAGAGATTCAGCAGCCGCAAGGAGAAGGAAAAAAATTTGCGGCCGGAAGGAATTGAAGAGGAAGCAAAGGCAGCTGTTTGAATTAATCTGTATGATTGGTTTTATTAATTTTATTATTCCCAATTTAATTATGTTAGGTTAGATTTTCTATTTGGTTGAGAGTGAATTCAAAACTCCAAATATGTCATATGATTAAGTTTTAATTTCTATCATTCAATTTATTTTATTGGGATTGTTTATATTCTTCCATAATTAATGTTTATGATTTTATTCTTGTCTTGTTTGAGTGACCAATTAGATAGGACTTGAATAAATTCTATTGCTAGATTAAAATTCTTGATCCGTAATTGTCTTGATATTTTAATTATTAGTAGCAGGTTGGAATCCGTGATTTCAATTGGAGAACATAACCTAGGTTAACTAATCCGACCTTGTGTGTTTATTGCCTAGATCAACCTAATATCTTTCTCTGTTTAATGCTTCCATTATCTTAAATGTAAAGAGCTTGTTTTAAATTATTTAATGGTTAGAGATCAGGTGAATAGCTTGTTTTGCCGACGAGGCTTTAGCATGAAAATACTTAGTGTTTTTATCACCCTCCTTCAGCCAATTTGCTCGAGATCTCTGCTTCCAATAAATTTCTTCATTAAGCAGTATGTTATGGATTTGGCTTTTAACTCTCTTGATTTCCTTCTCATTGCTATATTGCACACCATTGTATCTCAGCTCCTTCAGTCTGGCCAAGGAAAGATTGAGACTAACAGAGCTTATTGTTATCTACTGTTGATAGTTTCAATATAAATTGATGATAGAATTAATATATTATGTGCATTTTTTGTGGTGGCGAATGATCCTTTAACCAAAATTTTTCTCATTTTTATTTCTTTATCCTTTAATTAGAGTTTTTATTAAATTATTTTTTTCGTAGTTTTAATTTCTTTATTTCTTGCTATTTAGTTAAAAATTCAAAAACCCCCTTTTATTTATAATTGGCATTTTCTTTAGTTAAATTAATTTATATTATTATTCTTATTATTATTTTATTTTAAATCTTGCTTTAGAGTTGATAATAAATATAACTAGCATAGTCTCTGTGGGATCGATCCTTATTCGCTATTTACTAATTATTTATACTAGTAGTAAGGTTTTAAATTTGGTGCACCCTAACGACACTACCATCTTCTTCTTTTGTTTTTGTAATATTAGGTAGAATTTTGTTTTTGTAATATTAGGTAGAAATAAATGCATAATCCCATAAAAATTTATAATTAAAGCCAAATAGGCTCATAAAATATTTTAGGTACTAATATTCACACCGCATTGAGCAGCACAGTTAGTACAAAACGATGGGTTTTGTGCTCGCATGTTACTGAACACACACAGAGCTCAAGACACATACGCGTGGCCTACAACACAAGCGTTCTCCCTCCCCAAATCTCACCTTACTCAAGCCACAAATCTGACCACATTTTCCCACAGCTCTCTCCGTTCTGACTGTCTACTCTTTCTCTAGCCCCATCAATTGCATCTTTCATGGCACCTCATTCAACCATCGTAATTGCTAGAAAACAATCTAACTGATAAAAGAAGTTAGTTGTCTTACAATTTTGGCCCGAAAAAGGAACATTTGCACAACTGAAAAAATCAAAATGCCACTCTTTAAAACCAAAAATCAATTTTGGCCCCCTTTTCATCACCGCCTTTGCTCTAAATTTTTTCAATCCACTTTGTCGGTGAAAACCTTGGTCTTCTTAAACCATTATTATATTCATCATTCCCTTAATCACATCCAACCATCCCCATTATTCATTGGTAGGGATGGCAATGGGGAGGGGAGGGGAGGGGACCAATCTCCCCGTACCCATCCCCGATATTTTACGTATGTCTCCGTCTCCTCCCCGTCCCCATCATAATTACTTGAGAGAATCTTCATCCCCTCCCTGAATAATAACAGGGGATCCCCGAGGGTCCCCGATCCCCGAATAACTAATACATTTTTTTCGATTTTGAGTTAATCATATTAAAATAAAAATTTTAAATAAAAGTAAAATTCGAAATATATCTTACATTAATATCCATTACAAAAGTCACATCCATTAAATTAGTCAGTAACGCAGCATGCAAGAGATACAAACTTCTTTTACAAACTATCATGAACAAATTAATAGTTTAATACAAAATTGTTACAAAAAAAATTGAATTTAGATTCAAAATTAACTTTTGAATGGTGGTGTGGACACTTTATAAATGTGGACTATTCCCTTTGCAGCATAATAGTTAAATCGGAGCAAATCAAGAGCAAATATTATATTAGATATTAAAATTGTGATTCGCTATGGGCAATTATAATATCTAAAAATTAAAAAAAATAGATTTAAATTTAAAATATTTAATGAATATTAAAATTAAAACAAAATTTTTGGACTAATAGAATCTACCATGTCTTTTTAATGTCTTAAATAAAAATTTAGAACTTTAATTAGTTAATTAGGCCTAAAAGTTTAATAATATAAATATTTTGATATTTGTTATTTTTACCAATATCTATAATTTTATAATTTAAATTTTATAATTTATTTACTAGTAATTTTAAAAATTAAAATTAAAAATTAAAATTAAAATGGGGAAATGGGTAGGGGATGGGGATTCCACCTCATCCCTGTCCCCTCCCCGAATAAGAAATTGGGTAAAAAAATTTCTCCGTCCCTTCCCCGAATAAGAAATTGGGTATGAAATTATCCCCATACCCTCCCCAAATGGGAAAAATCCCCGAGGGTACCCGTCCCCGTGGGGATTTTTGCCATCCCTATTCATTGGTCAAATACACCGTTCTCTTTCCAAATTAATTAATTAATTAATGGACAAACGGGAACAAAAGTACCCAAAATCCCCGCCAAATACTATTGTTATTACTTCTGCTATTACTTCTTCTGAGCCGAGGCGACGCTGTTCTCAATGCAAACCATTCTTTTACTACCACTCTTGAGGAGTTCGACGCATCCTTGACGCCAGCTGTGGAGAGACCCACAGGGAGAGAAAGACAGAGAGAGAAAGTCGATGGTTAAAAGAGAGCATGGTGAGATACGTGAGCGACGACGGGAGAGAGAGAGAGTAAGCCGACAGAGAGAGTATAGAGAGGTGAGGTGCGTGAGTTGGGTGAAGATTTGGTGAGTGTAACGTCAGTTGCGCGTGTTGTGTAAGCTATGTGTGTGTCATGTGATGTGCGTGCAACTGTGAGAATTTATAGTTAACACAAAACGCAGTATTCTGTGCTAACTGTGGTTCTCACTGTGGTAAGAATCTCATTTTCCTTGTTACTTTGCTTCCAATAAGAGCATGTTTAGTATCATTTTCGCTTTTCTGTGGTTTTGTACGAAAATAGCATAAAAATTAATAGAAAATGTATAAAAGACAAAAAAAATATCTTGTAATTAAATTTTTTTCTCATTTTATTGATGATGTCTTTTTTTTTGTGTGCACATATTATTATTGTTTATGTTTTTAAAGAATAAAAATAAAGAAATATATTAGAAAATTTACAAAATCCAACGTCTTTGTTTTATAAAAACTGTTTGATGCCGAAATCTAGATGGGTTGGTTAGTGACTCGATCTCAGATCCTTGCATCAGCATTAGATTTGTTTGGTGGGAAGCTGCTGTTTGATCTCCATGAGCAGATTTTCTATGAGCAAATAACCCATGAGCAGACTATCCGCGAGCAGATAACCTATGAACCTGTGAGCACAAATAACAGTCAGGAGGTGCCGAAAGTTTTTCCGGCATAAACCCTCCGACGCTCAAGTCAGTGATTTGGGTCTACTTGAGAAAAACCCATACCACAATTCATGTGGCTTAACTATGAATGTTTAAACAAAAAGCTTTAAGTAAATTTATGGTAAAATAATGGAAAAATAATCAATCTTCAAGAGAAAGAAATCATGAGAGATGTTTTCCAGTGGTAGAGAGAGAGAGGGAATCTCCTCCTCCAGGGAGAGGAAAAAAGAGAGCTCCCTCCTGTGTGATGTTCTTGGAGTTTTTATAAACACCCCACACCCACGACCTTAGATCGTGGCCATAACCATTAACTGATCAAATTCGTGCCCTGATTTTCGGAGGAGGTTTGTGGTGGTTTATTTGACTGAGTCTTGTTTACTGGTCATCACCTAGTCAAGGTGGTCTGCTCGAGGTCATCAAGATTACCACTTGGTCGAGGTGGTCTGCTCATCAAGTGGTCTGCTCACCAGGTTGTCTGCTCACCAGGGGGTCTGTTCATCAGGTGGTCTACTCACCAGGTTGTCTGCTCACCAGGTGGTCTTTTCATCAGGTGGTCTGCTCACTAGGTGGTATGCTCATCAGGTGGCTTGCTTACCAGGCGGTCTGCTCATCGAGCAGTCTGCTCATCAAGAGGTCTGCTCACTTGGTTTAGGTGTTGCTTATATTTTACTTAGAGGGGAGCACGATAACGTATGAGCAAACACCTTATCTTGGTCAACTCCTTTTATTCCCCAAACAAAAACTTTTTCGAATAAAAGAGCTGAAAACCGACCTGACCTTCACCACTTTTGATCGAACAAACATTAAACAAATAAAAGAAAAGGATGTAAAATGGAGATTTGTTGTGTCAATGTCTTGTCTCCTCTAGGGCCCACGTTTCGTGACTCTTTCTACCTTACAGCCTCCTAGAGCCCAGCTCCAGTTACCCTTTTGGCCCAGTTGTACCGTACAAAAAGTGTAGCCAAGCCCTTGTATGTATGGTCCGCCTAAGTTACATTTAACGTAACTTACGGCTGACCCGCAAAATATCACTTAACTCCATATACTCTATATTTTTTATAATATATTTATAAGTATTATAAAATTTTTTGAATTGTAAAATTGTATTGAGTTCCTTGTACTCTATTTTATTTTATTGAAACTCTTAGAGTACCAATTCACACTTATAATTTTAAATTCCCAAAATATCCTCTATTTAATTAAAAAAATATAATAATTATTAAATAGATTATAATTATAATTATAATTTTTAAATGGATTATTATTATTATTAACAACAAGAATAAAAAGTATTATAACTAATTAATCTGTTAAAAATAATTAATAATAATTTTTAGTAAAATTTCAATAATAATAATTAACAATAATTACCAATAATAATTGATTTTTGAATAATAATAACAATAACAATAATTAAAACACAAAATAATAATTATAATAAAATTAATTAAGATTTTAAAGTAATTTGTTACAATTTAACTCATTCCGATATTTATTCTAAGACCAAGTAAATACATAAATGGTAATATGGTTTATTCTAATTACAATTCCTATAATTCAAGAAATAAATTATTCTGATTCTAGTTCTTCATTTTAATTCTAGCTATTCCAATTCTAGGGATGGCAATGGATTGGATCTGACCTAAGATCCACGTGATTGAAATCCAATTAGATCGGATTTGGGTCAGTTTAAAATAAATTTGGATCGAATTTGGATATCGATGTATGGATCTAAGACAGATTTGGAGCAGGTTTGGATCTATCTTAATATCTAAATCCATATCCATATCCACCCATCTTTTAATTTATTTTATTTTAAAAGTTTCTTAACAATTGTGGAATTATAATGATAATAAATTTTATTCATAGTATATTAGTGGTATTTACCATGCATTTAAACTCTTAAAACTTAAAGGTTAGTTTTGTAAATTTAAAGGTTAGCCAGCCCCAAAGCATGTACATGCAATATTCAAATTGCAAGCCAAGTAATAAAACCTGGCAATTTATTTTATTATATTGGCCAAATAATTTTTAAAGAATATAGTTATTCATATATTTAGTCAAATATGGTCATAATAAAAATAATAAAGCATTAAATATAAAACATATTTAATTTATATGTCATTATCTAATGTTGTAGGAATGATGATGGGTGTATCATGTATATTACAATGATGAATGAGACAATAGAACATTAGATTGATCTTACTCCTACAATTACTTTTGAATGATATTTTATTATCTTTCTTATTTGTTGTTTTGGTGTAAAAGCACAAGTTACAATATTTATTATATTTTTGAGAAAAATCGTATAATTTATTTGTTATCAATACATTTTAGCCTTCAATTTTCATTCTAAAAAATTATTACTTTTTTATTACTGAGTTTTAGAATTCATGACGAATTTAGAGCAGATTTGGATTTTAATTTTTTTTTTTAGATTTGGAGCAGATATAGATATTTATTTCTTTTTTGGATCTGGATATGGAGCGAAAAATATGGATTCATGACGGATCTGGAGCAGATACGGATCTTGATTTTTATTATGGATCTAGATCTGGAGCAGAGTAGATCCAACTCATATTTGCCCCATTGTCATCCCTATCCAATTCTAACTCATTATGTTTCCAACTAATTTCAATTACTATTTAGTGAATGCACTATAAAATTATAAATCACTTTATATTCAATTAGACCACTCTATATTCTTTACAATTTTTTTATAAGTAATATGAATTTTATATTGTATTCACTAAATAGAAATCAAAATTAATTGAAAATATAATGAGTTAGAATCGAAATATCCAGAATCTAAATGAGGAATTAGAATTAGAATAATTTATTTACTTGAACGGCAAGAATCACAATTAGAATGAGTTGTATTACCATTTATGTATTTACTTTATCTTAGAATCAAAATCAAAATAAATTAAATTCTAACAAATTAGTATAAAATCCTTCATTAATTTTTATCATTATTATTATTTTGTATTTTAATTATTGTCATTGTTATTATTGTTCAAAAATTAATTATTAATAGTAATTATTGTTAATTATTATTATTAACATTTTAACTAAACAATTAATAGATTAATTAATTATAATACTTTTTTATTCTTAATAATAATAATAATAATAATCCATTTAAAAATTATAACTATAATAAAATGATTATTATAATTATAATTTATTTAATAATCATTATATTTTTTAATTAAATAGAGCGTATTTTAAAAATTTAAAATTATAGGGGTAAATTTATACTCTAAGGATTTCATTAAAATAAAATAGAGTATAAGGGGCTCAACAAAATTTACAATGCAGAAGTTTTATAATACTTATAAATAATATGAAGTATATGGGGCTGAATGATATTTTTCGGATCAGCCGTACCTTGCGTTAAACGTAACTTAGGATTTATATTATCAATGATATTTTGCGGACCTGTATTATATTATCAATGATGAAATGAACCATAACAAATTTAGGATTTATTTGACCAGGAGTGCTGTGAATACGACTAAAGATAAGATTGTCAGAGCAATTTAGCATGATTTCATTCACTAACCTTACGATTAGAACTAAAGAGGTCCTAGCATATAACCCAAAAATTAATCAACAATTGATGCCGGGCAGAACTGCAGATGTGAATGGTGCCAACCAAACTAATGAAGTCACATTATCCGGTGCCAGCAATTGAAGTGAACTGAATGATTTATTTCTCTTCTCAAACAAGGGAACCTGAAAATCAATACCCAACTGCATACACGGTTTTGTAAATCCCAGCATTCCTCGGATTGCTTCACCATCTCTGCTCGTTCGGCAATTAATCTCTCCTTCCAATGCTCTTTGCACCTGGAAAATATTTACTAACAAAAGTCTGACTTGTCTCTAACAAATGAAGTGAGTTTTCAGTTTCTTTACCTTCTTTTTACCAATAATAAGTCTGGTCCGAGCATGTGGACTGCTTTCTCGTATACTCCTGCCTGCATAATAGAGAAAACTAATAGAAGCTTAATCAAATGCAAATAATCCAATCTTCTTTACATTATGCTCAAAACCGCACATATAATATAAACCATAAAAGATAAAAATCATTGTGATCACAGGCAGAATAATCAAGTTTGATTAAATGGAAGGAGTTTCAAGAGAATGGTCTAAATGTGCTTTCTAATGTAAAAGGAAAAACTTCTAAGAATGAAAGGTTTATATCCTGCTCAATGCCACACTGTATAGAGCGGTTTTGGTCCTATTAGTTTGAAGGAAGCAGGCACAACTAAGGAACAGTTACTTCTGAAACCTTGCCTAGCAAGGCAGAGAACTGCAGTAGTGAAGATCTATTTTGAGCATCAAACTTAACAAATTGTCATTCTTTTCGCATCGAACCTAAGGAATAAAACAAGGGGGTAGCTACTGTATTACTCCAAAGTGTCCAATAGAATCAAGAAATAGCATGTTACATGTGAATGAAAGTCGGTCAAACAAGTTATTACCAAAGGAGTCTACAAATCGAAGGCAGTTGCTCGCAAAGAGGAGAGAAAAGGCTGTTTTATAGGGAATTCAGACATAGGTTCAGAAAAGAAATTAATCCAGTAATGATTGAACTGCAGCAGAGGCAGTTTGCCACGGAATGCCTGCAGTTATGCCCCTGTTTCAAAATGTCCTCTTGCATCAGACTACGGTCGTTTGCCACTGCACGGCCTTCAGCAACCAAAGACAGGATGGAGAAGCTAATTCAATAACCACTCTTACTTTGCATTTTATCGAGATAATTCTGCCAAACAATTGATCAATGTCAATGATGGAAGGCAAAAGTTGAACATACGATATGAGTGAGGAAATTGACTACAAAGTAATATTTAAGTAAAGTGTTCACATCATTCTAACAAAAAATAAGGCTCTTTGAAGTAAACTGTGATCAATAGGAGGATCACAAAGTTGAAAATATCTCATAGAGTTTTTGGTCAAAAGAGTTACCAAGTTTCGTTGCATGCTAATTGCCAGCCAGATCTTACAGATGATATAAGAATAATCTGCGGATAATTGTGACAAGCGTTCACAAGAAGAGGGCATTTAACCATACACTATTATTTTGCACCGGAATTGCACCTGCCTGGTGAAACCTTTACCAGTGTTTGCCTCCAAATTAAAAATTTGAATTCCACATATTTTTCTAATGCCAAACACAGACCTCTCTGCAGATTGGACACTTTGAATCCGGACTGGCAGATTTAAGGCCTTCAAACACCATAACTGAAACGGCCGAGCAAGCAAACTTGCAAAAGAGTTGACCACCGCTCGAAGCACGTGGATTAAAAACAATATCCTGTTAGTTCATAACAAGAAACAAACAAATAAAAAACTGAACAATAAATCTCATCGTTTTCCTTCACCTAGGAATTTACTGGAATGAGATCTTACCAAGCATATGGCAGAAGTCATATCATATTCTAGCTTTATAGAACTTGGAAGTGTCAGTGTCATCACAGGTCGTGAAGGACTGAAATCAAAGGAGAAATGACCTGAAAACTCACTGGATTCTCCATAACTTAACCCATTGAAATTCAAATAAATAGCTCCCAGTTCTATCAGCCAAGGTGATTGCAAAAGCTTGTTTACGCGGTTTTGGTTCCATGGGTTTGAGAATTTCTCCCCTCACTTTGGATTTAAAATTCTTCCCATTCACAGATCTATGCACCCATGCAAAATAAAATAGCTGTCGTCAGTACTGCAATGAAAATGTGAACTGAATGAGCAACAATAGACGGCAAAAGCGGACTAAAGTTGCGTTACTTTATCATATTTCTTGAGGATTTTACGAATAGCAATTGCGTTCAATGTTATGTATTCAATCAACACCCTTCCTTCTTCAATCATGGCTTGCTGATCATTTTTGAAACATTGACGTATGCACAACACATATCTTTGCATTCCTCTACCAACATGAAGATGGAGGAGATGTCTAGCCCTAGAACTCTAAGACGATAGCTGAAAACTTAACTCAAAATCTCTTAAGCACCACGATTACACAAACTATATCTGTAATTTCAACCAAAGTAAAGGAGTAAACAAACTACATTGGCCACCAGGTGGATCCATATATAATGTTGGAAACCTAAATTCTATAAACTGACATACATGGATGTAAGGTCATAAAACTTGAAAACTCCAATATTAAAGTTGAAATCCTAACTTCTTTTACATTTGAAGTATTGCATTTAGTAGTAATTCAAATACCCTTTTGTCGTATGTGAGCGACGCTCGAACACGGAATTGATATAAGTTAATAATGTGAACATATTAGTAATTCTAACACAAAATTTAAAGATTTCGACTATTGGCACCCCTTCATTAATCTCATAAAATATTTGTTATATTACAATTATATTTAAGGACAAATATAAATAGAATTAAGTAATTTATATTTACTTTCTCTTTTCAATTTTATTTTCCTTATACAATATAAATTTTTTTATTATTATTAAAATAATCTGAATTTAAGAAGTAATCCTCTAAGCGAAAACAAAATTCTTGTAATTAAACATAACAACTTAATTAAGATACAATACAATGAAAAAATAAATTAAATTAAATTTTATCCCATTGCAAATAATTTTTTAAGGATTCTCAAACTAATTGCTAAATCCAAAATTTATAGGTAGGATAGAATTGTATTAAACCCATAAAATATTCATTATTTTCTAAGTATAATGCTCTTCTTGCTTTTTTCTTTAAGTTTTTTTCTTTAGAAATTAAATAATAAAAAATGTTTGAAGAGATGAATACAAATATTAAGGATGAAAGAGTGAGAAAATTATTAGAAACTAAAAATTCATAAATGAAAAGAGTATTCATTTTATAAAAAAAAAGGATATTTTTGGTATTAAATGAGATATAATTGAAACAGAGGTTTCAATAGCATCTTGGAGGGGTACTAATAGCCCGACTCAAATTTAAAACGTGTAACAGCATGTAGGTGTGTGTAATAGTGAACAAATTAATAACAATGAAACATTTTGCTAAATATAAAAAAAAAAACCAAATGCCAGTAAAGAGAGACAAGTGTGGAGTAATGAGGATCTAAAAAATTCCTGTGGGAGAAAAGGGTAAGTTTGTTTGTTGTTATGTGTTTGGTAGATTATTGGTGTGTTTATTTGAGGGTTTAGAGAATGAAAATGAAATTTATGTTTACTCGGCAAAATGTAATTTGGGAATGTGAATAAAATATGTGGGTTCCACATATTTTACGAATAAGGAATGGAAATCTCATTCCCATAAGGGGTTGGGAATGGAGATTCCTATTCCCTGAACATTCCCATTCCCTGAACTAACTTTTAAATCCCTCTGATTTTTTTATTTCCCGAATTACCCTCATTTAAATCATAATTAATTTTATTGTTTTAAATGTCATTATTATTATTATTATTATTATTATTATTATTATTATTATTATTATTATTATTAACTTTATTATTTTAGATTAATTATTGTTATTAATATTATCACTATTACATTTATTATTATTATTATTAATTTAATTTTTTAACTTATATCATTTTTATAATACATGTTTATACATGTATCTAATTAATGAAAATTACATTATTTAATACTATTGGTATTTTGGTAAATTGATTTTTATTCTCATTCCTCTTTTCCGTTTATTTTGCCAAGTAAACACATCAATGACATTTCAACACATTCTTATTCTCATTTATTTTGTCAAATAAATATTAGAATTTCATTCTTATTCTTTATTCTCATTATAGTCCGTTCTCATTCCATCCTATCCCCATTCTATGAAGTAAATGCACTGAAAAGCAAAGGGTCTCACTTGGTTTACGGAATTAGCAGCCACATCATGGGGTGGGCAAAAAAGCCCAAGCCTGCCTAAACCCAGTCCGGCCCAGTCTGCAGCTTAGGCCCGACCCTTACATATGAGGGCCTGGACAAGGGCTCAAGAAAAAAAGCCCGGGCCAGACCAGACCCACTATTTTTTAAAAAATTAAATTTATAAATTAGAAAAATATAATTAAAATTGAAAAGTAACTTAAAAGTAAAAAAATTAAATTCTTAATTTATAAATCAATAATGATTAAAAAAAGTTAAAATTATGATACTAAACTCACTTTTTAATATTAATTAATTAAGAGACTATTTGAATTAGAGAATCCAGTATTAGAGAAAATCAAATTTATAAGCTTTCATTTGCTTTATTTATTATTGCACTTTGAAATATTCATTTTCTTTAATTTATCCATGATTATAATAACTTTTTTTATCATTAATTTATTTTAAATTTACAATAATTTAAAAAAATTTAAAAATAAATAAAGTCCAAGTCCAAGCCTGACCCGAACCCAGCCCAAACCCGTACTTAGCCCAACTCAGGCCCTCATGCTATAATTTAAGTGGACTTAGAATTGATAAAGCTCAGTCCAAACACTCTTTTTGCTATCCCTATGCATCAGCAGCAGTGCTAAGGCCCAGGCTAAGTCATCGCATGCTCGGGCTAAAATATACACGCACACAATTGTGTCACAAGGTGGCTGGCGACGTGCATGGCATGTGTAGCGATCGTCCTTCGTTTTCGTTAATTTTGGTGACTAGCTATTTCTCATTTTTCTCTTCTTATTTGGAAACCGTGTTTTCCAACGTTTTTATTTTTTTGACTTTTTTCAAAAGAGAACTATATAATATCTATCTTTAAAAGAAACTATATATATTATTTATTGACTTTAAGATAAGTACAAATATATAATATATATCTTTTAGTAAAGCTTTTGATGAGTTTAAAAAAGAGCAAACCTTATATTTTTCTCTCACCCCCATTTTGCAATAAATTTATAATGTAAATTTAAAAAATAATATTTTATCCGATAAATCCTCTTAAAATTCAAAAATAACCCTACATTATTTACAACTACGAGCAAGTCAGCAATTAGTCTTCTTCTTCTTCCCTTCGTTTTCTCTACTTCTTTCCTTTCCTCTTTCTTAACAGTTTAAATTATAGATATTGGAATGGGGTTTGACCAATTAAAACAATTCTAAAGATTAATTTTGAAATAACGCAATTCAACTCATTCAAGTAAAATCAATTTAAAATAAAAAAATACATTCCATAACTAGTAAAAGAACTTGCATAATATTTTCACTAAATGTTCTAAATGATAGAATTAAATTTTTTGTTCTAAATTGGTTTAGTGTTTATTGTTTTAATAAATTTTAGGAAGGATTGGAAATCTATAGCTTCTGCAGAATTTTTGTTCAATTTCACTAAAGTAAAGATATATGTCCTTAAAGGTAATTTGTCATAAGCTATTTTAGTAATAAAAATTATTATAAATGAATGGGTGCAGAGAGTATTTTTCTGAGTTTAAATATAAAATTTTATCTATTTCTTTTTATGAACAATATGATCCTTTTGTACATTACAATAGTAAAATAATAAAATCATTTCTGAAATCCAATTGATTTAGTCTTTTTTAATGGAAGTGTTGTGTGATATTATGATTCAAATTCAGTATTAAACTGACCTGCATCTGCCCAAACGTAGCCTTAATAGTCGTAGATGATAAGAGACAAAACAGACTGAATCGATTAATTTTCTAAACTACTAAATTTATTCAAAATTTACGAAAACATTATCGGATAAATTAGAGCACATCATCTTATCTCATCTTAAAGGGTTCCTCTATGATGCTGAATTTTTTTACAGCTTCAATAATATTTTTAATTGTGCATCATTGGATTTAATCAATAGCACATAATATTTGTAATAAAAAAATTAAAAATAGTGGTAAACGGTTGACAAATGGGGTGAAGAATTTTGTAAAATAACTATGACCACCCTTAGAGTTTGAAACAATTTCACTTAAATAGCATATTTTATTTAAAATTATTTTTCAATCCCCCTTTAAATTTGAAATGTGATAATCTTTTTTAAATAAATCTTTCAAAATCTATTACCATTAAGTGTAAAATATAACGGTAGGTTATTTAATACAAATCAAATAAATAAGATGCAATTGTAAAATTTATATATGATATAACTGTAATAAATAACACAACTAAGTACATATACTTAAGTAAATATCATAGTTACATCAATAAACTCATTGTTAAGATTACTTGTAATATAAAAATTACTTGATCACACATGTTTTAATAAAATTTAATAGCGTATATTAAAATTCTTATTATTTTATATAATATTAAAGGCCATTGTATAATTGATCATGAAGTATGTATTATTTTTAACATCCATTTAACATACTTATTCTCTGAACTTTATATTTATCTTACAATTAATATCCTTACATGGTAGGAATTTTAAGTTTTATAAGCCTATATATTTTCATTTTATTTTCAAATATCACTTTGTTAATTGCATAAAAGTTAAATCTAATATATATTCCTAATGATGAGCTTTAGTTTATGAATCATGAAAGATTATTTTATTGATATCATTTTATTGTAATTATAAAATTTTATATTATTGAGAGTCATTACGTTTGTTATGATAGTTAATAGTGACAATAAATAAAATATTGCCTCCAATAATATTTATGTGGGAAAAAAATAAAAGAAAATTATTTATATTTTTAGATTTTTATTGACATAGTAAGAAATTATCTGAACCTTATAAAATTTAACTTTCACAAGCTTGTTTTCATTTTATTTCCAAATGTCACTTTGTTAATTTTATAAAAGCTAAATCTAACACATATTCCTAATTAACATTAGTTTATGAATCATGCATGAAAGATTATTTTATTGTTATTCTTGGATAGTAAATATAAAATTTTTATGTTATATGAAGAGTCATTACTTTTATTATGATAATTAATAGTGACAATAAATAAAATATTACATCAAATAATATTTAATGGACAAAATGAGGAAAAAAAATCATTGTATGTTTTTATATTTTCATTATAAAGATATGGTCTGGGATACTTTAACTTAAAATTTTGACATAATATTTGAGCCACTAATATCTCATATTATAATGGTTGATATTGAAAGTCAAAGCTGTTGGGAAAATATGCTCTTTAAAAACATATGTGTTTATTTAATTGTAATAAACAATTTTTCTGATTAATAAAATAAATGAGGTATTTTATTTAAGTATCTTAATTGCATTAATATTTTGAGTAAAGTATATTTAATCATATTATATGTATTTATGTGATCACCATGTGGATTCACAGAAGACATAAATATAAGTTATCTTATGATTAAATAAATTTAATGATTGATAAATAAAGTTGGGCACTTTATTTAGGTATAGACTGTAATGAATTCATTGAATGATTTGTCTTAATCATGTATGAATTTATTGATGTAGTACGATTACATTGAACAGGATCACATATGAGATTTAATTAATTTTGTAATAACTGTCAGACTTATTAAATCTCACAGGCATTGATTTTACTGTAATCTTAATCTTGAGTTAATTATGATTTCATGATTGTAATTGTTATTCCATTTGAGTTACCAATGGGCACGACACACACTTGTGGTCAAGATTACCCGGTATCTTGGAGGGAGCAATTATGAGTATTGGAGTTATAGATTAATAATATAGAATTTGTATGACACATCTCTTGATGGGTTTTCGGCACTTGATCATAGAATTCTGTGGCCAGAGTGTGTCAACATATTTATTATGTTGAAAATGATCATTAGAGAAAACCAGTAAGTATCAAGGAACAAGATGTAATTAAATCGATTGGACAGTTATCGATTTAAATTAATGATGTTGTACAAAGGATTATGCAGTAAAGAAATCAATGTGGCATGGGTCGAATTATTATTCGAGAACACTATCCTAGATAGCATATAATTATGGAGGTCAATTCTAATCTTTTAGTGGAGTAGATTTGGAATTAAATAATTAGGCTAGTTTAATTACATGCCTAATTATTGTAGCCACTATTGTATGTACCCAATTGATCCCCGGGTTAGCTCATTTAATTGACTGCACCACTACTGGATTAATAAGTAAGATAACTAGTAATTTGGGTCAAAAGTCTAAATATATTATTTAGTGGGAGGCTTCATGTAATGTGTTTATGTCTAAGGGAGATTGTGTTATTTTACAAGATGGGCCCCTATGACAAGAAGAAGTTACATTACTTTAGAATTATTATTTTTAATTTAAATCAAATTTGATTTAATAGAATTAAAATATATTAAAATATTAAGCCTAGGGTTTCCACTAAGTTAGAGATATAAAAGGGTTTATTTTCTCCCAAACAAGGGGAGAGCCACATTATACAGATCAAGAGAAAAAGAATTTTTCTCTCTAATTTTGAGAGAAAAATTTTCTCCTGCTAGTTGCTTCAGTAGTGATAAAGGTGTCCACACGTCAAGTGCAGATCAAACCTGAGTCATAGCCTGCAAGATCATTGGTGACGGATCGTGATCTAACAAGCGTGGTGGTAACAGATCGTGATCTGGGAGCCTAATTCACTTCAGTGGAAAAAGCGAAAATTGTTCATCTTCTCAGATTTTCAAGGCACGATTTCTAAATTACAAATTCTTATATATTGTATGAGATCAATCCTAAAAATTTTTATAAAGAATTAAAAACTGTTTTTCCCCAACAAAAGCAATATTTCATAATGTTATATCCTCTACCATTGAATTGCATGAAATAAATAGTTTAATTTTTTGTTAAAAATTTAAATCAAAATATTTCTCACTCTATAGTTATATAGACATATATATTTTTCAATAATAATTGGTGAATAAAATATTTCTCATTTGTTGTGACTCATATAATATTATTAATAAAACACATATAAAATAGTTTATTGCAATGCCTTCTATTATCATTATTGTTTAGGTATTAATGGTTTGTAATTAAATTCATACGATACAAATTATTATAAGACTTTGTGTTAAATAACCTACTTGATATTATATTTTATATTTAATAGTAATTGATTTTGAAAATTTTATTTAAAAAAGATTATCATACTACAAATTTAAAGGAAGACTACAAAGTAATTTTAAATAACATATACTATTTAAGTGAAATTATTTTAAACCCTAAGAGTGGTCACAATTATTTTACAAAAATTCTCCATACCAGACGGTTAAAAACTGTTTATCATTATTTTTAAATGATTTTTTTAATATAAATATTGTATATCATTAATTAAATCTAATGACTCACGGTTAATACATTATTGATGCCCTAAAAATAGAGTAACCCATCTTAAATAATAAAACCCAAGCCCAATTATCCTTTATGATTGGTTCGGTTCTTACTCGATCGGATATTTTTTTTTTCTGGGTCTTCTTCAGATTCAAACTACACAAAAAGTTTCTAGGTTTCTTCAAAACGGTGACGATTTAAACCAATTTCTCAGCTCATATCTCTGCCTCAGCACGCAATTCGGTAATTTTCATTCTCCGGATTTAATTTCTGTTGAATTTTGAACGAATTTCATTTTCCTCATTATAAATTATTCTCCTTGCACGAGTAATAAATTTCTGATTTTTTTGATGCGTATTATTGCTAAGTAATTTGTTGAAGTAGCTCAAATTTAATTTATTATTTTTTTAATGCATGCTTCGTCGTTTGATAAATTATAGCTACCACTGAGTGTAATTCGTAATATTTAGTTGATAATAACTTTGGTGATATTGGCCAATCAAAAAAAAAAAAAAATCTTTGGTGATATTGGTTTCTTGATCTATTGAATTTGATAGACATAGGGTGCGTTTGGGATAAAAGATACAGCACCTCAATCCCAAACGCACCCATAGAATTATCTAGTTAATTCACCACTTCGACTCCACATCAAAACAATAATTAATATTTACTTTTATGTCTTATTTATCTGCAAAATGCACAATGCACAGAATTAAATTCTTTTAGAGGTACATGTGGCAGTTTCTCTTTTGTAGTCCACTGTATCTATTCTGCCACTTGAGTTAATGTCTAACATATTTGTAATTGATTTTCATGTTTCAGTAATTTACATTAGTACCATAAACAATGCTTAAAAAGTGGGTTTGAATCCTTTGAGAATGATAATGAAAGTGAATTTTTTAATTAGTTTCGAGGTTGTGCCGAATTAGCATGTAATTCATCAGAACAGTAGTCTTCAATATTCCAAACGTCTAATCCTGTGACCTTTTTTTTTGGGGGGGGGTACTTGGGCCTGGAGTTGAGTGGGATTGGAGTAATTTGGTGGTTTGAATCTTTTATAGCAACTAATAATATGGTAACATGTATTCGTAGTTGGTGTTCTTCAACCACTTAGTAGCGTTCGTTGATACAGGATATCTCTGTGTTGACATGACATGTATGCATATGAAGTTGCTGTTTAGTTGAAGAGCAATGTCTTTGTTTTAGGTTGTATTTTAATATTCTAGAGGCATTTCTATTATAGTATTTAATGTTTGGAGCTTGCCCGGTGTGTAACTAGCAGGTTTATAACTAATGGTCAAGCCAAACCAAAGACTATTGAAGGCTGTGCCTGCAAACAACTCCAATGCCGAGTGGGATGAAGATGAAAGTTAGGTTATAGTTAAAAAAATAGAAGGTCACCATTCTGGTTCCTCCTTTGCTGTTGGCTAATATGTCCGCCATTCCAAATTTGGGACCGGTCAACTGCAGGCCATGCCCACTGAAACACCTAAAACACAGTCACAGCATTTGAATGAGGCACATTCCAAGAAGATTTTAGTTGAACAGAGGTTTCCAGATTGCTAGGAGAACTCCTCGTCAGTACATTGCATCCGTAGCCAGGCCACCGATTATAGATTCTAGGATGGAACCAGATAATCTAGGTCGAGTTCATGTTACAAAACCACATACATAGTTGAGGTATTAGATACATCAAAAGTCATCAGGCGCCCAAGATCTTTACACTGCACCGGTGGTTCACTTGATAGGTGAATGTTGCTAATTAAAGGCTGAGTGCAGTAAATCTTGAGAGGAAACTTAGGAAAGCTGGTGGTATGAGCTGGTGGCTAGTATCATTGGGACTGGGACGATTCATTCAGCTTTTCCAGGGAAAGTGTGCCAATAAACTTCAGTTGGTGAATCTAACCATGCAGAAGCTTAAGGATATGGGTGTGGATGCAGTGGGCCCACGGAGAAAGCTGATGCATGCTACTGAATGTGTTTGCCAACCATATTGTTTTGAGGCCTTGTAAATATTTCTAGGATTTAAGCCATTTGGCAAATAAGAAACTTTGTCTTTGTTGTTAACAAAAAACCCTCCTTGCTGCCGACTTACACAGGTCTTTGCACACTGTATTATGCAATCATTTGCCTTCTGTAAATTTAAGAAGACTGCTGCAAAAGGAAGATTAATGAAGATGTTGGTAAGGACAGGAGACATAACATTGATGCAGCCCTTGTCCAGATAATGAAGAGCTGGAAAGTTTTGGGTTATTGAAAACTAATTTCTGAGTGTATTGAGATGTTGAGCCACACCTTAAAGCCTGAAATCAAAGCAATCAAGAGCCGGATTGAAGACTTTTGATCAATCGAGAGTCTATTGAAAGAGATTGCAAGGACCCTACTATGTTTAAGGACTGGGCATAGCTCAGTATAGTACTGTTTCTGACTTGTATTTCTGTAGCAATGAACTCATATCAAATGTGCTTTTCCCTAGTAGTTTTGTAAAGCCACAAACTTCAGAATTGCTGTAACAGATTTATATCTCTTTTGGAAGATGAGAAGTCAATACAATATCATTTTCAGGGATTTGATAATGGGTTCTTTTTATTTACAAAGATTGAAGATTGAACCGAGTTTAAAATCTTTCCAACCTTTTGTGCCAAAAGTACCTTGGTCTGCAAAGAAGTGACCATATGGAAGCTAGAGGATCAACTTCATTAATGTCAGTAGAAATTTCTTACCAATAGCTGCAGGAATTCCATCTAAGCTTGCCATGTTTATCCACAAGAAAATCCTCCTTTAACTGGACACGTGGTTGTGATTTTCAATTATCAATACTTTTGATATACGGAAGTTTCCCAGATGCTAATAGGTTGTTAACGCTTCAAGGGTCTCAACGACTTTCTTCTGATTCATAACTGTCTTAAAATCTGCCAAAATTAACTAACCTCTGGAAATTATGGGGATGTAAATGTTCTCATTGAATGTTAAATAAAAGAATTTAAATCTGAATCCATAAGAATAGTCAAAACGGCACAAGGGAATCAAGAATCCAAAATGCTTAAAATGTTTACATTGCCCTTCATACAACTCATTTCATTTTAGCTTTCGCTTTTAATCTGACAAGTCAATGCACTTGTCATTGGTTAACATACATCCACGATAAAAGTTTAGTACTTAAAAGACACAAGGTGGCGATTCTGTGCTTGGTTACATTGTGTCTTTTCTGTGCTTGGTTACATTAATTGATGAATTTTCGGTATTGAATTTTTACAGCTCAAAGAACCTCAGAAACTCAAACTTCGTAAGAAGAGATATATGAGACAGAATGAATTTAAGGTTCTTTTACTGTTTGCATGGAGGCCACTGTTGTTTGCATAGCTGACAAACTTAACATCTAGTTCCCACCCCAAAAACCATGAGGACTTGGCCTCGTTGATGCTGAGTCAACGAACTGCCTCCTTGACTCTGATCTTCTCTCTCTTTGCGGTACCAAGAGGAGCCTACGATACAAAACAGGATATAACTTTTAGAATACAGCATACAGATGGTGAGCAAAGATTTTCTATGGAACTTCTCTGAATCAAATGGACAGATAAATAAATAGTGATATTCGTCAATTAATGCTCATGCTGACAATTATTTGTTCATAGTATTCACCAGGAAATTTGTTATCCTCATAGTTTTTGTGGGCAAAAGAAATTTGATTTTGTGGGTGGAAAAATAGAATTGTTTAATCCACCGGACTAAACACATTCAGAAAGCATACACATTCAAGAGCAAGTAACTGACATAAGCAAGCAATTTACCTTCTGTTCAGATTTAAGGGAATCCTCAAGATTGCTCAATGCAGGAATTGAACCACCTTTCATAACACCCATTTAGTTCTTCATACTTACACACATTTGGAAGATTTGAGCAACAAGTTGGCTCACCTAATATTGACATGATAAATTACAGTTCACGTGGATATAAATAGATAAGACATCCTCACTATTCAGCATACCTAAGATGAGCTGGGTATATCAACTTGCATTAAGAAAAAAAGAAGCATACCTGCGGTTCTGTTTTCCCAGACTATTGAGCAACTCTTTTTCTTCTGACAGTAGATTCGGCCAACAGTTCTGGTTTTTCCCTTTCCTGCAGAAGAAAGAATGAAGACGCGAGGTCAACTTCTAGCATTTAAAAGTGAGTCCAATAATTATATAGAGAAAAAGAAGATACCAGGGGTCATTGCTTCAATCACTGCTTCTATTATCTTTAAACTCTTCTCTGCTTCTCGAACTTGTGCAGGAGAAATCTGTTTGAATGCACACAGAGGAGAGTTAATCAAAGCATCATTTCAAGGTTTGATTGGTAGACTAGTTACAACCCAGAAATTGCCACTATTCAGCTGATCAGTCTTATATGTAACTAGATATGCGGAAAGTAATGCCACTGCACCACGAAATCTGGAAATTAGGCATATGTACCTTTCCCATTCCAGGGATCACTCCCGTAACACGACTCATCGAACCCATACATGCAACAGTACGAGTTTGCTTTAAGAAATCATTGAAGTCAAACTTTGCACCCATTATCTTCTTTTGTATTTCTTCAGCAACGTCTTGGTGCATCTGTGCACATGATTCAATAAGCATCAAAACATTTTCTCTTTGTACAGATATGAAACCAGATAGAGATATGAAACCAGATATACTTACTACTTCTTGTGCCTTCTCTACAAATGAGAGAACATCTCCCATTCGTAAGATACATCCAGCCATTCGATCTGGGTAGAAAGGTTCAAGGTCCTCCATTCATTCTCCTCGTCCAACAAGTTTGATTGGCTTTCCTGATACCTGTGTTCATTCAAGCATTAATTTGAAAAGTAGAAAATGGAGGACACCATTGATTAACATTTTAATCCAGCTACCAATTGACACAAACAAACAAGAAATAAAACTGTCAAAAGTTTCAGCCTCTAAAATAGTCAAACAAAACATTTCCTATATTGTTTCCATTTTTTTCAAAGATATTAACCAGCCTCCATAAAAATATTTGATATAGCACGCTAAAATACCTATTTCTAGCTCAAAATTTCACATGCCATATGGATTGTCGGTGAAGCAGCTTTACTGGTGCTCCCAAGAGATATGATTAGACAAGCATATATCATGGACCTCAACTTAAAACACTTTGGGCACAAGGATATGGTAAAACCAGTGCTCAGATTTTCAACCCAATTTCATGAAGTGGTTCAGGTCCAAAAGGATCTAGCCTCATAGTATAACAGAAACTCAAAACCTAGTTGGCTTCAGCTTCACTGCAATAGGTGTCATTTTTTAGCAAACTATATACCTATTTCCAACAATTTTTTTTTTATAATTTTAACAACTCATACTTAATATCTCTTCAAAAACATTAACCATGACCATTATCTAATACAGGCAGTAATCATAAAACCAGTTCAATAAAATAATACAGGAAAGTTTGTTGTAGGAAAAAGTAACTAGCTTCCTAAGGCATATGATGCTAAATAAACAGTTTGACGAGAGTGTCAACAAAATTCAACGAACATGGCTAAAAGAACGAAGGCACAATAAATCATTGCTTAATAAATAAACTCCAATAGAATGTAACATTTGACCAAAAACAATGGCAACCAGTAGTCAAACCTCTTTAACAAGCAAAGCCGCACCCCCCATCCCCCACCCCAAGAATCTCCATCTAACTTTGTCAAAATGGCACCTGTAATTCCTATCTCAATATTGAATGTTGTGACCAGGGCTGTGAATTAAAAGAAATAAGATCATGAGTATATGCTGATAGTAGTCGTAATTGTTATTGCTATATTGGTGAATTAAAGAATATGTATAAAAGGCATGGAAATCAATTATTACAGAATCCAAATCATTGACTAAAAACCATTAATTGACAATTTATAGGACAGCTTGCAAAAGAACTGCATCGTTGGAATTGCCTAGTTAGGATACTTCTTTCGACCTGAATTACATGTTTTACCAGATTTTTAAGAAAAAGGAAGCACATACAAATAAGCATAGAAAGATAGACAGTAATATTTAGCACATGGCAGAGATATGGGCATAGCATGAGTAATGCATATTAGTGTACCTGCAGCTTCTTGGCCAGCCATTGCATCCACAACTAGCAAAACCTCAGTAGGATTCCATACATGCTTCACATCTTTCAATTCATCTATCATTGCTTTATCTATCTATTCAAAAATTAAAGAAACCAACATGTGTGGTAGATCAGGTCAAGATGTTAGAAATATTCAGTCAATGGAAAATATCAAGATAATATCCTAAAACTATGAATAAGACTATCTCGAATACAAGAAAGTGTTACCTGAAGCCTTCCAGCAGTATCTACTATGACTACATCTACGTTTTTCTTTTTGGCTTCTTCTAAACCTTGCTTGGCTATTTGTGATTGTTTAACCTCAGTCCCCTGCTGTATACACTGGCACACCTACCTGTCACAAGCCATATCTGAATATGAGAATGAACTAGAAGTATTGTTTTTGGTATGTAATTGATAAAGAAAGACAGTATGAATGCAGGGAATTAACATATTTTATGATTGTGATTGTGACTTTAAAATCAACTAAAAGTACTAAGGAGTAACATTTTACTTTATAAATAAGTAAATGATGATGCATTGCAAAAGTCAGTTAAGCATGTCTTTTGTAACCACAAATTTTATCATTATTAATATTTCTACACTAACTCAAACACCTGTCCACCCATCAATTTCACAAGTTCATCACGAACAATCTGCAAAATTTTACATCCATAGATTTATCACTATCAATAAGTCGATAGAGTCAGCATATCCTTCTTGGAATTTGATAATAATCAGGCCCTTAGCCAGTTTTAAGCACACTTCCGATAAAAAAATCAAGTAAATGGTATAGTGTTCACTGATCAGCATCAAGTGTTAAGCATAAAAGAGATTAGGTTCCATAAAAATGCAGGGGGGAAAAAAGAACAATAAAGAGACATCCACCAAATATGTCAAGTACAAAGCAGTGAAGATGCTCAATTATTAAGATCATGATGCAAAATACCAAAAATACATTTTTTCTTAATTCGTTACTATATTTCAAACTGCCATAAATATTACAATAACTCAATTTTAATTCAGTAAAAGATTAAAAGTACTCAAAACATTGCCATTTGAAAGATTGCTGAGTTAATAACAATTTATACCTTGACCAGTTGCTGAACAGGTCTTACTACCCGAATCAGGCCCACACCAACAGCTTGTTCACTGACTGCTTGGACAAACCTTCTGACAACAGGAAGGCTTACCTATCAACAAAGCAACCATTTTATGTCATATGCATTCACCGAAAATTTTCACACTTAATCTCACAAACCCACTCACATCTGCTTCTAAAGGAGCTCTCCTAATGTCTCTCTTAGATTCCACGATATTCTCCTTGGTTAAAGTCTCTGCTGCACTAAAAAAACCACTCATAAGAACAAATTATTTGGTTGACATTTTTGGCAAGAAAAACAATAATTAATCCTAACATAAGTAACTTAAAAATCCATATAAACATGTTGAGTCACATGGGTTAGCTTCGTACCTGAAGTTGCAAGTTTGTCGTAAACCTAACAGCACGATATATAGCTTCTTACACTAATGTAGAGCAACTTTAGACTTGTACGAATCATTATCTTAGAGTTGACCATTCTTCACTCAATTCAATAATATTGCTATATTTTCATCAAAGAAAATAAATAAAAATAAAAACAAAAAACTAACCTTCTCCTTTAAGCTTGTTCCTAGCTGCCTCGAGGCCGCTTGTCAACTGTCCAAACATTTCTGCTCTCACTATCAAACGTCTTCTACCATTTCTTCTAATAGTAAAAATTTTAGAGTTTATAAAGCCCCATGTCTCTCTCTGTAAACAATATAAAACAGAAATAAATAAATTTATAACTCTTTTCTTTTTTAAGATTGAAACCAAAAAGCAAAGGCTACAGTTTAGTTGTACTTACAGCGAACAAATTTCTCGAAGTGGAAGAGAGCGGAGCAGGGTTGCTGGAGCCGGTCCACGAGACAAACATAGTGGATTCTCCCGCCGATTTTCTGGAATTATAGAAGGTTTTGCCAGTCACCGAAAAATGGCGGGAAGCATCGGTCAAAAATTGCACTGCTTCCATCTCCACTCCACGTCCCGCTTCCGTCTAAATATTCTTTTCCCCTACGAGTTGTTATTTTATCCGTCAGAGACGGATACCTTGTTGACTGTTTTATCCGGTGTATGGATCAAAAAACTGCCTGGTGTATGGTAACGTTTTGTTTATTGATTACGTGGACCTATAAGAGGATACCACGTCTCACAACCTTATCCTTAAACATTGTTTTAGTACTTATAACATACTAACGGATTTACGGTCTACAGCGTGATCGAATGTCGTCATAGTTGCACCAACCGTTGGATCTACTTAAATGGATGGATTCCACTTGAATGG
Organism: Atalantia buxifolia; assembly: GCA_030444775.1. Lineage (NCBI taxonomy): Eukaryota > Viridiplantae > Streptophyta > Magnoliopsida > Sapindales > Rutaceae > Atalantia > Atalantia buxifolia. The sequence continues at coordinate 28,240,812 of CM059838.1, forward strand.
AAGTGGATCCAACGGTTCACAGAATCATAAGCAGACGGATACAAGTGTTTTTGAATTTTTTATATTACAGTTGCACCACAATTTTATCTATATTATAATTATTTTTGAATTTTTTTAAAAAAAATTAAAGTAAAATTTCATTCAAACTCAAAGCAAATTCTAGCAAGGACTGATTGCACAAATTCAAATAATGTAGGGTTAAAAAATAATAGTTTTGTCTTGCCATAATTAGAGGTGGGTAAAATCGGGTTCGGGTTAACCCGATCGAATTTTGGGTTATTCGGGTTGTGCAAACATTGATCCGAATGCA